>CP139507.1:132011557-132579712 GCA_021014915.2 Artemisia tridentata subsp. tridentata | reverse complement strand
TTGGCAAGAAAAGTTGGACGTGAAATTTACTCATGACGGGCCAGTGAAAATAGCATGTGAATTCTGACGGCGTCACGCTTTAACTTGATCAAGGGCGTCACGGCTTAAATCATAAGGGGACGGCGTCACGTTCATGGTTCGACGGCGTCAAGCCTTGATAAGCCAGAATGGATTTTTGAAGAGCTAAAGAGGGACGGCGTCAAGAAGGTCATCCGGGAACCCTAAAAGCGGCGAGGTGACGGCGTCACACTCCATAAGGTGACGCCGTCAGATCCAAAAATCTATATATAGTTTTCTAATTTTTTGTCATTAGAGAGAGCTTAGTGTGTGGAATTTTGGGAGAAAACCCTAAGACGATTTTAGCTACTTTTTCAGGGCTTTTTGCCTTGAGATCTTCCATGTTTCATTGAAAGATAAGTTATCAATTAATCATTCAATATGTCTATGTGTTGTTTGATTCTATCTTATTCTTGTCTTTTGTTTAACATGTTAGGCTAAATTTATCTTGTGTTTGCTTAGATCTAATGAAACCTAGCTATTGATTATTGGTTGTTAATGTGTTATTAGTTGTATTGGATGATTGTTTATCTATGTTAGGCTTAAGAAAACTGGCTAACTTCCTATTCGGTAACTTGCTTGAACGTCTTAAGAAACATGAACCAAATGCGTACTAAAGGTTTTTATGGTTGTATTTAATGCACAAGCGAATTCTAGTGATCCCATGTTAGGAGCTTCCTAGCCGGCTCGACATAGGAGTGAAGTAGGAGCTTGTAGAGTTGGGGAAGTAAGTACGCCACCCCACGAATGGTATTAAGGAATACACCCGTCATCCACGCGACTAATACACACTAATTAACCGGTAAAAGATAGTTAGGGAGTAAGGAAATCTAAGTAAACACATTTCTCTACACATAAGTTTCTCACCACATTTTATTTTCAGTTATTTTATTTTATTGCATTCGTAGTAATTTGGGTTAGTTGACTAGCAACTAATTCCGCCCACTCCTTCAAAACCGAGATTTTACTTGCTTTCATAAAAAAATATATAAAAACATAAAAAAGAATCTTCCTCAACCCTTAGACCTAATTAGAGTAGCCTTTCATACCTAACGAACACTATTCCCTGTGGAGAACGATCAATCCCCCGTACTTACCACTACACTATACTACATCGGTCAGGTACACTGCCTGGTGGGGTTGTAAGCCTCTTGAGATCCCTCGAGAGGTAAAACCTGTTGTAAGGTTACAAAACCACGCAATCAAGTTTTTGGCGCCGCTGCCGGGGAATAGTTATTGTTTAGGTTGAATTTTTATTTCTATTAGGTCTACTCACTAGATTCCTTTCTAGTGAGATTTTTATTTTATTTTTCTAGGATTTCTTTAGTCTATCTATTTTCTTCGTGTCTTTGTTCGTAACCATTACCGTCCGACATCATGGAAGATGGTAATATCCTTAACCCCCACAACCCGCCACCACAACAACCACCACCACCTCCTAGAGCCCGTACTTTAGGAGAGTATTCCCGTCCTAGCCACCATGGCTATCGAAACACCATTGAGCTCACTCAAGGAGCCAATATCACACCCTTGCGATCCGACACCATCCGGTTGGTGCAAAGCGGATGCGCATTCCATGGACTTCGTTCTGAAGATCCTAATCAACATCTCAAGGACTTTCTTAAAATCGTTGATTCTATAGACCTTGATGTTGCCACTCGAGAGACGACCCGATTGCGTCTCTTCCAATTCTCTTTGCGGGACCAAGCTAGTCAGTGGCTAGAACGTCAACCCGCAGGATCCATCACCTCTTGGGATGATCTCACCACTCGTTTCCTTGCTCAGTTTTTCCCACCGGGAAGAACTACCAAGCTAAGGAATGATATCTTGATGTTCCAACAACGTCAAGGCGAAACTCTCTACGAGGCATGGACTCGATTCAAGGACTTACTCCAAAAAGTCCCTCACCATGGCATAGAACTTTGGCTCCAAGTCCAAATCTTCTATGACCATATCAATCTCTCCACGAGGCAAACCATTGACCAAGCGGCCGGTGGCAAGCTACGTGATCTAAGTGCGGAACAATCATGGGCTCTCCTAGAGGATCTTACTCTTTATGACAACGAAAGTTGGAGTGATCCCCGTGATTTGAATAAAACGGTCAAGGCAATATCTTTGCCTTCGAACAATTCAAGCACTTCCGACCGTAGGATCATAGAACTTGAAGACCAAGTCAAGTTTCTCATGAAATCCTACGAGGCTCCTAAACCTTCAAGCCAAGTGAACAAAATCACTTCTTCATGTGAATTATGTAGTGGTCCCCACGACACTCGTGATTGCATGGAACTCCCCGAACAAGCTTTTGTGGACTACGCATCCTCGCGTACCGACGAAGCGGGAGACAAGTGGTACACTTTCAAACCCGAGCCAAACCATTACGGTGATTCATACAACCCCTCATGGAAAAATCACCCGAACCTTAGGTGGAAACAAAACCAAAACACACAACAAACCAATTCTTCCAACCCACCTAATCGTTTCCAATCAAGCGGTTCCAACTCGAACCGTACTTTCAACAACAATCCTTCCGGCAATGGTAGTACCAATAACTTTGAAGGATTGATGTCTCAATTTATGGCATCTCAAGAAGCTCGTTTAGCCAAGTTTGAAGCCGAATTCAAACAACAACAAACAGAGATGACCAACAAAATTGACAACTTGTTGAAAGCCCTCAATAACCAAGTGCTATCACCTCCACATAAGGACGCTAGGAACACAAATAGCGGACCCCAAGTAAAAGACCCCTCTTCATCCAAACACGTCCACTTTGTCAACATTGTCACTATTAAACCAATTGATAGGAATGAGGATAATAGTGAACCTAAGGATGAGGATAAGAAAGTCGAGGTTGATAAGGAAGTTAGGACAAGTGAGATTGAAGAAGTAGATGATGATGAGGACTACTTCAATAGGCTACCCACTAAGGAAGAGCGCGCATATCATACAAACTTATTCGATGACCCCGAGGCACCATACTTCCTAGGTAGACCAATCATAGAAATAGGCGACCCTTCTAATCTCAACATACCATGCAACATTGGACATCTACATGTGTGGAAAGCTTACATCGACCTTAGATCACCCATAAACATCATGACTAGAGCCCACTACAACTTGATAATGAAGAATCAACTTGGGTATAGGATGTTCCCTGACAAGGGTTGGATGAGTAACTTCACGGGAAGAGTTAAGGGATTACCGGTTTATGTAGGAAACTTCACCTATGTCACCGACTTTGTAATTGTAGAAGATATCCGCCCAATAGTCGATGCATCCTTAACTCAAGTGGTTTTTGGAAAACCATTTATTGAGGTCTCTAGAATGACTTATGAACCTTCCTTAGGGATAGTTAGATTTAAGGATGAGACCGATGAAGTAAGCTACCAAATGCCATATAAGATAGAACAATTCCAACACTTGTCAAATGTTGAGAAGGAGCTCAAGCAAGCGGTCTACTATAGGAATGATGAGGATAGAAGTAAAGGAGTAGACTATGTTATGGAAAGGATATTCGGTTTCTACAAGGATTGTTTGAAATTAGGACCGGAATATAAAACCGGGAAGGAGAATGGCCTAGGAACCGTGACCGATGATGGAGTCACGTAATGTACGTGACTTTGAGTCTAGCTACAAGACTCGTTAATAAAGAAAAGCGCTTCTTGGGAGGCAACCCAAGCTTTATTTGATTTATTTGCTTTGTGTGTTTATTTATTTGTTTGTTTGATTTTATTTGTTTCCGTATGTGTGTTTAATTTTTATCATTATTGATTCATGTTCAAAACTAATTTGTGAAAATGCTTTATTTTGTTTTTAACTTCGTCTTAACTACATATAAAGGTATTTTGCAAAAGATAAGTGTAAGGGAAATCTAAATCGGTTTATTAGAACACAAATGAACATGAATCGTAATAATAATAAATTAACATACATATTCGTATTTGTTTGAGTCAAATGCTTGTATCGAGTCATAATGATGTTTTGCAGGATTTCCAGGAAGTAAGGTAAAGGTTTTTCCAGAAATTTTCCGGAAACTAAAAATGAAAATTTTTGTCAGGTCATTTCTGACGGCGTCAGGGTTTATAACCTGACGGCGTCAGATTTAATTTCCAGAAATTTTTGAAAGTTTTGTTTTCATAAAAAGTTTTTATTAAATCTCCAACTTATAATCTCCAGGAATCTGCAAAATTATCATTCCACAAGCATTATATCCTTATATATAGATTTTTCCCGCCGATGTTATGCAGGTTTTCGTGTTTGTTTTCTCAGGTTTAACAGGTTATTTTGGACAAGGAGATGTTTATGGAATCAAGCTTATGGCGATGCATTAGTCATGGAGTTTCAACATTCTCTTTGGAGGAAGATTTAACCGTGTAATTTCATTATCCACCGAACGAATCAGGGAAGTATTTGATTTCATTCTTTTACTTTTTGCTTTTACATCTTGTTATTTGAACATTGGGGACAATGTTCATCTTAAGTGTAAGGGGGGGTAAAAGTACGATTTTAGAGAATGCCATTGCGCTTGATTTTTGTTTGTTTAATAATAGATGTGTAATAAAACTGAGAGAAATACTTGATTAAGGTAATTTTAGTGCCAAATTTAAAATTTTTTACAACATATAGGAGTGAAACTTTGATCTTAATGAGCGTCTCACGGATAGGAGTTATATGACTAGCACAAAAACCGTACCACTAAAAAAATTTTCCACCCCCAAATATGTGAGGTTCGCCCCTAGAATTGGTAGGAAAAGCATTTATGCTATGATGTGTGTACCGGTAGCACTTAGATTCTAGAACTTGCGTTAGGACCATTCCAAGGCCACAAGTGAGACTACATTCGTGTAGTTAGATTTACTACATGATAAGAGGCATTAGGATTAACCCATTGTTTTACACCTGTGTTTTTGTTATAATTACATTGGCTACATTGGTCAAGTAATTCTCCCACACCCTTTGCGTTGTACTCATTTATAGTACACGATACCCCTAGTACACCCCTCAGAGCCTATCTTTTCGTTTCGACCTTTAAGCATTTTACTTAAAGGAAGAATTTGTTACACCCCACTAAAATGTACACCCAAATCGCCTTAGCCTACCTTGTATGCGCTCATTTTTGGTGCATTATTGTGATAACATTTGTTTAAACCCAAGTTAATTATCTAGTTGATTACATGGTTGCTAAGTCGAGTCATATCCTTGTACATATTGTTTTGGGACGATTGGGACTCATGGGTAAAGTACTAGTGTAATGGAGTAATGGGGAAGAACATCATTTATTACCCCCATATGTGCTAAATGTTTTAAAAGTACTCCAAGTTTTTCAATTATCTTAATTCGAGTCATTAGATTAGTATTTGTAAAGTTATGTAAAAGTTTAAGTGTAAGGGGATGCAACGCCCCTATGATGTATTATTTTGGATGGTAGGGTACAAGTGTATGCACAAAAAAAAAAAAAAAAAAAAAAAAAAAAAAAAAAAAAAAAAAAAAAATCAAGAAAAATACAAAAAAAATGAGAAAAAGAAAAATAGAAAAAACATACGGACTACCATCCCGTTTCATTTTATGTTTGTTTTATATTTTTGTTATTTTGTTATTTCGTTTCTAGCTTAAGATCGAGTCGAGTCTTGGCTTAGCAACATTGTATAGTACATGTAATTAATCAAGATTTTTAACTCGCCACCAGTAAAATATCCTTTATCCAACAAAACCGTGTTTTCCTTTTCCCTACACCTAACGTTATAACCCATTTAAAAGCCCTCTTTGATAGTTTATCTTAGGTGCTTACGCCTAGTGGAGGAGGTTTTCGATCCTTTCCCAAGCCTATGGTAATCTATTTGCTATGACAGGTGGTGAGAGATATTATCCGTTTTCATTTATGAGATTTATTTTGATGACACTTGAGAGATGTGAGTATCTAAACACTACTTGTGAGGTGCTAGTTTATAATCTCCGTGCTTATTATGATTGAAGTGGAACGAATATTTGTTGTAATTACTTTTATGTTCGCATTAAATGACCCTTAACTTGTATCTTGATTAGAATAAAAGCGCATTTGCTTGAGGACAAGCAAATCTCAAGTGTAAGGGTATTTGATGAAGCGAAAAGTGTACCGCTTTTAAGGGGTCATTTAAGCCTTAAATCGTATTTATTTGATCAAATATTGCCCTAAATCGTTCCTTTTGTCATTTTAGGTACTTTTGAGGAGAAATATGGAAAAGGAGGCATTTTGGACGTTTTTGGAGCATTAAAGTGAAGAAAACGGCAAAGTCTCAAGAATCGGCTGAAAGTCACCTTTGACGGCGTCACATTTAACTCTAGACGGCGTCATGCCTTGGCAAGAAAAGTTGGACGTGAAATTTACTCATGACGGGCCAGTGAAAATAGCATGTGAATTCTGACGGCGTCACGCTTTAACTTGATCAAGGGCGTCACGGCTTAAATCATAAGGGGACGGCGTCACGTTCATGGTTCGACGGCGTCAAGCCTTGATAAGCCAGAATGGATTTTTGAAGAGCTAAAGAGGGACGGCGTCAAGAAGGTCATCCGGGAACCCTAAAAGCGGCGAGGTGACGGCGTCACACTCCATAAGGTGACGCCGTCAGATCCAAAAATCTATATATAGTTTTCTAATTTTTTGTCATTAGAGAGAGCTTAGTGTGTGGAATTTTGGGAGAAAACCCTAAGACGATTTTAGCTACTTTTTCAGGGCTTTTTGCCTTGAGATCTTCCATGTTTCATTGAAAGATAAGTTATCAATTAATCATTCAATATGTCTATGTGTTGTTTGATTCTATCTTATTCTTGTCTTTTGTTTAACATGTTAGGCTAAATTTATCTTGTGTTTGCTTAGATCTAATGAAACCTAGCTATTGATTATTGGTTGTTAATGTGTTATTAGTTGTATTGGATGATTGTTTATCTATGTTAGGCTTAAGAAAACTGGCTAACTTCCTATTCGGTAACTTGCTTGAACGTCTTAAGAAACATGAACCAAATGCGTACTAAAGGTTTTTATGGTTGTATTTAATGCACAAGCGAATTCTAGTGATCCCATGTTAGGAGCTTCCTAGCCGGCTCGACATAGGAGTGAAGTAGGAGCTTGTAGAGTTGGGGAAGTAAGTACACCACCCCACGAATGGTATTAAGGAATACACCCGTCATCCACGCGACTAATACACACTAATTAACCGGTAAAAGATAGTTAGGGAGTAAGGAAATCTAAGTAAACACATTTCTCTACACATAAGTTTCTCACCACATTTTATTTTCAGTTATTTTATTTTATTGCATTCGTAGTAATTTGGGTTAGTTGACTAGCAACTAATTCCGCCCACTCCTTCAAAACCGAGATTTTACTTGCTTTCATAAAAAAAAATATAAAAACATAAAAAAGAATCTTCCTCAACCCTTAGACCTAATTAGAGTAGCCTTTCATACCTAACGAACACTATTCCCTGTGGAGAACGATCAATCCCCCGTACTTACCACTACACTATACTACATCGGTCAAGTACACTGCCTGGTGGGGTTGTAAGCCTCTTGAGATCCCTCGAGAGGTAAAACCTGTTGTAAGGTTACAAAACCACGCAATCAACACACATCAAGGAAAGGATCTCTCCCTCCCCTCCTCTTCATCTCACGGCAAACCACAAAATCCCATCTAGGGTTTTTGGTTTTTCCATCTCAATTAATAATACACATTGTATGTATTGTTCTTTGATAGTTACAAGGCCAAGCCTAACATCAGTGGGGTTTGAGTCTTTGGCCATTTGTCACGCGTACCATTCGGGGTTTTAATCTTGTTAATTATTTCTTCGATTCGTTGGCTAACAATTTATTTCTTGTTATTTATTTTGTTATCCATGGCAAATACATGCATGTTTGTCCATGGAGTTAGCCAAAACCATGTAATAATCTTTATTTGAATGTATTATTATGTGTTCATATGCAAAGCCGATGAAAACCTAGACCACTTGTGCGTTGTGATTGTGATTGTTGGTTGTTTTTTCTTGTTTTGGGGTTTGCCATTGTTTCGGCACTTTTGTAATGTAATTCATTTTTGGTGTAGCCAATGTTTGGGCATTTTACAGTAGATACAAAGTAGATTAGTTGTATTTTACTTTATATGTATTGTAAACAAGAGCTTGAAAGCAAAAGGCGAAAGATTGAAGAGTTGTAGACTGAAAGTTGTTGCTGGACACCTGTTGGGAAAACGTGATTACCTGCTGATTGGTAAGGTATTTTTTTCTAAAATTTTTGGTGCAGGTCCACAAGACATAGGGCTACAACTTTGTCAACTGGGCCGAATCATGAGGAGGTGATCTTCCTGGGCATTTGGGCCTTGCAAAACAGAAAAACTGGGCTGACAGAAACTGAAGTTCATGTGCATTATGGGCTTTTTACTTGCTCATGATTGTCTTGGAGCAAGTGGGAGCCCTCCATGTGGTTGTGATTTATGTCCCTAGTTGACTCTTGGTTCTTGTGATGGCTCACAAGACCAAGCATAGGATTTTCATCGGTTGAGGCTTTGCATATTGTGGTTGAATGTTTGGTTGGTTGTTTTTATGTTTGTTGTGACTACATGTAAAACGAAAAATGTTTTCTTAAAACTTGAAACTAAACATAAACCATTTTAAACTAAGTCTTATGATTTAGTTTAACTAAGTTTAAATATTGATTTGAAACTTAAAAATCATTGTTTTCTAAATAACACTTAAACTAGTTAAGATTGTTTATTTATTGATTTATTGTATTGTCCATACTTAATAATCCACTTAGGATATATATTAGTCTTGAAAATGGACAACTTGACACACATAAATTAAAACAATGATTAGACTTAAGTTAAGAAAAGTTTTTAACTTGTGCTACGAAGAATGAATGCATGCTTCTTTCGTACACGTTTTTGATTCACATCAAAACTATTTACCCGTCAAAACTTAAGTCACGCCGTCCAATTATGAGAACACTTACAATTACCTTTTAGCATCTGGTCAGACCTAGGCTGAATTGTAACCCAAGGTGACTATTCTCCATGGTCAGACCTAGGATTATTCTCACAGTTTTCAAATTGGATGACTTAATCGAGTAGTGTGGTCAGACCCTTACCCGAGGCAAAGATGGGACTAAACATGCCTACATGACACTAGTTGTTTGACACTAGATGCCATGAGTCCCATAAGGATCTAAGAGTTATACATGTAATACAATTGGTGATCGTCGCCTACCTATTGAATCCACCATTTCTAGTAGATCAACTGCATTAATGGTCGAACCTCAATGAGGATCTTAGCCTTTTCGTAAATTAATTGTTTTAAATTATAAACATGGGGTAGTTAATTTATAAAAGGATAATTATCGAAAATACTAAAATTGAACTTTGTAAATTCAATTAATGCAACGCATACCGTAAACAAGAGTTTGTTCTTTTCTTGTTAAAAGGACGAACTAAGTCGATCTTTCCTTGTAAGAAAGAGACTTATTCCTATCCTTTTTCTTTTTGAGGAAAAGCCATAATAGGAATATTTGAATTTTCCTAATTCTAATCAAACTCAAGGAAAACCTACTCTAGAAATCGTGATGTCTTGTAAAAGTCAAAACGGTTAAGTATGGTTACACATCTTATTCCTTCAATGTTGTTTTATAACCCTTGTTTCGGTTTTGAAACATTGAAGAAATATAAGATATTTGGACAACCAAGAACACATGCACTTGACTTGACCTCTTTGGTCAGACCTTAGGGCCATTTCAACCCATGACGAATTTTGCTCATTGGTCAGACCTTTGGCGATATTTGCATGTTCTTGCTTGGTCAACCTATTTCGTACTAGCTACCAAACTAAAATGAGTTTAAATAATTAGAAGACGGAAGTATCAATAAACCGCAATGTGGTAAAGGCAATTACTAGCATGATTACCTAGCAGTTTGCCTTAACCCAATATGCCTACTAAGGTCCTACATACCCTTGTGGTAAAGTAGACCAATTATGGAGGAAATGCATGCCTATTTTCAAGTTAAAATATCAATGATGGCTAGCCCATCATCTATATGTTAGAACTTGATGCACTTTCTTGAATACCTAAGTACATGTTTACTAGTCAAAGTGACTCACATTAGCAATAATGTGTAGATATTCAAAGAAAGATGGAAAGTATCCAATCGCTACTCACTCTCCACTGGTGACGTAACACATTGTAATGTTGTCTAATCCAGTGGGAGCTACGTGATTATATTACTGGTGACGTAACACATGTAATGTTGTCTAATCCAGTGGGAGCTGTAAGCTTTATTACTTGAAAGTTGCCCATCTTATTTCTAGATTGTCTTGAAATAATACATTACTTTCCACGTGTTAAGCATCATAGTTTATATAAGAACCATTGCATAAATTTTATAAGATAACTTGTCGCGTTCCTGATGTTGCTTCCTGAAATGTTATCTATAAAATCGTTATGCATGATTCATTATTAAAACGTTAAAGTTCTACAGATCTATGTTTTGATTTTGACTAAAAATCATATGTTATCTTAGACATTGTCATATTGGTCTCATGATGTTGTGCCATGCACAAGTGGGAGAAATCTTAATTGTGTGCAAGGTACAACATATAACAATATGACTAATAGTTTTTCTTGACTGCAAGGTAAGAAACTAAAATTCTACTAGGACTTCTACACATAAAATGTAGGTTGCCCTAATTAGAACAAATATCAAGATAACATGAAAAGCTACTTCAACATATTCACTGAATTGTTTAGTAAATATGATTATGTTTTCTTGTAAAGCCATAATCATGAAGTGTGAAATTAACTTGAATTTACTATTGAGGCCAAGATTCGGCGCTCGTAATTACTTTAGTTGAATATGTTTAGGTCTCTTGTAAAGACACAAACATCAATTCCGTTAATTGTTGAAAGACAAATAACGTAAAGTAAGACGTTGATTTGTTATGTCTTCTTGTTAAGACATGTACACTTACGACGTATAATATTAAATGTTTATGTTTTCTAGTCAAAACATACACATGAAGTAAAGTATGCAATAGGCTAAAATTACTATTGATGTCATCTGGTTTGACCTGGTTGGCAGATATGTAAGCCAAAAGTATAAGTTCATCTAATGAGTTGTGTGATAGTCTCACAACATCAGTCCTCATGGAATACCACAACTTTATGGTATGTCCATCATGGAAAATCAAACACTATTGATATTGTTTGATCTTTGATGACTTAAACTGTTTTACCTCCAAAGCTATCAAGGTTAGAAATTGGATGTGCCATGTGTACACTCAATATGGTTCCAACCCAGAAGAAATTTAAGACACCATTGTAGTATGGCATGAGATGAATCTCATTATGTCTTGATTAAAGTTCTGAATTTGTTAACTACTTAAGAGTAAGTAATTAACAAACTAGAGTCAAGAACTGACGATGTATTCTGGATGTCCCACTTGAAAACAATTTATTGTTTCTCATGATGCTGAGTATCTAGAGATTAGTCTCTACATACAAAAGCAAGTGGGAGCACCTTTAGATCTTGAAGTTATTCAAGAGCAACCTTCTGAGTACACTTGCTAATGTCATACTAAGGTTGAACATTCATATGTTAAACCATAGATTGATATCTCTCATTCATAAATCCGCAAGGATACCTCTTGCACCTGAATGATATAGTTTTTATATCAATGCTGAGGGACATAAGTTAGAGGATCATGGTGAACCTTCTAACTACTGAGATGCATTATCAGATATTGTATCTGATGAGTAGCTCAAAACTATGAATGTTAAGATGCAGCCCTTGAAAGACAATCACTCGTGGAGTTTGATTGATCTCTTACAAATCAGTTATACTGTGAGGTTAAGAATGAGTTTCTTGATAAGAAAACTCAAAAGGGAAAACTTGTACACACGTTTAATGCACGACTAGTAAAAGGAGTTTACTCGTACTCAAGAAATTGACTATGACTAAATCCTTCTACCTAGAAACATTGGATGTATAAAGATGATTAATAGTCATACCTGTTTTCATGTAAATGAAATATGACAATAGGATATCAAAACACTTTTCTTGTTGATTACCTTTGCGAGGACGATGAGTAATCAAAAGGGTTTATGAATCCATATAATCTTTATTATGTATACAAGATAAAATAATCCATGTGTGGATTAGATCATGCATCTAGGAGCAAAGATCTTGAGTTAATTATAAAATCATTAATTTGATTTTGATTAATAAGATTACTCCTATATACACTAAGAGCAAGTTGGAGCACTGTATTTATTTTCTTAAATCTCATATGTCATTAACATATTAGAAACAATATTCCATCTAAGCTAGACTTTAATCCTTAGCTTGGAATGAAGTTTCTCTTGAGGGATTTATAAAATAAGACATACAACCTTGTTATGTATATGTTTATTAGAATAAACATAAGCGGTTATTAAGTCTAAACATAATATGACACGTTATTGAGGAGAGTCTCAATGATCAATCACACTTGATGAGATTGAACACATGATTGGAAATCTTAAGTTCGACTAAAGGATTCATCATGTAAGTCATATTACGCATTGGGCTATGTTTATCATTTGCATGAATGCAAGATGAGTTGATAACAAATATCTAAGTGAACGTCATTGGATAATTGTTAAACGAACATTATATTGGACCTACATAGGACCAAAGATATGTTCAAACGTTTACGGATAATTGGGGAGCTCTGTTTTGTTTGCATACGCTGATGCTTATTTAACTGAGATAATACTCAACCCTAGTCATGGTAGGATGTCATCATGAATGATGACATTGCTGACTAGATGTGCTCGACTGAGAGCATTAATGCGTTATACATTAAAAGAATAAGAATACTTTATAGTTTGAGAAACTATTCAGATGACTATCTAAAGTATGTGTTTTGCTGGCTTCAAACACCCTATGGAATGTATTGTTGCAGTACTCGTCTTGTACTTGAATGCACACATACAAAGGACAATCATCATTTAAACCGTTTATGAGTTTTAAAATAAGTATTCTCAAAGTTTACTCAGATGACTACTCGTTGTCTTGTACAACATGATTCGATCATGGTGGGAACATCGGATTCCAACCTATGAGTAGTCTTATGCATATCTGTTTTTAGTATTTGGATAATGGAACTGTAAGCAGTCGTATTATACAATGAATTGATATACCGGGTATGATCGTCTTCATTTATACTACCGTGTTCTATATTTGCATGTTTAATCCATGAATAATTTATTTATTCTAAAATTATCCATTGTCGGTTGACGATACGGGAGTATCATCAAATTAAGACAAATGTGAGCGTGTTGGTGATTTATTTGCCACACTCACATGTTGTTCATTGGGATGAACATTGGATTGACCCAACCTACGAGAATTCACTACATGGATCGTCGTCAATAGTGAATCTCGCAAGAGGTTATGTCTCTTATCCTCAGACTTGAGATGCAAGCAGGTCTTGCATGTGTGGAATTTCATTCCTTGATATGGTTAAACGCTATCCTGAATAAGGTAGTTATAAAGGCCATTTTCAGGAGTGATATGAAGCATGTGAATGACACGTGTAGTCAAAATGGGATTTGTTCCTCCACTTGCTTTGGAGTTAGATACTATTGGGCCCCTCGATGAATTGAACAGATGTTTGTATGGCCGTACCCAAATGAGATTAAGATGAATCTTAATTCACTTGGTAATCTAGTTCAATATCCATATCGAGAAACAGAATAGTTGAACTATTAGAATGACTTTTGATCCATGTCTAATGTTCAACACGGTATCTGAAACAAAAGGATAGATGACATATAAACCATCTGAAATGAGACGTTTAAGAAACTAATCTCACATATTTCTAGGGGCATTGGCGTGTTGCTAGACGCTAACCATTGCTTGTATAATTACTCGATTATTATGACGTCGCAAGTGGGAGCTGTTGGAGAATGCTCGTGTCATAATAACTAATTATATGGCTAGATATATGTGAGCCTATGGGGTCACACACTTATACATAGAGACACCATTTTATAGATTGTATTTATCGTATTTACAATATATAAACGACTACGTAACTCGGGATCAATAATGGGCTACTAATAACTAAGCTAGTACTTAGTTTATTGGATTGGACCAACAAATGGGCAAGCCCATTTAGGGCCCCCATGGCAAGCCTAGGTGAGAAAGGAACAAGGGAGAAAGATCAAGGGGCAAAGTGTAACTTTGATCATGATAAGTTCAAATGAGATTTGGTCTTTGATTATGACTTATCACATTAAAGACTTACCAACTTTCTCTCCTCCTTCCTCTCCCTAATGACCACGAAATTAATCACACCCATATTAGGGTTTGTGGTTTTTTATCCCATCTAACCTTATTCTAGTGTAGTTCAAGGCTAGATCGCGTGTTACGTGTTCAAGACTAGCATCGGGTGGTGATCGATGACGTGTAGTGTGGATTATTCATAGAGGTGATCTTCTTTGGTCACTTTTGGTTCTTATTTCATTCAATTCGTGTAGTGATATTGGTGGTGTTACCCGGATCACGCTACAAAGGTATAAAACATGTTTGTTTAATTTGTTTTTATTTAGGTTGATCATATGGCTATATGGATCCTGTTATGGTGATGTTTTTCCGCTGTGCTCATTTGTTTAACATGTTATTTTATCATACATCACCTATAGGTTCAAGCCTCGCTGGAGGCATTTGTGAGATAGGTGGTATAGGTGTGAAAAAAATTGCCGTTCTAAAAAAAAAAAGATACCAGAAATTTGTAGTTAATTTTGATTTGATAATTTCTCTTTTATTGAACGGAATGAGTGAGTACTACGCGATTGGTTAAGTAGGATTTATGTTATGATTTTCTGTATTATTACGCTAAATTTGGGTTGACAACGGTTACACCTTAAAGACTTGATATGTCAATGCCATAATCATAATACCAAGAAAACCAACTTGTTCATAAAACAAATTAACCATGAACTATCTCTAAATGCTTACACAAAACCAAGCAATTAACTGTTTAAACTACAAAGTAATGAGAAAAGCCAGACTCACTCGAAGAGACACCATCGAGTTTATGTAAAGACAAACGGAGGTTGCCACCATTAGGACAGACCCAATAACCCCATCACCTCCAACACCTAAGGGCCACCACCACTCCCTCACTTCTTCCAACTATTATGACAGATGAGATACAAATATAATGCGATTTGATTTAATTTGAATAATATGGTGTAGAATTTAACTACAGAGCGTGTGAATAGGTTGCGGGTGTGAGATGGTGGGCAAGGTCTCGTGTCTGAGCATGATAAGTATAAGAGAAAGTGTGTTTGGAAATAGAATTTGTGAATGTGAGGTGGAATAAAATGATGACATGGATCAATAAGAAAAATTGTAAAATAAAATAATAACTGGTAACCTGCAAGTCGAGTCACTTACACACAAAAAAGTCAAAATTCATAAGTTGTGTTTTAATAGGAAAAAAAAAATAGAATGCTACATAGAACAACAAAAATAACAAATTAGATACATTTTTGTGTTATTATCCTAAAATAATACTCCACAGTCCCGTACCATCTCCAACCATATGCTTCCAAATTTCTTCAACTTTTTTTTTTTTTTTTTTTTTATTATTATTTTTTTTAAAGTTCACATTTATTACTTCAATTTATCCTCTAAAATTTTATCATATCCAAACACATGCTCCAAATCTAAACTTCAAAGCATCTTTATACCAAAATTGATTTATTTTTGTCCAATGACTAAATTTATCGACATTACTTTATATGTATAATACATTATTATATGTTGGGAGGATGTGATGCGGGGGTCACGAAGCAAGCTTTACAACCCTCTTGAAAAGACCGGAAGATTGATCGTTCTTTAAAAGAATAGTGTTGTTTGTGATGTTGTTAGAAGCGGTAGATCTAAAGAAAATAAAAGAATAGAGCACAACCTTGGCTATAGTTATTATGCGTGACAACTTACCCACACGTGATTTGTAGAATTTTCTTTTTATTTGATTAGAAAGAATTGAGGTTTTTATTGAGTTACGAAGATGAATGAAATTAGGGGGAACGAGTGGGAGGACCCGCGCGTTGCTGCGGGAATGCGGTGCTAAGTCTTGTTTGAAAGTTAGTCATTAAGGACTAAATTTGAAAAAGATCGATAAACCAAAGGACTAATTTTGAAAACTAATTCTGGAAATAATATGTTCTTTACGGAAAAAGTCCCTAAAATTCTCGGCGTGTTGCATCGTTAGTCATCAAAGGACCTAGCATGCAAAAACATTTACACCTTAGGGACTAACTTGCACATGACAACTGTTAACCCAATGACTATTTTTGAAAATTAATTCCTGAAATAATATGTTTTTTTGCTGAAAAAGTCCTTAAAATTTTCGGCGTGTTGCATCGTTAGTCCCCGAAGGACCTAGCTTACAAAGACAGTTACAACTTAGGGACTATTGTGCAAATGACCACTGTTTTGTCCACTGTAGCGGCTACAGTGCTCTGCTACAGTAGAGCTTCCCCCTTTTAGTATATATATATGTATAATTATGATGATAAACTGGATCAATAATGTCATCTAATATTATGCTTTCAAAGGAACTGCTTAATATTTGAATTCTGAACACAAATAATATAAATCATTTAGAAGTTTTAAGAAAAACAAACAATATTATATAATTAATATTCAAACCTTTACCTTACATATTCAAATTCAAATATGCGAATCAACTTCGGATTTAGAATTTCTTAATAAACAAACATATTCAAATTCAAATATGCGAATCAACTTCGGATTTAGAATCTCTTAATAAACAAACAGCACCCTTCTACGATGATCTCACAAAACAAGCTTAACCCACATCAAGGGATAATCAACATGTCATGTATCCCGAGTGGAAGGGTTCATGTCACTATCACGTGTATCATAAGTTCTTGGAATTGGTCTTAAACATCAGTTGAACATGACTTTAGATTGTTAGAAGACTTCTCATAACTTAAACATTTTGGACAGTGAATTCATAACCTTCATGTCAATTTTCAATTCAATGCGAGTCAAAATCGAGCTTGGCAAGCTCTACTTAAATTCTATTCATATTTCGAATTACTTTTAGACTAGTGGTAATGGGAGCACGCACAAGATATAAACACTACCTTTAACACGTTAAGGTCAGTAACCCTCCCCTACTCACGTGTGAAGAACCAAATCAAGGGAGGGTTTGGTCATCCAGATCACCGAACCTTTTTTTTTCATTTATGTGTGCGAGTATATTGTGGAGCATCTTTGTGTTTAAGTAAGATATGTTTGTATGTTTAATTTGAGGGTCACCACTACAACCGTTTGGTGAAAAGAGTGAGTGTTGATATATCCATCCATATGTGTCTAATACTTCATATCCCTTGCTGTGTAGGGTGTTTCTTTACCAATTAATAAGTGGGCCCAAACCCTTGTTTCATCTTAATAGGGAGGTCTACAAAAATATCACTCTCTCAATTAATTGTTAATCTAGTAATATCTCCAAACCACTTAATTTAGTAAACAACGCCGTCAATCTGCAACCTCAAACAACCTAAAAAATTAACTTCATACATAGTCTTTTTATAAAATAAAAATGTGAATGATGATCATAGTAGCAACGTACTTCTTGTGTTTATAGGCTAGTAGGGTGGTGTTTGTGTGTTGGAAGAAATTCAACAAACTGGTTTTTAGAGTGGAATCATGAATCAAAAACAATTGTAACAAGACCTTGACAAAGAGTTATGATCAGTGGCGGAACCAGAAAAATAGATTGTGGGGGGCAAAATTGTTTTTGACAATAGCAACAAAATGCGGAAGAAAAAAGTATGATCAAATTTGCTTTACTTTCCAAATATTGTTATTTGTTTTTGTACCTCCTATGTATGGTCCCATCAATTCATTTTGTCTCTTCAACAAAATCCTAGATACAAATTAAAACAAATATTACTATAAATCAAAAACCTTACTCTACAACCAAGGGAAAATACAAACCTCATTAAGTGACTATCAACGAAACATGTTTACGATTATAAAGAAAGAAAAAGAAAAGTTAAAGTCTTTAGTTTATAGTGAAAGTATGTTTACAAGTCAAATAAGAGAAAATAAAAGTATGTAGTTTATAAAAGATGCTCTGAAAAAAAAAAGAAAAAAAAAGAAAGATGAACATTAATTGTGATCAGTATATGTATAGAAATTCTAGATGTACAGCCAAAAACTAGAGGTGGGGGTAAATATGGGTTATATTTATCAACGAACATCTAAAAATGGATTAAGCTAAAAAATTTAGCTAAAAGGCAAAGGTCAATTGGGTTTAAAGTCATCCAAAGGTTTAAAACGTTAATATCTAAAGATTAGGTCCTAAAAATCATTGGGGAGTATTAATGACACCAATTTTGAATTAATGACATGATTTTTGGAGTGAAAATGTGTGAAGAGTAATGTCGTGCATGCCAAGTACCGATGTAGTTATTGAGAGCCATGCGAAGGGATCGTGTAGTTATTGAGGCACTAATTGATTGTAGATGTTACATGGAATAAGAATAGCAATCATCATGTAGTAGTAATCATCATGTAGTTATTACAACACTTAAGAATGGATTATAATTACAATAACATTTAAAGTGTATCTTGATATCTCTAAGATAGTTACATATAATACCATTATAAATAGAAGCTTTGTGGTACTTGGGATTTGGATTCTGGGATGTCTGTGCTTCGTTCAATTATATATGCTGCAAGAGGTATGTGGGAAGATGCAAGAAATATTAGAACCTCACTAGCACATCGTGGGGTAAAAAAAGATTTGGGGTGTAGTTGGATTGAATTAAAGGGTCGATTTTTTAGGTTTGTTTACAATGATAGTTCTCATATCCAATTAGAGGAGTTTCCTAAATCGTTGGAGAGTCTATCTGCTGCAGTGGAGTTGCTTTTGCAGGTGCGAGAGTTGATGCAGAAGACAACACACATATATGTACACTAATTGCTCGAACAGTGTAAGTTTATCTTATGTTATGATGGTGTTTAGGATTGCTTATTCAAGTGCTTATGTGCCTATTTTTACGTAGATAAGGAGCAGTAATTAAGCTTAAAGGGTCTGTTTGGGATTGTTTATTGAAATTGTTTCTCATGAAAGGGTTGTTTACGATTGGTATACTCAAATTATTTCTCATGAGCGAGCTGTTTTCGATTGCTTATTGCAACTACTTATAAAGGGTTTATCTGGGATTGCTTATTGAACTCCTTATCAAAAGCATGTAATATTTGTATACATGAATCAATTTGAAAGAAAGAATGACATAATTAATATAGTGTTTACATGTATAAAAGCTTCACAGGTCTTTAAAAGTTTTAAAATTTTTCACTACTTAGCACTAAGATACTTATATGTTTTTACTAATTATTCCAAAACCATCTTCTGTAGGTTAAAGACAGCCCTTGAGGTGACTTTAAGAGAATGCACCAACATATTTCAAAAGGGTCATGGACGTTTTCAGCTCGAGATCATGGATGACAAGTTTCAAACAATGCTTAAAGTTAAAAAATAAAAAATAAATAAATAAATAAATAAATAAAATTGATTAATTATGTTTAAAATGCTTAAAGTTCAAAAATAAATAAAAAATATTGATTTAGCTAATGTACCACTTAGCATTCCAGTTTGCGTAATAAAAGTAACCCAGTGTAATCCACTTTAACACATTCGGGAATGATGAGTGCCACTTCACTTGCAAAGTTATTGTTCGTGTATCCAATTAAGAACATAGCAAACTTAGTTTATACTTTTATATATCGGCATTTTTCAAACGGTGCGGTTCCACCATTGGTGGGCTTAGAACTAATGTGTTGCTTACTAATGATGCTATATGATATTTACTCAGGTTTCTATGTTATCACTGGATGGGCAAAAGCGAATATAAACAACTAAGGAGTTAGATTGAAATATGTACTCAATAAACATCATAATATTTGTCTTAAGGATTTTCAAGTTTAAAAATGTGTGAGAAAAATTAATTCAAATACGTAGCATCGTATGCGTACTAAGTGTTTGATTACATGGCAACAAATCATGTGTTTGTCTTTCATTTTAGATGATTGGTAACTTGACTATATAGATATCTATTCAATATCTTAATATATTAGATATGAACCCATTATTTGAAATCAACCTCATATAGTACCCACATATTGACGCTATGCACCACCGAATAAGCTATATATGATATTTCGATGCTACTAATTAATAAATAGTTCGTATTGATTTCTATAAAAACGAACAAATGTTTTGCTTATGTGAGATATCATCCATCTTATGAAATCTACATGTAATTTCTTGATGGTGTTAGTTAGTATCATGGATAAATATGTTCTACATTTTGAGTACAAGTCATTTTAACCTGTCACTAACCCAGTCTAGGCCATACTTGATATTAAATACGTAATCTAAAAATATGACGTTTTAGCTTAGAATAATTTCACTAGAAAAAACAAAAACTATGAATCGCTCAGGCCTTGAAAAAATAAGCAATATAAATATGATATGAAACAATATGTAATATAAATATGATATGCGATATTATCGAAAATAAAGTACCCGTGCTTTAGGGTGAATAACATTTCAACGTTTCAATCATATCCATCATTAGATTTATACTTCAATGTTTACGCTGAACATTATTGGGTTGAAACGGTTTAATGGGCTGGATCAGGAGCTTTCTTCTCGATAAAAGATAACAGTGCGTGAAGACGAACATGCTTTTCTGTTACCACAAACATCAACCGATCAAATTCATCAAACAAAATCCATCCATGATCAAAATGACAAAAATTATTGTTGAACAATACGCTATGAACATTTAGATCGAGCCCGTGTGCATCGCACGGGACTGGATTATATTGATATATTTAATTACTTTCCACAAAAAAATGTGTTAACATCAAGATCTACGAAAGTATATATTGTTTACGTGAGTTATTTAGTACTAAATGATAAATGTTCCGATATATAAAACTTATATTACAAACATTGACGCAAACTTGATAAAAAGTATATAAACATCTGCACAAACATTACGTACAAAACACGTAGAAATTCAACCAATGACCCAGCCGGTGCATCGCACGGGTTCATAAGGCCTCGTTGTTATAACAATGAAAACTGAATGCCTATCATTTTGATAATTAAAAAAATTACCACATTAACTACTAACAAAAATCAGTAATGATAATTCTAACTCATAAATAACTATAACTCATACTTTTGTATCGAAATAATTATAACCAAATTTTGTATCGAAATAATTATAACTCATAAAGATAATTCTACAAAACTTTTTTATGGATTATATAAAGAATCTAAACTTATAAAACTAAGGGTGCGTATGGTTCGTAAGCGGGATTGGAATTGAGTTCGGACATGAGAAAGATTTAAAAGAAAAGAGAAAAGAGAAAATGTGCAGTATATATAATTTACAAATTAATATTATATTTAAACTATTATTTATTATAAATAAAAGAGTGAGAAAAAAATATTAAAAAAAAAATTATTGGTATTTGTGGCTCATATTGATCTAGACATGGGGACCACTCGAAAAAGTTGTATCATTTTATTGATACCTACCACTTAAGTTTGGTATCACTTCAATGATTCAATTCTTATTGTCTTGAAAAAAAATGAACCAAACAAATGTTATTAATTTTTTTCTTTCTACACCCACTAATACCCTCATACCAAACGGGCCCTAAAGTTTTGTTACAATGTAAACTATTTGTCTCAAAATATACTTCGCTCCAATGCGCGGTCTTTAAATCCTCATACCAAACAGGCCCTAAAGTTTTGTTAAAATGTAAACTATTTGTCTCAAAATATACTTCGCTCCAATGCGCGGTCTTTAAATCTTCCTTATTATCATTTTGGTAAATAAAAAATTATCACATTAATAGGCTACAAACTTGATATCAATTTGCGTATTTCCATCCTCAATTTCATCATCATAGAGTTTTTTCCTTCTTTTTTATATGTAAATTAAAATTAATTCATTATGTGGGCTTAGGATTTGCTTGGACTATATATAACGTGTAGGGCCCAATTCCTGTAATGTATGCAATCTAAAATACCCAAACAAAATCCACAATAATCACAATCTCAACTTTTCTTCACCTTTTCATGTTAGATCAAACCCTACTCACACCAACCAGCGAGTTTACTCTCAACTTAAACCACCACCGTTGAAATACAACTTAAGATCCACCTTTTATTTATTTATTTTCTGGTGGTAATGTAAGAGATCTAATGCTTGTGTATAAATCTATGAGATCCACCGAAAAATTATCCAACTTCTTTTTAATAGTTAATGTATTTGGACCAGCCATGAATTTTGGCCATGAAAGGCGTGTGTGGCATGTGGCATGGCGATTATCTTGTCATCTTTGTTGTAATAGACGGTCTCGGAAATATAACATCAAGGTAGATCTAATTTCTTTCTTATTACATTTATCACTTTATTTACATTCGGTTTCTTGTTAATTACATGTATTTTTCATCGTTGAATTCGGTTCTTATGATGATAACCCTTGTAACTTGTTGCTTGTTACACATTATTTAAGAGGTGTACCAAATTATAGTTTTGGTTCATAAACTAATTGTGGCAAAACTTTTGAAAGAAAAAAAAACACTATTTTGTTTAAAAACTCGAATGAAGTTATCAAAAGGGTGATGAACAAGATTGTCTTCCTTACGTACATCATTGATTTATAGTAATTTTCATCTTAAATGTTTACCTCTATGGGATAGAGCAAGAAGTGGTTGGATTAGTTCATATTGAAAATGATCATGTATGCATTCTATTAGGCACTTAAGTACGCGAGAGAAGGTTGTAGCATTCGACGTCGTCTTATTAAGGAGAGTTATATGCTGCCACCAAACAATCAAAGTGGAGAAAGTGCGCATACCATGCTTATGAATCATATTGTGGCTGTAAGTGTATGGTCTTACTTCAGAAGATTTCATATTACCTCCAAATAGTAATTTCATATGCTACCTAATGAGCATGCACCAGGTAAGCTTTTGAGTTTTGATGCATTCTTGTACATGCTTAATTTTTTTTTCTTCTCGAGGATGTTTAAAACATTTGTGGTTTGTAAATCAGGAAGCAACAATTCTGCGATACGGGGAAAACCCTTTCTTCACAACGAGGCTCCTCATTCTTGACAGGGCGTTTTCATGTTGCTATTGGTAAGCAATGCTTTTCCGATCCGATCTAAGAACTGTAGAGGTGGCAAAATTGTATAGTCTCGCAGGCAAGGTAATTGTTCAAATTAGTAATTTTTTACGGGTCAAAACGAGCGGGTAAAGTTAGGTAAACCATTGGTAAGCAATGCTTTCCCGATCTAAGAATTGTAGAGGTGGCAAAATTGTATAGTCTCGCGAGCAAGGTAACCGTTACAAATTAGTAATTTTTTACGGGTCAAAACGAGCGGGTCAAGTTGGGTAAACTATAAATATTTGACAACACCCCAAGTTACTTGTGGGAGAAGACTATTGAAGAGATGGGTTACTTGTGGAAAGGCAACATGTGTACAGTCTATTCCGCCGTGGCTTTGCAGATGACTCACCGGAAATGGTTATAATGAAGGTAGAAGATGAAGATGTGAGAAATGACAAGAATACCCTTAATAAACCATTTTCGTTATGTATTACTCCGTATAAGAATAAATGAAGTAGAGAAAGCATAATGAGTTATTTTTGTAAGTACATCAAGCATTTAATTAAGCATTTATTATTGGCAAGAACATAATTACCTGTTAGAAATATGGCATGACAGAATATGGGGTTAAAACCACTTGTGTTATCGTGAACTTTACTTAAGATCTGAAAGCAAAAATAATAAAAATTGAGTAATGCTTAGCAACATAAGAGATGTCAATTGGACCCATTTACTTATGAATGGGTTGATCGGACGAATTATTATCTCACAGGTCAAATAGGCAAAATGGTAGGAGCTTATAATAAAATCGGTCAGACACTGTAAGTTGATCAAAGTGTAATTTTAACATGGTTTTACGATTGAGCGCAGTTAATGAAGATAAAATTTCTTTTTAAATCAAAATATGTATTTAATGAACATTTATTGATCTATAAAATAATCATTATTTTGATATAAATTAACTCAAATATTCCTTATATATATAGCTAAACAAGTGTCCAGTGGACAGAAGTTAGCAAAACCCTTTAAACGTATACGGAGTATATAAATTTGAAAATGTTTTTCAAAACAATTAGATTCCGTGTTCATATTTGACACGTTAATTGTTTATTATAATACATCTCTTTGCACGAAAGTGTTTCAGTTGGTCCACCCGGTACAAAATAGTTAACCGTTTTGACCCATTTGTGAACCAACCCTGCCCGACCCACCCAATTTGCCGCATTAGATAATATCAAATGGCGTCGTCTTTTAAAGTACCTCAACCCATATTTTAACTAGATCTACCGGTCTTAGAATCTTTGCATACAAGCAATGAGCCTGAAACCATCTTTTAATAAAATTTTCTAGGCTCTTTTGTATCCTCATACCACATTGGTCAACTAGTTTCAACATAGTAACACTCTCTGCACATGCTTCTTTGAGACTTTGTCAACTTCACGATAAGTCAAAGAGGCAGATTCTCTTGAAATAAAACAACTATGTAGAACACACTTCCATCCTGCTTCGAGCAGAAAATTATACCTCTTCTAATCTATTACCTTTCACTAGATGACTCCCAACATTATGTAGAGATTGGGAAAGAAATTATGTAGAGATTGGGAAAGAAATTTGAGCTCATTAGCGGAGACTCGGTCAGTTGAAATTAGATCCCTAACAAAGGTGACATTCTCTTGCAACAAGTTGAAACGAAAATAAGCTGGATATAAATTTTGGCTTCTGCTAATACAATTATATTAGCAACATAACGGATATTTAATCCTGACACAGTTGATTTGTTTTCAATGAAAGTGTGAAAACAACATTACCTACGACAACTATCTCCACATATACATGATACATTCCTCTTCTTTTCCAATGCACTACATCAGTAGATCAAAGACAAGAAACTGTGTTGGTAGCTTGACTGACATATGAATGACATTGGTTAGAATGCGTCTTAATTTTAGCTAAGATACAAGCTCATTTAAGAACATATCAGGTGCAATAATATTAGCTAGAATATCTAACACCTGAAACAAAAAACATTTTATTCAAAAACACTTAGAGCTAGGATGCATTTTGGTGATTTTCTATTGCTTCCGCTATACATACCTTAAACACCAACACATATATATTCCAATTATACACGAATGTACCTCACAAAAACACAAAATTAACACACACCCACACACAACCACACCCTCACAAGTGGTCGGTCGTTAGACTCACTTCTCCATTTTATGCATGAAAGACGCGTGAGGCGTGTTGTCTTTTTTTTAGGGTTGCGTGTTTTTGGGTGCCACCGAAGCAAAGGACGAGTCTTTGCACTCTTATTACCACCAGCCTTTGAGTTGGTGGCAGGACCTCAAGCCACGGGCAAATGACTTAACAAATGAGGTTTTTTCTTTTAGCTCAAATGTACATAACTTAACTGAGACACATCAAATATGTTAGTTAGGTGTGATACCCAACACTAGACGACTTTGAACATACTTTTTTTAGTAAAGGAAGTCACATTAATGGATTGATAATAATTTAATACTCAAAAGAATGATTAATTATTCCGTAGGTCCATTCAACACATAATGACACTTGACATTATATTCAAAAGCTCGATTATTGGTGCTATTAAGTTACAAACTTTTTTATACATCCTCTAAACCAACTTGAAGCAATGGGTTGTATCTCCAGCACTAGTCGAACACCAACTCCATCAACCTCAGATATCGAGTTCAACCCAGATCTAACATCGTACCAAGATGCTTGTCGAAAGGATCCCATGCTCCAGTCCTTTGATTCAACTCTCCAAGCTCGAACCAATCGCGTAATCAGCATTCTAGCCGTTGACCTTCTCTTTCACTCCACTCTATTAGTGTAGTCATTAAAACATTACTAGATACAGATCAAGATGTACTTAAACTAATACTCGAATACGAAACTGACGTTTGGAACCATGATGAACTATTTTCATTGGTTAAAGATTATCTTGAAACAAGCATATATACTAACACTTGACTTCTGCAAATCTATTGAGGACTGCTTAATGCATGCTAAATGTAGCATGTTATTTCTACAAACTGCTATCGATCAGTACGATCAAGATGCTAATCATTTGAACACCCTAGAGCAATTTAATAAGTTTAAAGCTTCAGACAACCGTTTACAAATGAGTTCTTGGCATCGTTTCGTTCTGTTTATGGAAAACAAGTTTCGTTGTTAAACAAACTACGAATTCACACGGTTGAAGTTGTTAAAGTTGGATTTGGTGAAGACATGGAGAAGACTAAGTAATGTGATATTTGTCACCACTTTTAGTACTGTCTTGATACGTTCAGTAGTCGCAGCAGTGGTGGCTGCTCCTCCACTGGTGGCAGCGCTAGCAGCAGCAGCAACATTGGTGCCGTTGGGATCAATGGGCAAGTGGGTCGATTCATTGTGGCAGAAGTATGAGAAAGAGTTAAGATATCATAAGAACACAACGAATGTGATGAAGGTGCAAAGCGACGTATTTGTGATTAAAGATTTGGAAAATATTAAAGCTATTGTCAACAGAATGGAAATTAATATGAATGGTATGTTGAAGTCTGCTGATTTTGTTATCGGGGAAGGGGTCGAGGAGGCAGTGGGGATTGGGATGGATGAGATAAAGAACCCAGTGAAGGAGTTTGCAAGAATGATGGATGATTTGAGTGATCAATCTTTCAAATCTATAAGCAATATAAAGAGAGCAACAACGATGATATTGAAGAAAGTTAATGAGCATCCTCGAATAATTGGCTGAATGACTTACCTCTGATAGATCTCCTAGGCAAGTCATATTGCAAATCTATTTTGTAAACATATGCCTGATTATGCATGTTGTTTTATCTTTTTATTTGTTAGCTTTAGTAGTCCAAGGGTCGAAACTCAAAGCCTTGTAAACTTGTTCTTTTCATAGAACTAGATTTTGATTAACCAAATTGGTAAGAGTTTCATTTACAAAGTTTCGAGGCATTTGGTTGAGGCGCGCACACACAGAGCCAAATCTAAGATCCAAAGTGGGCTTGCATTAATCTTAATGTTTGCTTCTTATTAGACGTCTCGATTTCTCAGATTTAGATATCTGTTTATCATTTCATGTTTATTTGCCTTTTTGGTACACAAACAACAAACTTAAATTTCTTCCTTTCACTAATTTGATACAACGGAACAATCAAGTAAAGATAATCACTATAAATTTTATGAAAACTAACAAATCAAACCTTAAAGAAATGTGGTAAACCGAGTATACTTTGAGAAAAGAGGGATATACTTTGAGAAAACTTCTTATTAGCACTTGTGCGAGTGTTTATATGCACAAGTATTTCCGAAAAAGAGTAGAATTAACCAAAGTGCATAGACCATAGTTGATATAGCACAGTGAAGGAATAAAAATCCAGTTTCAGCTGCGAAGTGTTTAACTTGTTGCTTTATCTTGAGACTAGCTCACCACATACACTTGCACCGGAATTGAGGAGGCTACTTGCTTCACTTGGAACTTATATAAAACAGATTAAACACACTAGTTGTTTTTTTTTTTTTTTTTAGCAGAAAACTAGTTATTCTGAATATTAAGATGAAAATATATAAATGATGAAGAGGATGAAGTTAAAAAGAGAGGGTAAAAGGATCAAAATACCCTCTCGTGAGTATCACTTGTTGTCACATAACGAAACTTAGTGAGGGCCGTTAGACAAAGGACTAACAGTGGATAACGTTTTGCATTTAAGAATGAACGATGCATTTGTTTAGGTCAAAGGCTCTTCGGTCAACGCAAACCACAAAGGTCCTACCACTAGTCACAAAATGCCGTTTTACACATGTCTAAAAAGGTAGAGGGATGCCTCCTCTATTTCTACCATGAAATTTCCTTATGATATCTCACCTTAAACCTTCCCTTGTTATAAATTCAAAGCTCGATTACTGCCTTACTGGTGCTATTAAGTTACAAACTTTTTTATACACCCTCTAAACCAACTTGAAGCAATGGGTTGTATCTCCAGCACTAGTCGAACACCAACTCCATCAACCTCAGATATCGAGTTAAACCCAGATCTAACATCGTACCGAGATGCTTGTCGAACGGATCCCATGCTCCAGTCCTTTGATTCAACTCTCCAAGCTCGAACCAATCGCGTAATCAGCATTCTAGCCGTTGACCCTTCTCTTTCACTCCATTCCCTCAGTGTATTCATTAAAACATTACTAGATACAGATCAAGATGTACTTAAACTAATACTCGAATACGAAACTGACATTTGGAACCATGATGAACTATTTTCATTGGTTAAAGATTATCTTGAAACAAGCATACAAACACTTGACTTCTGCAAATCTGTTGAGGACTGCTTAATGCATGCTAAATCTAGCGTATCAATTCTACAAACTGCTATCGATCAGTACGATGAAGATGCTAATCACTTGAACACCCTTGAGCAGTTAAATAAGTTTAAAGCTTCAGACAACCCGTTTTCAAAAGAGTTCTTGGCATCATTTCGTTCTGTTTATGGAAATCAAATTACGTTGTTAAACAAACTACGAATCCACACGGTTGAAGTTGTTAAGAAGTTGGATTCGGTGAAGACGTGGAGAAGATTAAGTAATGTGTTATTTGTCACCACTTTTAGTACTGTCTTGATATGTTCTGTAGTCGCAGCAGTGGTGGCTGCTCCTCCACTGGTGGCAGCACTAGCAGCAGCAGCAGCAATGGTGCCGTTGGGATCAATGGGTAAGTGGGTCGATTCATTGTGGCAGAAGTATGAGAAAGAGTTAAGATATCATAAGAACACAATGAATGTGATGAAGGTGCAAAGCGACGTATTTGTGATTAAAGATTTGGAAAATATTAAAGCTATTGTCGACAGAATGGAAATTAAGATGGATGGTATGTTGAAGTCTGCTGATTTTGTTATCGGGGAAGGGGTCGAGGAGGCAGTGGGGATTGGGGTGGATGAGATAAAGAACCCAGTGAAGGAGTTTGCAAGAATGATGGATGATTTGAGTGATCAATCTGTCAAATCTACAAGCGATATAAAGAGAGCAACAACGATGATTTTGGAGAAACTTAATGAGCATCCTCGAATAACTGGCTGAATGACTTATCTCAGATAGATCTCCTAGGCAAGTCATTAAGCAAATCTGTTTTGTAAACATATGCCTGATTATGCATTTTATTTTTATCTTTTTATCTGTTAGCTTTAGTAGTCCAAGGGTCGAAACTCAAAAGCCTTGTAAACTTGTTCTGTTTCATAAAGTAGTACCTAATAGACAAGTAACATTAACCAGTTTAATTAAAATAGGTCCACACAAACATAGACAGTATCACTAACTAATCTTAGTTAAATGCTCGATTACCGCCTTGATTCCCATATCTACTACCGCCATGATTCCCATATCCACCACCTCCTTGATTCCCATATCCACTACCGCCTTGATTCCCATATCCCCCACCCCTATTCCAACCGCGGCCTCTACCTCCCCTTCCACCCCTATTCCTTTTGTAACCATAATAGGGCGGGCATAATCATGCTGTTTTTGCACCTTTAAAAGTTGATTTTTGCACATTAGTAGAGATGGGAATTGGATAAGTCGCTTTCAAACAGACTTGACTATTTAACAATGCAAGTGCCCCTTTTATTTTACTTCATATGAAATTTGTATTGCTCTTTCTTTGACAACTTTGATCATGTTTTAGGTACATTGCTAATGCATAAATTCTATTCAATGTAGGGTAATGAAGACAAGCTTTGAAGTTTAGGGTTACGATGATTGGGCAGTTAGCCTTTGGTCTAGGGGTATGTGAGTTGCCCACCAACCGAAACGTTGTGGGTTCAAGCCTCGCCGGAGGCATTTATGAGATAGGTGTTATAGGTGTGAAAAAAATTGTCGTTCTTAAAATAATAATAATAATAATAATAATAATAATAATAATAAAAATAAAAAATAAAATAAAAAAAAAACCAAAAAAAAAAGAAAAAGAAATTTGTAGTTAATTTTGATTTGATAATTTCTCTTTTATTGAACGGAATGAGTGAGTACTACGTGATTGGTTAAGTAGGATTTATGTTATGATTTTCTGTATTATTACGCTAAATTTGGGTTATTTGTAACTCCATACTTTTCTTTAATCATGATATCCATCAATTCCCAGTTTCCCACCAAGAGTTTAAGATTTTCTTCAACGGAAGGGCACATGTCGGCTATGTTTGGCGCGGAGTTTTTTGGAGCTTTTTGGGGCGATGAGCGGTGAGCAATGAGCTTTTTGATTTTTATTGTTCGTTCGGCAAAGGAGCGGTGAGCTTTGCGATTTTTTAGGAATGCTCATTTTTCCAATACTTATTTAAGAAGCTGTGAGCGGTGGGCTGTGAGCTGTGGCTACTGCTCACAGTTCACAGCTACTGCTCACTGCTACTTTTACCAAACACTCCTTAATTTTTTTTCTCAACTTTTGGCAAAATTAACGGGATAATAATTTAGCTTGTTCATTTTTATTATTGTACGTAGTCTTTCATCTTTGTTATTATAACACAAATCTTTTTTATATATCGGTTTACATGTTCAACCTCCCAGTCTTATGTGTTGAATGGATTAATTGCCTTGCCTATTCAATACAAAATACTATGATACATATAGCCTATAATTGAGCTATTTTAGGTAAATGGAAATCACCCACTAATTAAGCAAATTACATCAAGATTACAACTAGGACAATAACTCTTGTGCTTATCTTGATCCACAAAAGTATCGACTAATACTCCCCTGCAGTTGGAGCGGGAGGAGGCCGGACGCTCAAGCTGGATCGAAATTCTTCAAACAAAAGCGAAGGCAGTCCCTTGGTGAAAATATCGGCGTACTGATAACGTGAGGGCACATGTAGAACTCGTACTTGACCTGCAGTAACCATGTCACGGACGAAGTGAATGTCTATCTCAATGTGTTTTGTCCGCTAATGTTGTACAGGATTGGCAGACATGTAAATGGCACTAACATTATCACAGTAAACAAGGGTGGCAGATGATAAAGGTGAATGTAACTCACGAAGCAGATTACGAAGCCATGCTGTTTCAGCCACAACGTTAGCAACACCCCTGTATTCAGCTTCGGCACTAGAGCGGGAGAGGGTGTGCTGACGCTTGGAGGACCAAGATAGTAGATTATCGCCCAAAAATACACATTAACCCGAAGTAGATCGGCGTGTAGATGGGCAACCCGCCCAATCTGCATATGTATATCCAACAAGGGAAGTGGTAGAAGATGAATACAAGTGAAGACCAAAATCCAAAGTCCCCCGAACATATCGTAAGATACGTTTAAGAGCAGCTAAATGAGGCTCGCGGGGATCGTGCATGTAAAGACAAATCTGCTGCACTGCGTAAGATAGATCTGGTCGTGTAAATGTGAGATACTGAAGACCACCTGCAAGGCTGCGATATAAGGTAGGATCCTGAACTGGAACACCGTCGGGACCCAATTTGGAGTCTGTATCAACCGGTGTTCTAGAAGGGTTACAATTGGCCATGTGAGCACGCTCAAGAAGCTGAAGAGCATACTTCTTCTGAGATAGAAACAATCCTGTAGAATGACGAGTAGCAGAGATACCAAGAAAATAATTAAGTGCCCCGAGATCAGTCATGTCAAACTCATTGTGTAAGGATGCAATGATCTACTGAAGAAGAGTTGTAGAAGAAGCTGTAAGGATAATATCATCCACATAGATAAGTAAATAAGCAACCTGAGAACCCTGTCAAAGAATAAATAATGAAGAATCACATCGACTGTGGCAAAACCCGACTCGTGTGGCATAACCTGCAAACCTCTGAAACCAAGCACGAGGTGCTTGCTTTAGTCCATATAAAGATCTATGTAGAAGACAAACATGATGAGGGTACCGAGAATCCACAAATCCTGGCGGCAGATGCATATAGACAGTCTCAGATAAATCACCGTTAAGAAATGCATTCTTAACGTCAAGCTGATGAATAGGCCACTTAAGGGACACTGCAAGACTGAGAACAGTACGGATGGTAGCTGGTTTAACAACCAGACTAAAAGTCTCGTCACAGTCAATACCAAGTTGCTGACTACTACCATTAGCAACCAAACGAGCCTTATAGAGGAGTGGGGGTTTCGTTTGGTGTTTGGGGAGGAGGTGGAGTGATAAGGTCGTGGTTAAGGAGAGGGGAAGGTGCGGGGTCTAAAAAGGTATATGTAGGTGGGGCATTGGGTGTCATGGATCGGTAGAGAAATTGGGTTTCGTCAAAGGTGACGTGTCTAGAGAGAATAATTTTATTTGTTTCAAGATCGAGGCAACGAAAACCACGGTGGTATGCGGGAAAGCCCAAAAAGATGCACGGGGTTGCTCGTGGTGCCAGTTTGTGAGGGGAGTGAAGGTGTGGGTAACAAAGGCACCCGAATATGCGTAATCGGGAGTAGTCGGGTTCTTTGTGAAAAAGTCTTGTGTAGGGGATTTCGTTGTTTATGGCAGTTGAGGGTAGAAGGTTGAGGAGATATGTGGCCATGTGGAGGGCCTCGACCCAAAAGGTAGGTGGTAGGTGTGCTTGAAAAAGGAGGGTACGGATGACGTTATTTATTGTGCGGATCATTCTTTCCGCCTTGCCATTTTGTTGAGAGGTTTTTGGGCAAGAAAATCTAAGTTGTATACCATGTTTAGCAAAAAGTGTGTGGATTCGGTTATTATCGAACTCACCACCATGATCACATTGGAAACTCTTGATTTCACATTTAAATTGATTTTTAACATAATTACGAAAATGCAAAAATTTATCGAACATGTCAGATTTAGAACGTAGGGGATAAATCCACAAATAGTGGGAGAAATGATCAAGAAATAGAACATAATATTTGAAACCACTGGAACTAATAATAGGAGAAGTCCACAAATCAGAATGAATAATATCAAAGCAATGTTCAACAATAGAATCCGAACTATGAAAAGGAAGTTTCACATGTTTGCCAAGTTGGCAAGCATAACAAACATGTGTGGACTGTTTGTGTTTATTACATGAAATAAATTTACGGGAGACAAGAGATCGTAGCACTTCGTCACCGGGATGACCGAGACGTTGATGCCACGTGGAGGAACTTGTGGAGAGAAGAGCAGTAGGGATAATTGATGGTTTGGTAACTGGATAGAGATCGCCCGAACTGTCACATCGAAGGAGGATGTGACGAGTAAAGAAATCTTTCACAGAAAAACCAAAAGCGTCAAATTCAATAGTGCAATTATTATCCCTAGTAAATTGACGAACAGAAATAAGGTTTTTGATGATATTAGGGGTGACAAGTACATTATGAAGGTGAAGAGGGCGATGAAGAGTGGGAATAATGCTATGTCCGGTGTTAGTGACGGGAATAGAATTGCCGTCACCAACGTGTACAAATGGGTATAACCGTTTATTAAAAATGGAACTTAAATTACTTGTACTAGAATTTAAATGAGATGATGCACCTGTATCCATGTTCCATGTCGGGTCTTGCAACGTCGTAGTGCTAAAAGCACTAGGAAGTGAGGTGGCTTGAGACGGGTACAAGGCCGGTGCGGGTCCGAGGATGCTATTTGAAATTGGCTGTTGTTGGTACGCTATATGGGGTTGCTGGGCAGTCTGTTGGGCTTGGTAAAGGTGCTGGACAGGTTGCTGGGCCGAGAGGGAGTGATGGGCCGGGAAGGGGTGTTGGGCTTGGTGATATAAGGGGGTAACAAAAGCTTGTGGAGTGGGCTGTGATCCCAGACGAGGTAAGTATGTGGGTTGTGGTTGGGTTAGGCGGGTAGAATAATAACCATGTGAGGCCCAACGAGTATTGTGGCTATTTTGAGAGTTACCAGGCAAACGACCATATGTAGCTACGGTGTTGGTTTTCGATTGTAATCCCGGTCGGTTTCGATGGTCATGAATAAACTTGCACCGGTCACCAAACTTACACGTTCCTTTGTTGAAATGGTTACATATTGGTGGTAGACTTTGTGATTTATTTGAATGATTGTTGCTGTTATCATTGCCAGCCATGGTGCCTATTATGGGTTTTTAAGGTTATATGTTTGGGCAGAAAAGTGGAGAGGAGGAGGGGATAGATCCGAGTAAAAGGAAAGGATCAGTTAGTGTTTAGCCGTCACAACCTTCTTCCAGAATGTGTCCAGACTTACTACTTTTTAACCAATGACTGCAACACTTTCTTTATTATTTGAGGCCACTTTGTGTCACAGAATGATGTGTAATACAAAAAATAAAATAAAATAATAAGAATTAGGGTTGTAGTCTTGTAGAAGGGGTTAAGAAATTGCAGATGTGAGATTTGGAGAGGGAGAAGGTTACAGGATTTAGAGAAAAAGAAGGAGAAGATAGTTGGCTCTGATACCATGTTGAATGGATTAATTGCCTTACCTATTCAATACAAAATACTATGATACATATAGCCTATAATTGAGCTATTTTAGGTAAATGGAAATCACCCACTAATTAAGCAAATTACATCAAGATTACAACTAGGACAATAACTCTTGTGCTTATCTTGATCCACAAAATTATCAACTAATATATCGGTCCCAGTCTTATGTAGAGCCGATTATTTGCCATATCATTTCCACATGGATTTAAATTAGTAATATTTTTGCCAATCAACAAAACACCCTTTTTCTTTTCTTTGCCGATATAACTAACCAAACACCCCTGTCATTAAGAAAAAACAAAAGCTTAGTACAGACTTGACAACATAAGTTGTATATACACGGATTCAGGGATGGAACCAGGGGATTCCCGTGGGGTCTCGGGACCCCATGAATTTTTTCGATGTAGTGTTAATTTTTGAAAAAGACATCGATTTTTTTCTAAATGCATCTTAAATGCACCACGTCCTTCAAAATGTGTTTGTAGTGTTATTTAGTTAATATGCTTGCTAAAAGATTTGTGCACTTGGTCATATTATGTCCTGTTCCATCCCTGATGGAATTAAAAATGTCTACATACCAAATTTACATTATTACAGACAAATGAATGTCATGAAGCTATGCACTTGAACTTTGGAAGCTTGAAAACTCATTGAAAGGATCTTGAAAGCTTGTAAATTTCTATTGACAACGGTTACACCTTAAAGACTTGATATGTCAATGCCATAATCACAATACCAAGAAAACCAACTTGTTCATAAAACAAATTAACCATGAACTATCTCTAAATGCTTACACAAAACCAAGCAATTAACTGTTTAAACTACAAAGTAATGAGAAAAGCCAGACTCACTCGAAGAGACACCATCGAGTTTATGTAAAGAAAAACGGAGGTTGCCGCCATTACGACAGACCAAGTAACTTTTCATCCGTCAACGATTACGACAGACCCAATAACCCCATCACCCCCAACACCTAAGGGCCACCACCACTCCCTCACTTCTTCCAACTATTATGACAGATGAGATACAAATATAATGCGATTTGATTTAATTTTAATAATATGGGGTATCATAAGTTCATGTCACTATCACGTGTATCATAAGTTCTTGGAATTGGTCTTAAACATCAGTTGAACATGACTTTAGATTGTTAGAAGACTTCTCATAACTTAAACATTTTGGATAGTGAATTCATAACCTTCATGTCAATTTTCAATTCAATGCAAGTCAAAATCGAGCTTGGCAAGCTCTACTTAAATTCTATTCATATGTCGAATTACTTTTAGACTAGTGGTAATGGGAGCACGCACAACATATAAAACACTACCTTTAACACGTTAAGGTCAGTAACCCTCCCCTACTCACGTGTGAAGAACCAAATCAGGGGAGGGTTTGGTCATCCAGATCACCGAACCTTTTTTTCATTTATGTGTGCGAGTATATTGTGGAGCATCTTTGTGTTTAAGTAAGATATGTTTTTGTGTTTAATTTGAGGGTCACCACTACAACTGTTTGGTGAAAAGAGTGAGTGTTGATATATCCATCCATATGTGTCTAATACTTCATATCCCTTGCTGTGTAGGGTGTTTCTTTACCACTTAATGAGTGGGCCCAAACCCTTGTTTCATCTTAATAGGGAGGTCTACAAAAATCTCACTCTCTCAATTAAGTGTTAATCTAGTAATATTTCCAAACCACTTAATTTAGTAAGCAACTCCGTCAATCTACAACCTCAAACAACCTAAAAAATTAACTTCATACATAGTCTTTTTATAAAATAAAAATGTGAATGATGATCATAGTAGCAACGTACTTCTTGTGTTTATAGGCTAGTAGGGCGTTGTTTGTGTGTTGGAAGAAATTCAACAAACTGGTTTTTAGAGTGGAATCATGAATCAAAAACAATTGTAACAAGACCTTGACAAAGAGTTATGATCAGTGGCGGAACCATAAAATAGGTTATGGGGGGCAAAATTGTTTTTGACAATAGCAACAAAATGCGGAAGAAAAAAGTATGATCGAAACGATAAATCGAGTATTGTTACTTAGAGATGAAGGATTTATAAGGTTTTAAAGTATTGAATGTTGGGTTTTGATATGTGGATGGGGGGCAATTTGAGTTTTGGGTGGAGGGCACTTTTGAAAAAAAATCAAAGTTAACACTAAAATCTCATTTTTTGTGCGTACCCTGACCCCCCCCCCCCCCCCCCCCCCCCCCCCCCAAAAAAAAAAAAAAAACAAACACTATATGCATGCATCCGCGCCTTGTTATGATCCTTTAATGTCAAGTGGCACCAACACAGACACGAGATATTTTACATTAAAACACTTATTAAACGTGAGCAAAAAAGAATGTACAAATAAACATCACCATCTCATCTCTATATATATCTATACTATATGTAAAGCACGGATAATTTTTCTTGAAATTTAAAAATTAAAAATAAGTAATGTGTTATACCGAATGTACCATTTATTTGTAACCACCCATAATTTTTCCAGATTTATTTTTAATACTAAATAATATTTATTATTTCCTAAGTTTCACTTTCGGACCTTACCGAACTTATTTGAATCGAAAACGAGAAGGTATCTCGTGAAACGTGAAAACCGCCCACAACGCGTACTGGCACAACCGTAACTCGACAAATATTTTAATGTGATTTTATACTATTTATGAGAAAATAGTCGTGTAAATACTCGTTTTTCGTGGAAAAATTATTCTGAGATCAATGGCGTAATTCTCGTGACTTAAATCAACCGTTTACTAGCCCAAACGTGTCCCAGACCACATATTGACAAAAGATTGCATAAATTACAGAAAAGGTCCCTGTGCAGAAATTACTCCACAGCCCCTAGACTTCAGTATGGGCAGATTTGGCCCCTAGGGTTTTCTTTGACCCTATATAAAGTCTCCATAACCCTAAAACCTCATATATACACCTAGGGGTGAGCAAAAACCGAACCGCAAACCGCAAAACCGCAAAAATCACAAAAAACCGCCCCACAAAAACCGCAAAACCGCAAAAACCGATGGATCGGTTTCAGGAAAAAATAAAAACCGCAATTGCGGGGCGGTTTTGGTTTTCACCGAAAAAACCGCACCGCAAAAACCGCACCGCACCACTCTACAATTTATAATTTTTTTAAATATATATTTTTTTATTTTTTAGAATAACACACTAAAATAACACACTAAAATTTATATTTTTTTATTTTTTAGATATATTTTTTAAATATATTTTTTTATTTTGTAGAATAACACACTAAAACCGCACCAAAAACCACATAAACCCGCAAAATCGCACCAAAAACTGCACCAAAAATAAAAAAGTATATCTTGCGGTGCGGGGCGGTTTTGACCAAAAACCAACCCGCAAAACCGCATAAACCCGCAAAACCGAAACCGCAAAAATCGGGCGGTGCGGATCCTCATTTTTATAGAAACCGCAATTGCGGGGCGGTTTCGGTTTTAGTCAAAAACCGCACCGAACCGCCCCATGCTCACCCCTATATACACCCACTTTCCTCTCCCATCTTTTCCGGCGCAGTCATCCAAATTCCGGCCAACTTTCGGCCACTCAACTTTAATAGCCGAACGTGTAGATCGAGATGAAGGTAGTATTTCTGGAGCTTATTAGACCGAGAGGAGTACGTTTGTTCATGTTTTGAGCACCACCGCCGCGACACAGCTGCCGTCACCACTACAGTGCCACCTCCACCTCCATCTCTCGTTCCCTTCTTCTTTTGGTAAGTCTAGACCTAAACCAACCCTTGTCATTTTCTTTTGATATGAACCGATTATATAAACTTTCATACACAAGTTTCGTGGACCTAAAACTAGATTAAACATGTTTTGAAAATGTTTCTTTTGATTCGTGTGGTGAAACAATGAAAATCGTGTGTTAATGTTGTTGGGTCTCGCGTTGGTTTTATTCTTTAATCATGTGTATGTTTAAAATCGTTTTCGTGGTACGTTGTAAATCGGGTCGAGACCCGTTACTTTCATGTATTGGATTTAAGTAGTTTATCTAATTGGGTTGTGTCTCGGATCTGAGATTTGATCTGCTTGGTTTATGTTGTTTGAACTCGTTGTGGTTTATTTTTGCTCTGTCCGATTAATGTAGAACCCGTATAGAGTTGTGGCTGTTGGCCTCGGTTCGCCAATAACCACCCAAGAGGGTGGTTAGTTTGTTAGTTTTTTTTTCGTACGATTCACAGAAAAGGGACACCCACGAGGGTGCTCGTCCCCAGCTTATTTTCTGTTCTCGTGGATTTTTTTTGTTTTTGTTAAACAATAAACTTCTTGAACTTATCTTGGGTCGTTTTCAATCACGACATCAATAGACGGGTTTAGAGGGATGTTTGCTTGGTTCAACTTATATTTATGTTGGTGTAGTTTAATGTCGACATAAAGGAGAACCCACATAGGGTGTTGTTGTATGAATTTTTATAACTGCCATTTGCATTATGTGTCAATAACTGTGTTTGTAAAGTTAGGCTAGGTACGTTTGGTTTGTTAAAAATTTATGGGCTACAAAGCCCACACATATTACCAAAATGGGTGCGTTTGGTTTAGTGTTGGATTGGGCCGAAGCCCGCTAGGATGTATTGGATTTAATGATGGGATAAAATCCATCAGCTTTGCATTTTGTTTAGTCGTTTGTTTGGGCCGAGTCTAATGGAGTGCGTTTGTGTTTTGATTTGCTTTATTAAGTAAATACGTTTTATTATTACGAATGTTGGATTATCGAACTAACGTGGTTTATTTGTTTTGATATTTGTGTCCCGTGGTAAGTCTCGGATATATTTTGGGACTCGGTACTTGATATCGGGCATTATTAATACTTAACGGATACTTGACGAATTAAATATCGGATTGTGACTTAACATTATTGAATTTATACCGGATTAATATTATACTTGGGCACTGGACTTGGACTATGTTGGACTTATTGGACATTTTAGACTCGGAAGGAATTTAATATATTAGACTCGTAACGGATCTAAATATTCAATTAGCAATGATTACACTAATAACAAATGGTAAAACTCGATGACTATTAGATATTCTAAAAAGTGGGATAAAATTTAATTATCAATTGTCGCATTATAGACTTGTCGGGGGATATTGTTTGAGAAACTAAGTTTTATTAAAGTCACGACGACTTGGGAAAGTTGTATAAATGGATGCGTCATGCCGAAATTTATAAAGCCTTCTAGACTTATATACTTTTATTTCGAAACTGTTTATCCTTATGAAACCCGACAATAATCGAAACTCATAGTTTTTAGTAACTTGTAAACTTTTACCATGTGGTATACTAGTTTGAGTTTTCTTATAAAACTTAAATTACATTTCCAAAACTTTATTGATTATTTCCAAACTATTGGGGATTATTGGGTAAATACCGAAACTTACCAATTGACTTACTTTATCGTTATCATTTCTACTCGAGTCTCGTCAATATTTTCTCGACTATTCTTTACTATTTTCCTTTATAATATATTGGGATATATATTATACTTTGGCGTGAGTATTCTTGAGTCTATGCTTTCTTACCACACGACACATTGATACTAAACTTTTTACAAACTTTGATACGAGTAATCCACGAAAACTAAGACGCTTTGTCATTTGAAAACTCATTTACTTTATGAGACGTATTATGAGTTAACTATATACTTATAGGGTTGTGCCGAACCCGTGTCGTTGTGCCTGTACTCTTGATACCGTTGTGTTATGCCACTTGATGCCAATTGTGACCGTTGTGATATTTTGCGTTGCTGCATACTGAGATGAGTTCATGGCCCCTACTTTTTCTTGTTTTGAAATACTTTTAGTGGAGAATACATGCACACTTTACTCATTCGTTTTACTCGATCTCTTTAATTAAATTATTCTCATACATGATTTAATTACTCGGAAGCATTTTCTGCTTTGCTTTAATACTTGTTTGATTTCTTGAATGAAATATTATGTACTCATTACATACTTAAGTTAACACAAGTGCTTGAAAACATATATGTGAGTTATAGCCCCACTCTTTAGCTTTACTTAGCATTGCAAAAACTTGGGGTGAGAAACATGTAAACTCTTTTATGGACCAAACTGAAACGTATGCTTTATTAAACTATTACGCAGCTTAGCCTAAGCCTTTGAATCCCACTATGCCCAAACTCATGAACCATCAATTCCTGCTGGGAAGCGCGAATGTTATAAATAGATCTATCGGGGTGACTCCCCCGTTCGGTTTGACCGGATAGGCAAACGCGAACGTATAACATGTCGAAATACAAGTGTATTGGGATAAACACTTGCCGGGCCTTTATATTTAACATGCTTCTAGAGCATGCACACTGTCATAGCTTCGGTTGCATGAACTTAGTGCTAGCGTAATAGACTTTTACTTTGATGTGCCATTAGATTCGTTGTAATGGTCACATACCTTGCTTATGGTCCAACTTTATTGCTTAATACTTATGGTCTACTCTACTAATGCTTTTTCATGACATTGTGAGTGAAGCAGTGGTCACTAACACTAAACTTGATTTGTATGTGAACAATTATTCACACTCGAAAACCTTGTGGTCCACTGTATTAATTTACCTAAAGGTAAAATTTATTTTCATGACATTATGAGCGACACAATAGTCACAAAACTTTTATGGAACTCACAGTATTTTTACTGCCTTATCATAAACCCATGAATTCACCAACCTCGTGTTGAGACTTTTAGCATGTATTTTCGGGTTTAAGGCGATAGCCTAGTTGTGGAGGCTTTTGGCAGGGCATGACATGGTCATAGAAGACTCTGATGTATTTGGGACCGCTTTGCTTCTTTTATGGGCTTATATTTCCTCACTGTTTTTGGAAATGCTGTAAACAAAATATTTTTGAATATGAAGTTTCTTTTAAACGGTTGAGGTAAAACCGTTCTTTGTATTTTGTGTTGTGATATCAATTTAGTAGCACCCAAGTGACTTGTATGCTTCCGCTGGACCCGATGTCGGGGGTGTTACATTATTAAAAATGATACTCCCTCCGTCCCAAAATATAAGTCCAATTTGACTTTTTGAATCGGACTTGGACCTTAAATATTTTTATTTGTACTATATAACACTTATAAAAATTATACCAAATGAAAATACATTTAAAACACAGTCCATTTATATATTTTGCATCAAGTATTATATAATACAAATAAAAATATTCAAGGTCAAAGTTCGATTCAAAAAGTCAAATTGGACTTATATTTTGGGACGGAGAGAGTAACATCTATGACTAAATTTATAGTTTAAATATTGTCTCATCTTCAAACTCTTATCATTTTCCGTTTCTAACCCATAGACATTTTTTTTTCGCAATAACTACAAATTGAGCCCGTAAATGTTGAAACACAAGTTCATAAGTATAATGATTTGCCGTTATATACCGTCGCTATGTGCGGGTATTTTGTCTAGTTTATAGAGAAACAAGGAGGAGAAACCTAATACTTGGTGAATAAGGAATTTACATTTGAAAATGTCAAGAGATTTTCTTATACATGACTATCTTCCTTAATTTTGAGCTAAAATATAACTAACCCTCTAAACTTATATAACAACTATTACACACTAATATTCTAATGGAAGTTTAATGTTCTATATATTTGTACTAACATCACTCTAAACTGAATTTGTAAAGGATAAGTTATTCGTTTTTTTTTTTTTTTTTTTTTTCTTAGGTTTCAAACTTGTGTATAGTTCTCATTCGATTAATGTATCAGCCACATATTTTGTGTTTGAGTTTTATTGCGGTTTTGTGGGTATTAGGTATGACTCTCAAATTTGCTGTCCAAATATTGTTATTTGTTTTTGTACCTCCTATGAATGGTCCCGTCATTTCATTTTGTCTCTTCAACAAAATCCTAGATACAAATTAAAACAAATATTACTATAAATCAACAACCTTACTCTACAACCAAGGGAAAATACAAACGCCATTAAGTGACTATCAACGAAACATGTTTACGATTATAAAGAAAGAAAAAGAAAAGTTAAAGTCTTTAGTTTATAGTGAAAGTATGTTTACAAGTCAAATAAGAGAAAATAAAAGTATGTAGTTTATAAAAGATGCTCTAACAAAAAAAAAAAAAAAAAAAAAAAAAAAAGAAGATGAACATTAATTGTGATCAGTATATGTATAGAAAATTCTAGATGTACAGCCAAAAAATAGAGGCGGGGTAAATATGGGTTATATTTATCAACGAACATTTAAAAATGGATTAAGCTAAAAAATTTAGCTAAAAGGCAAAGGTCAATTGGGTTTAAAGTCGTCCAAAGGCTTAAAACCTTATAAATTGTTATAACAATGAAAACTGGATGCCTATCATTTTGATAATTAAAAAAATTACCACAATAACTACTAACAAAAATCAGTTATGATAATTCTAACTCATAAATAACTATAACTCATACTTTTGTATCGAAATAATTATAACCAAATTTTGTATCGAAATAATTCTAACTCATAAAGATAATTCTACAAAACTTTTTTATGGATTATATAAAGAATCTAAACTTATAAAACTAAGGGTGCGTTTGGTTCGTAAGTGGGATTGGAATTGAATTCGACTTGAGAAAGGTTTGAAAGAAAAGAGGAAAGAGAAAATGTGTAGTATATATAATTTATAAATTAATATTATATTTAAACTATTATTTATTATAAATAAAAGAGTGAGAAAAAAAGATTAAAAAAAAAAATTATTGTTATTTATGGCTCATATTGATCTAGACATGGGGACCAATAAAAAAAGTTGTATCATTTTATTGATACCTACCACTTAAGCTTGGTATCTCTTCAATGATTCAATTCCCATTGTCTTGAAAAAAAAAAAAAAAAAAAAAAAAAAAAAAAATGAACCAAACAAAGGTTATAAAATTTCTTTCATTCTACACCCACTAATACCCTCATATCAAACGGGCCTTAAAGTTTTGTTACAATGTAAACTATTTGTCTCAAAATATACTTCGCTCCAATGCGCGGTCTTTAAATCCTCCTTATTATCATTTTGGTAAATAAAAAATTATCACATTAATTAATAGGCTACAAACTTGATATCAATTTGTGTATTTCCATCCTCAATTTCATCAACATAGAGTTTTTTCCTTCTTTTTTATATGTAAATTAAAATTAATTCATTATGTGGGCTTAGGATTTGCTTGGACTATATATAACGTGTAGGGGCCCAATTCCTGTAATGTATGCAATCTAAAATACCCAAAGACACAAATCCACAATAATCACAATCTCAACTTTTCTTCACCTTTTCATGTTAGATCAAACCCTACTCACACCAACCAGCGAGTTTACTCTCAACTTAAACCACCACCGTTGAAATACAACTTAAGATCCACCTTTTCTTATTTTATTTTCTGGTGGTAATGTAAGAGATCTAATGCTTGTGTATAAATCTATGAGATCCACCGAAAAATTATCCAACTTCTTTTTAATAGTTAATGTATTTGGACCAACCATGAATTTTGGCCATGAAAGGCGTGTGTGGCATGTGGCATGGCGATTATCTTGTCATCTTTGTTGTAATAGACGGTCTCGGAAATATAACATTAAGGTAGATCTAATTTCTTTCTTGTTACATTTATCACTTTATTTACATTCGGTTTCTTGTTAATTACATGTATTTTTCATCGTTGAATTCGGTCCTTATGATGATAATGTAACTTGTTGCTTGTTACACATTATTTAAGAGGTGTACCAAATTATAGTTTTGGTTCATAAACTAATTGTGGCAAAACTTTTGAAAAAAAAAAAAAAAACACTATTTTGTTTAAAAACTCGAATGAATTTATCAAAAGGGTGATGAACAAGATTGTTTTCCTTAGGTACATAATTGATTTATAATAATTTTCATCTTAAATGTTTACCTCTATGGGATAGAGCAAGAAGTGGTTGGATTAGTTCATATTGAAAATGATCATGTATGCATTCTATTAGGCACTTAAGTATGCGAGAGAAGGTTGTAGCCTTCGACATCGTCTTATTAAGGAGAGTTATATGCTGCCACCAAACAATCAAAGTGGAGAAAGTGCGTATACCTTCCTTATTAATCATATTGTGGCTGCACGTGTATGGTCGCTTACTTCCGAAGATTTCATATTACCTCGAAATAGTAATTTCATATGCTACCTAATGAGCATGCACTAGGTAAGCTTTTGAGTTTGGATGCATTCTTGTACATGCTTAAAAAAAAATTCTTGAGGATGCTTAAAACATTTGTGGTTTGTAAATCAGGAAGCAACAATTCCTTCATGGAATTAATGGGGAATGGAACCGAGGCTTTGAAAATTTTAAATAAGGGAAAACCCTTCTTCACAACGAGGCTCCTCATTCTTGACACGGCGTTTTCATGTTGCTATTGGTAAGCAATGCTTTTCCGATCTAAGAAATGTAGAGGTGGCAAAATTGTAGTCTCGCGGGCAAGGTAACCGTTCCAAATTAGTAATTTTTTACGGGTCAAAATGAGCGGGTCAAGTTAGGTAAACTATAAATATTTGACAGCACCCCAAGTTACTTGTGGAGAAGACTATCGAAGAGATGGGTTACTTGTGGAAAGGCAACATATGTACCGTCTATTCCGTCGTGGCTTTGCAGAAGACTCACCGAAAATGGTTATAATGGAGGTAGAAGATGAAGATGTGAGAAATGACAAGAATACCCTTAATAAACCATTTTCGTTATGTATTATGAGAATAAATGAAGTAGAGAAAGCATAATGAGTTATTTTTGTAAGTACATCAAGCATTTAATTAAGCATTTATTAGTGGCAAGAACATAATTACCTGTTAGAAATATGGCAAAGCCCTTGTGTTATCACCGATCTGAAAGCAAAAATAATAAGAATTGAGTAATGCTTAGCAACATAAGAGATGTCAGTTGGACCCATTTACTTATGAATGGGTTGATCGGACGAATTATTCTCTCACAGGTCAAATAGGCAAAATGGTAGGAGCTTATAATAAAATCGGTCAAAGAGACCGAAGTTGCTCAAAGTGTAATTTTAACATGGTTTTGCTAATGTGTGCCCACTGGGCACACGGTTGAGCGCCGTCAATAAAGATAAAATTTCTTTTTAAATCAAAATATGTATTTAATGAACATTTATTGATCTATAAAATAATCATCATTTTGATATAAATTAACTTCGATATTCCTTATGTATATATAGCTAAACAAGTGTCCAGTAGACAGAAGTTAGCAAAACCCTTTTAACATATACGGAGTATATAAATTTGAAATTGTTTTTCAAAACAATTAGATTCTGTTTACAATAATGTATCTCTTTGCATGAAAGTGTTTCAGTTGGTCCACCCGGTACAAAAATAGTTAACCGTTTTGACCCATTTGTGAACCTACCCCTGCCCGACCCACCCAATTTGCCACATTAGATAATATCAAATGGCATCGTCTTTTAAAGTACCTCAACCCATATTTTAACTAGATCTACCGGTCTCAGAATCTTTGCATACAAGCAATGAGCCTCAAACCATCTTTTAATAAAATTTTCTAGGCTCTTTTGTATCCTCATACCACATTGGTCAACTAGTTTCAACATAGTAACACTCTCTGCACATGCTTCTTTGAGACTATGGGGAATTTCGACTTAATTGACTTAATATGAAAAAAATTGAATTAACTAAGTCATATGAAAATTGTTTATTTGTGACTTAATAGAGAAAGATAACTGAAAATATTAAGTAATAAAACTGAGGTTATCTGCATTAAGTCATCTTTTAATTAAACATGACTTAATAAAAAAAATTAACAAACATGCCCTATGTCAACTTAACAATAAGTCAAAGAGGCGGATTCTCTTGAAATAAAGCAACTATGTAGAACACACTTCCATCCTGCTTCGGAAGACCAAGTAGCCTACAGGCAAAATGCACCACAACGGAGAATGACACGGATTGACAGAGATGAGCACAAGGAGTTAGCAACACAACACTTAACACACACTTGGAGGAATGCAATTCAACTCACAAATGGTATACACTCAAAAGAGGATTTTTATTATATTTCATAATCTGCTATACAATGAACTTCTTGGCCCTTCATATAGGCACAAAAGCATTCATTACAAAAAAACTTATTCCCTTCCATCTACCCATGCTTTTATTACTGAAGCAAAACTCCCAAAGTTATTTAAACAAAAGAAAACTAAAAGTTGTTGACTTTGTGATCCAACTTCCAAGCAGGAACTTATGGCCAAGACAAAGTGGTAATCAGTCCAACTGTAGCATCAGGCCCACTCCTGTTTTTCATGGTTCCAGTTCTTGATGCTAACAGTGTCAGTCCCCCCTTGTTGAAAAAAACTCGTCCTTGAGTTTAACTCATTTTCTTCATGAAATGGAGACAAGTCTTTAACATTGAAAGTAGCTGAAATACTATAATGTCCAGGCAACTCCACCTTGTAAGCAAAGTCCCCCATGCATTGCACGATTCTGAATGGACCATCTCCTCGTTGCTGGAGTTTAGCATGTCGGCTTGGCGGAAAGCGTTCCTTACTCATGTGGACCCAAACCAAGACACCTTCTTTGAAAATTGCTGCCTTTCTGTGCTTGTTAGCTTGCTTTGCATACTTCTGGTTTTGCTTTTTGATTTTCAAATTTACTTTTTCATGAAGCTCTTTGACAGCTGTGGCACGTACATCTCCATCACCACTATAACTTGAGTTTATGGGTAGAGGTACAAGGTCAAGAGGACTCGAAGGATTGCATTCATAAACAACCTCAAACGGACTCCTACCTGTAGTTTGGCTACAAGATCTGCTGTAAGCAAATTCATCTGGAAAAATACTTTGAAACTTGTCAAGTAAAGGGAGCATTACATCAGGTGGTTTTGGGTTTTCATATCCTACTTCTTTTGCCACCAAAGCATAAGTTACTTTAGGTTCTTGCAAAGCTTCATTAAACTCAGATTTTGATATAAATAAATTACCTCCTCCTTTGCTTGAGCTTACTGTTGTCTTTAATTTGGAAGGACCCAAGACAATCTTGACCCCATTCATCATAAAAGCATAGGTGTTTTTCAGCCCATCGTGTACGGTTTGTCTATCAAATTGCCACGGTCTTCCCAAAAGTAAGTGACAGGCATCCATTGGCACGACATCACACCGTACCTCATCTCGATACTTTTTACCAATGGAAAAGTTCACTAAACATCGCTGGTCTACCTGAACCGATTTACCCTTGCTTAACCATGAAAGTTTATAAGGATGCGGGTGTTTTTCGGTAGTGAGAGGTAACTTTTTTACCATGTTTTCAGACACAACATTTTCACAGCTCCCACTGTCAATAATAACATCGCATACCTTTCCATTTGAGGTGCATCGCGTATGGAAAATGTTGTTGCGAAGCCATGCTTCATCTCCATATGATTCAATAGATAATGCTCTCCGAATCATTAATAACTCACCCGTGTCCCCGTAAGTAATATCTTCATGTTCATCTTCTTGAGGTGTATCAAAAGTTGGAGGAGTGTCATACTTGTCGTCTACACTTTCCTCTACAAGAGTAAAAACCCGTTGGTTAGGACAATCAGAAGAAATATGCCCAAATCCTTTGCACTTGAAACATTGGTTAGGACAATCAGAAGAAATATGCCCAAATCCTTTGCACTTGAAACATTGCACTGATTTTTGTTTAGTTCGAGAAGGACCAGCCCCTACATCATGGGTCTGTGGGGTTTGGGATGCTTTTGTTGCTTCTGATTTGGTACTTTGCGAACCACTAGCCTGATTAGTTGCATAACCTCGACTAGGACCTCGAATAACACCATATGTTGCTGATTTCCGACCCTCTCTCTCCTTGAGTTGTTTCTCGACTTTAGTGGCAAGTTTATAAACATCACTGTAAGAGATAAAGGGCTGTAAATTAACAACATCATGAATATCTTTTCGTAGCCCTCGAAGATATCGTGCAATAGTTTGTTCCTCGGGTTCCACAATACCACACTTTAACATTAAATGATCAAACTCCTCTGTGTAATCAGCCACGGATAGATCACGTTGTGCAAAGTCATGTAATTGTAGAAAAGCTTCTTGTAAATACCCATCAGGCAGAAACTTTTTTCGCAATTCACGTTTCATTTTCTCCCATGTTCTAATTCTCGGTTTGTTCTCGTGAGCTCTTCTCAACTTTAATTGTTCCCACCAAACAGAAGCATGTTTCTTAAGCTTAATGGCAACAATTTTGACCTTCAAATCTTCACGGACTTCTTGATAGTCAAAAACACGCTCAACCGTGTGAATCCAATCAATGAACTCGTCGGGTTGTATTCTTCCTTCAAACACTGGAATATCTACCCTCATGCTAGCACCACGTTGGGAACGATTGTTCCTTCGATCATTGTGATGATATTGAGCTTCTTCATCACTAGATTCCGAGTTGCCGTTAACATGGAAGGGGTTGAATTCTTCATCTTCGGAATCTTCATTTTCTGGTTCATTGTAGTTCTGTCTAGGAGCCTCCACGCGCTCGAGACGCAACTGGAGTTGTTGTACGAGCTGTCTCAACTCATTTACCTCAATGTCTCGCGGGTCAGGTTCTTGATGCAATTGGTTGACGTTACGGGTACGACGTCGGCCAACCATTCTCAACCTTGGCTTTGATACCAAATGACACGGATTGACAAAGATGAGCACAAGGAGTTAGCAACACAACACTTAACACACACTTGGAGGAATGCAATTCAACTCACAAATGGTATACACTCAAAAGAGGATTTTTATTATATTTCATAATCTGCTATACAATGAACTTCTTGGCCCTTCATATAGGCACAAAAGCATTCATTACAAAAAAACTTATTCCCTTCCATCTACCCATGCTTTTATTACTAAAGCAAAACTCCCAAAGTTATTTAAACAAAAGAAAACTAAAAGTTGTTGACTTTGTGATCCAACTTCCAAGTAGGAAGTTATGGCCAAGACAAAGTGGTAATCAGTCCAACTGTAGCATCAGGCGCCACTGTGGTGTTTCTTATGCTTGACGTCTGTGGCAGCATCGACACCAGAAACAACTATGACGTCTTCCATGTTGTCTTCTTCCCTACCAAATCCTCCTTTCCCAACAAGTCCTTCTTCTGCCTCAATGATATCTTCAATATCGGTATCATAAACTGGCATCAATTCTTCTTCATATTGATCATCATCAAATACTGGAGGTCCTTCATAATCGTCACCCGCCACACCATAATCTCTCCATTCATGAGAAGATGAACCATCACCCTCAAAGAACGGATATTCTGACTCTTCGCCTTCACTTCTCCTTGGAGACATCTTAATCAGGAACTTCGGCTTTGATACCAAGTAGCCTACAGGCAAAATGCACCACAACGGAGAACCCCGTTATATTACCAAGCCAAAACGCATTAAACAAGCCAAAAAGAGCAGAAAATTATACCTCTTCTAATCTATTACCTTTCACTAGATGACTCCCAACATTATGTAGAGATTGGGAAAGAAATTTGAGCTCATTAGCGGAGACTCGGTCAGTTGAAATTAGATCCCTAACAAAGGTGACATTCTCTTGCAACAAGTTGAAACGAAAATAAGCTGGATATAAATTTTGGCTTCTGCTAATACAATTGTATTAGCAACATAACGGATATTTAATCCTGACACAGTTGATTTGTTTTCAATGAAAGTGTGAAAACAACATTACCTGCAACAACTATCTCCACATATACATGATACATTCCTCTTCTTTTCCAATGCACTACATTAGTAGATCAAAGACAAGAAACTGTGTTGGTAGCTTGACTGACATATGAATGACATTGGTTAGAATGCGTCTTAATTTTAGCTAAGATACAAGCTCATTTAAGAACATATCAGGTGCAATAATATTAGCTAGAATATCTAACACCTGAAACAAAAAACATTTTATTCAAAAACACTTTAGCTAGGATGCATTTTGGTGATTTTCTATTGCTTCCGCTATATATACCCTAAACACCAACACATATATATTCCGATTATACACAAATGTACCTCACAAAAACCAAAATTAACACACACCCACACACAACCACACCCTCACAAGTGGTCGGCCGTTAGACTCACTTCTCCATTTTATGCATGAAAGACGCGTGAGGCGTGTTGTCTTTTTTTTAGGGTTGCGTGTTTTTGGGTGCCACCGAAGCAAAGGACGAGTCTTTGCACTCTTATTACCACCAGCCTTAGAGTCGGTGGCAGGACCTCAAAGCCACGGGCAAACGACTTAACAAATGAGGTTTTTTCTTTTAGCTCAAATGTACATAACTTAACTGAGACACCCCTATGACCGTTTCTAATTGGTAGTAAATTTTGAACTTTAAACTTTTTATGACAACATCAAATATGTTAGTTAGGTGTGATACCTAACGCTAGACGACTTTGAACATACTTTTTTTTAGTAAAGGAAGTCACGTTAATGGATTGTTAATAATTTAATACTCAAAAGAATGATTAATTATTCCGTAGGTCCATTCAACACATAATGACACTTGTCTAAAAAGGTAGAGGGATGCTTCCTCTATTTCTACCATGAAATTTCCTTATAATATCTCACCTTAAACCTTCCCTTGTTATAAATTCAAAGCTCGATTACTGCCTTACTGGTGCTATTAAGTTACAAATTTTTTTATACACCCTCTAAACCAACTTGAAGCAATGGGTTGTATTTCCAGCACTAGTCGAACACCAACTCCATCAACCTCAGATATCGAGTTCAACCCAGATCTAACATCGTACCGAGATGCTTGTCGAAAGGATCCCATGCTCCAGACCTTTGATTCAACTCTCCAAGCTCGAACCAATCGCGTAATCAGCATTCTAGCCGTTGACCCTTCTCTTTCACTCCACTCCCTCAGTGTAGTCATTAAAACATTACTAGATACAGATCAAGATGTACTTAAACTAATACTCGAATACGAAACTGACGTTTGGAACCATGATGAACTATTTTCATTGGTTAAAGATTATCTTGAAACAAGCATACAAACACTTGACTTCTGCAAATCTGTTGAGGACTGCTTAATGCATGCTAAATCTAGCGTATCAATTCTACAAACTGCTATCGATCAGTACGATGAAGATGCTAATCACTTGAACACCCTTGAGCAGTTAAATAAGTTTAAAGCTTCAGACAACCCGTTTTCAAAAGAGTTCTTGGCATCGTTTCGTTCTGTTTATGGAAATCAAATTACGTTGCTAAACAAACTACGAATCCACACGGTTGAAGTTGTTAAGAAGTTGGATTCGGTGAAGACGTGGAGAAGATTAAGTAATGTGTTATTTGTCACCACTTTTAGTACTGTCTTGATATGTTCAGTAGTCGCAGCAGTGGTGGCTGCTCCTCCACTGGTGGCAGCGCTAGCAGCAGCAGCAACATTGGTACCGTTGGGATCAATGGGTAAGTGGGTCGATTCATTGTGGCAGAAGTATGAGAAAGAGTTCAAATATCATAAGAACACAATGAATGTGATGAAGGTGCAAAGCGACGTATTTGTGATTAAAGATTTGGAAAATATTAAAGCTATTGTCGACAGAATGGAAATTAAAATGGATGATATGTTGAAGTCTGCTGATTTTGTTATCGGGGAAGGGGTCGAGGAGGCAGTGGGGATTGGGGTGGATGAGATAAAGAACCCAGTGAAGGAGCTTGCAAGAATGATGGATGATTTGAGTGATCAATCTGTCAAATCTACAAGCGATATAAAGAGAGCAACAACGATGATTTTGGAGAAACTTAATGAGCATCCTCGAATAACTGGCTGAATGACTTATCTCAGATAGATCTCCTAGGCAAGTCATTAAGCAAATCTGTTTTGTAAATATATGCCTGATTATGCATTTTATTTTTATCTGTTAGCTTTAGTAGTCCAAGGGTCGAAACTCAAAAGCCTTGTAAACTTGTTCTGTTTCATAAAGTAGTACCTAATAGACAAGTAACATTAATCAGTTTAATTAAAATAGGTCCACACAAACATAGACAGTATCATTAACTAATCTTAGTTAAATGCTCGATTAATCTAGTTAAGCCTGTCCATAAAGATCATTAGCATCCATTAAAGTATATTACGTTTGTTCACCAGAAAGAATTTAATTTTGCCCGTAGAGTGAAAACGAATTTTTGGTTGGTATAAATCAAGACGGGTGACCTAATTCTGCTTTTGCAATTAGCTTTTCTGAAATATAAAATACACTCTTAAAAATACAGTTTGTTCAAGTTTCAACATATTTGACTAGGTTTTTTTTTTTTTTTTTTTTTTTTTTTTTTTTTAAGCTATCCATTTGACATTTTCAAACTAAAGCATCATACTAATCAACCATTGACAAGTATAACTATATTTAAAATGCAAATATATTAAAGCAAAAGAGATCATACTCTTCACCTGTGATTAAGAGAAATTTGCAAACCAGCCACAGCAAGAGGATGGGAAAAAACCAACATGTGACCAAATAGATAAATAATGAGAAAAGAATGGACCTGTCTGAACTAAACCAAGGGCAGTATCAAATAGGATCAGCGCACTAAATAATGAAGTAACAACCCCATTCTTTCACCAACAAAGAAGGATATATGCTTGGAAAGAAACACAGAAGAAAAGGAGCAATCTTTTAGGGGATATACAATGAAAAGAGTAGTCCAGAATATACGAAAATAAGCTAGAGCAATCATTCTACCTAAAACTGCTTCTTTTGCTATGACAATACCAAAACACCAAAGACGATAACAAAGCTTGCTCAGCAATCAAAATAATAGAAAAACGCAAAACATTAGGAGTTTTAGGATACTTAAATCACTACGTGCTGCTTAAAAATCCCTTAAGACGATGAAGTAACAACCCCATTCTTTCAAGTTCATCTTTAAACAGACTCCCAATATTAAGGCAATCTTATATAGCAAAAATAACCAACTTCAGTCTGCTACTGTTGCTGAGAATCACCACCATCCCTAGGGCGCCCGCCCATCCTTCCCCTACCTCTTCCATTGAATCTGCCACCAGCACCTCCATTTCCACTACCCCTGCTGTTGACGTTGCCTCCTCTCATGTACCCACCTCCTGTTAGAGATTAACAGCTATAAGCCCACTAATCAGACATGAATGGCACCTATATGCAGCAATTTGCAACTCATTTTCCCTAATGAAGGGGTTGGGTTTGGGTCTGAATGGTAAAAAAAACTAAGCTTTTCGGACTTGAGCTTATTTATAATAAGCAGCTTATGTTTTATAATGAATAAGCTCATAAGCTCTTGGTGAGTGTTTGTATTAGCTTATAATTATAAGTTAATGTGTTTGGATCAGCCTATGCTTGTAAAATAACCAAAACACAATCTTAAATAAGCTGATAATCCCAAATTTATAAGCTTATCCAAACACTAAAACAGGCTTAATTTTGCTGGATAAGCTAACAAGTCCCCTAAAAGCTTAAACAAACACCCTCTAAAAAGAAAACGGGTCCAAAGTTGCTTTAAGTGTATTTCAGTTTTCAAATGCATACCTGCTAAATCACTTTAGTCATAAACTTATAACTGTGATAATATAGATTTTGTTACTATAAAAACATAGGGCAAGAAAGTGTTTCAAACTCGACCTGTACAAAAATTGACCCGAGCCCGTTCCAACGCGCCCATTAATGTGTTTGGATTAGCTTATGCTTGTAAAATAACCAAAACGCAATCTTAAATAAACTGATAAACCCAAACTTATAAGCTTATTCAAACACTAAAACAGGCTTATTTTTGCTGGATAAGCTAACAAGTCCCCTAAAAGCTTAAACAAACACCCTCTAAAAAGAAAACGGGTCCAAAGTTGCTTTAAGTGTATTTCAGTTTTCAAATGCATGCCTGCTAAATCACTCTAGTCATAAACTTATAACAGTGATAATACAGATTTTGTTCCTATAAAAACACAGGGCAAGAAAGTGTTTCAAACTCGACCTGTACAAAAATTGACCCGAGCCCGTTCCAACGTGCCCATTATGTCATCTCTAATGATACATTTGCAGAGTATGCATATTGTTTATGATGGTAGCATTTATACATGAAAATGGCTAACCAGTTGAAAAGCAAAAGATAAAATTATAAAAGCACTAACCACGATAGCCTGCATTTCCCCCACGGCCACCACGACCACGATTCGAATAGCCATTGTTATCTATTGAAACAGGATAGCAATTACTATACTGATACAGTGCCAAATATACTGTTAATAAAGTTTATGCATAGATTACTATACCTTGGTAGTTTCCATAATCACCACGATCATGATAGTTCCCATACGCCCTCCCTCCTCGAGAGTTCCCATATCCCCTGCCTCCTTGGTAGTTACTGTATCCACCACCCCCTTGGTAGTTTCTGTACCCATCCCCTTCATAGTTTCCATACCCATCCCCTTGATTTCCATATCTACCACCTCCTTGATTCCCATATCCACCACCCCCTTGATTTCCATACCTACCACCTCCTTGATTCCCATATCCACTACCGCCTTGATTCCCATATCCCCCACCCCTATTCCAACCGCGGCCTCTACCTCCCCTTCCACCAACTTGACTACGACCCCTGTTTTCATGATAATTTCCGCCATAGGACTCTACACATTCAAATCATACCTTTTTAGTATTAAAAAAAAAAAAAAAAAAAAAAAAAAAAAACAATAATACTGAGTGTTTTTCATGCAAACCCACCTTCCTTTACAGCATTGTATGCTTGTTGTGCCTGTCTTGGTGGTTGTCGCTGATAATTGTTATACCGTGGCCTTGGTCGCTCCGCAGGGAGTGGAGCTTGGTACCTGAACCATGAAGATGCTTAGGTCAGTAACGAAAAAGCTAGGCAACATTGGAGAAAGCTAGAGGTGGCAAGATGAGCGGGTTGGGTAACAGGTCATTTTTATTACAGGTCAAAATGGGGTAGAACGGGTTGGGTTGACATGCAAACTATAGTATTACGATAAACACACGGCTTGAAAAGAAGGTAATTGCAGGATAAGCTTAACTCACCCAGGAGAACTCTTGTCCAGCTCCTTAGTTGACAAGGTTATTGATATCATTGAGACCTGGCGAGTCATCTCCACACTGTTTTAAAAAAAAAGTGATACATATCAAGTATTTTAACATGTAGACCATAGGTTTTTATAAAAAATCAAATTTTTTTGGTAATGGATCTTAAAACATGGAAATACTGTGCCTTGACCCGAAACAAAGTGTTTGGAACTTACGGCAAAAGACCCTCTTCAATTGGTTCCCAAACATCAGTAATGCTTATTGAACTGATGTGAGTATCTTGATGCAATTGAGGAATGTTTCTCTGTTCAAAATCAGGCTACCTTAAAACTTCGGCAGATGAAAAGTAAAGATGAGAAATGAAAATACAGACAAGGAATACGAGTGCATACCTTAAGGATCTCTGCAATAGCTACTGTCTTGCTGATTGCCTGTCCCATTGCTTTCAAGACAATTTCTTTCCCACGTCTCTCCTATAATAAAAAATTACAGTTAGAATTATTTAAGATCATGATATGATAATAAGAGAACACTTGTATTATTGCATCTTTATGTGCTTTATTTGATATATATAAAGCTGCGGCTCCTTCAGTTGATAAAAAGAAAGCTTGTAAAATCATATACTTCAGGTTTCGGGCAACAACAAACATTCAATTCATAATAAATGTCACCATCTTAGAAGGCATGTGCTTCCAATATCAAAAAATAAATAAATAAATAAACCCTTTCCCTCAGGAAGTACGACATCATGCAGGTTCTTCATCCCCAACTAAATTTATTTTGTATTAAGACCACAAATTGCAGATGCAATTTTAGGTAACCACTTACACCATATCACACATTATATATCAAATCCAGCAACATTTTAGAAGATCAACTAGCCAAGTCAATACACAATGATTGTTGCATAGCTAAACTAAGAACGTAGTCTGAGCTTTCACCCATTTGAAAGAAAATTGACTTTTCAAAACCAGCCATAACATGTAGTCAAATCCAATGCACAACAGAGAAATTATTATTTACTCAAACATGATTGTTAATAATGCAAACCTTGGATAAAACCAGCAAAATGATAAGAGTAATTTTAAATTTCAATGCAGCTACTGCAGTACTGCTTGTTATAGATAACTTGGTGTGTGGAAACAGAAAATAATATGCCGGAGCGTGTTTCAACATCGACTCCCCAAAACAACTATTTTAATAAATACATTGTGACATTGTCTATCAAACACAGCAACCTCATTGTTCTCCACTCAGTGATGCAGAATGCAGATACATGCACTGTGGTTATAAGGGACTAATAAGCAAATTCATCAGTATAACAATGATGACCACATATAATACAAGCATTAAAAATCCACATAATATAGAGATCCCAAGCCACCTTACAAATCTCAATATGCATTGCCAATAGAAAGTAGCAATCTATCCCTCCACCCATTGTTTTATACCCAAGCCCAACAGATATGTTCCTAAAAAGCAAAACATGACTTCTAAATTAGATACATCGAGATGCGACTAATTAAGTAATAACACAGGGGTGGCAACAGTTACGGTGAAGTTGGGGCTAAATAGATATGTTTTGGACTTCTCCCTACACATAAATCGTGATACACCAAGTAGAAGACATGGCTTGTATCAATAGGATGTCTATACAAGATTGACCATATTGGAAGCCAGTAAAATCACCAATAAAGGTATTTATGTTAAAATTTAGGTTAGCTGTAGTATTCCACTCCAGTAATACACCAAAACAAACAATTACCTTTATGTTAAAATTTAGGTTAGCTGTAGTATTCCACTCCAGTAATACACCAAAACAAACAATTACCGGTTTTGTATTCCACTCCACCCAAACAAAACATACAAATATAAACAAACAATAAATACAAGACCTCCTCATTGAAAAAATGTTGATAACGTCAAATACATATTTTCACATATTAAGCATACACTGATCAACAAAACTTGCAAAACAATACACATTTCATGACATAAACAACAATCAGCTTTTTAACCCAAACATTACAACCTAATCAGACAAAAAGACACAATGCACTCACCGAAATAAACTGTACCGCCAATAAGATCAGTTACAGATCATCACCTACATAAATTTAACCAAAAAAAAAAAAAAAAAAAAAAAAAACTAACAATCTTACAAACAACATCAAATACCGCATTATAATACACATTGCATGACTTGTACAATAATTGACGTTATCGAAACAATGCCCCTACATATTTTCACCTATAACCACAACTTAAACAGCAGACGTATAAAACATCAAAAATTTCAAAACAATCGACTTCACCTTCTAAATCAGAGTCTAATAACACAGTACGCGTTTACCGAAATAGCATCAAAACATCAAATACATATCTTCACCAATACAAGAAATTACAATATCAATCACACTTCATCATATAAACAACAATCGACATTAGTGAAACACCTTATTCTTCTATAAACAAAGCTTAAACAACAGAACTAACAAAAACCGCATCATAACACACATATCATCATATAAACAGTAATTGATGTTATTGAAGCAATGCCGATACATGTTTCACCTATAAACACAAATAAAACAACAAAACGTATAAAACATCAAGTATTACACAGCAATCAAATTCGCATTATAAATCAGAGTAATCACAACAATAAACAAACAACGCATTCACAGATACATAGATAACATCAGATACATATTCTCATCTGTAAGCACAATCAACACAACAAAACTATCAAACAACAACAAAAACCGCATAATAACACATATTTCATCATAAAAACATCAATCGACGTTATCAGACCAAAACGACGTCGATAGCATCAGATACATAATAATAGCCACAAAATAATACACATTTCATCATATAAACAGCATTCGACGTTATCGAAGCAATGCTGATACATATTTTCACCTATAAACATAGCTTAAACAACAAGACGTGTAAAACATCAGATATTTCACTACAACCAGCTTCATATTCTAAATCGGAGTCTAAAGACAAAACGCGTTTACCAAAACAACATCGATAACATCATATAAACAGCAATCGACATTATCAAAAAAACAAAGAAACATATTTTCTTCTATAATCACAGCCTAAACAGAAGAGCTAAACACACATTTCATGAAATAAACAGCAATCAACGTTATTGAAGCAATGCCAATACATATTTTCACCTATAAACACAAATAAAACAACAAAATGTATAAAACGTCAAATATTTTACAGTGATCATCTATACGTTCTAAATCAGAGTCTAATAACACAACACTTCAGAAAAGCAATGCCGCTAACATCAAATACATATTTTCATCCATTAGCATAACCTATACAACAAACTAACAAGCAACAACAAAAACCGCATAATAACACACATTTCATCATATAAACATCAATCGACGTTATTAAAACAAGGCCATTACAAATTTTCACCTGTAAACACAGCTCAAACACAATGCACTTACCTAAAAACCGTACTGTACCTTCGATAATATCGTTTACATATTTTCACCTATAAGCATAACTTAAACAACAAAAAATGACGATATTACACACATTTCATCATATAAACAGCAATCAGCGTTATCAAAACAATGCTGTTACACATTTTCGCCTAAAAACATCACAATATCTATATAATTTAGAGATGAATGATAGACGTTATCATAAACAGAAATCGGTGTTATCAAAACAATGCCGTTACACATTTCCACCTATAAACATAGTTTAAACAACAAAACGTACAAAACATCAAAATATCTATAAAAATAAACCAATTAAATGAAAATGCTAGTTATACTACCTGAAGAATAGTAGAAGCATGTTCATGAAATAAACAACAATCAGCCTTCTGATCAAACAGAAACACAACGCAAAACACACAATACACTCAGCGAAAAGCCGTACCGTACTGCCGTCGATAAGATCATTCACATATTTTCACCTATAAGCATAAACTAAACACACATTTTTCATACTATAAACAATAATCACCGTTACATCTCTAACATCATAACCTAACAAAACAGAGCAAACATTACACTCATTTAAACAATGCCGATACATATTCAGATATAAACACAGCTTAAACAGCAAATGTATACACATTTCATCATACACACAGCAATCAGCGGTATCGAAGCAATGCCGTCACGCATTTTCACCTAAAAAAATCACAATATCTACAAAATAAACAGATGAAAGATAAACCGCTATTATAAACAGAAATTGCCGCTACTAAAACAATGCCTATGCATATTTTCACCTATAAACACAGCTTAAACAACAAAACGTACAATTAAGAGCCTAATCACGCCGATAACATCAGATTCATCTATAAGCACACATATACAGCACAAAACGTACACTATTACACACATTTCATCATATAAACAGCAATCGAAACACAGTTTCTTCTATAAAAGAGCTTAAACAACAGAAGTAACAAAATCGACGCTATTAAACAATGCCGGTACACATTTTGACCAATAAACACAACAAAACGTGTAAAATTCATAAAAATGAAGAGATTAAGTTAGTTATACCTGAAGAAGAAGAGTAGAAGCGTAACTGACATAGTTACGAACCAAGCCTTGTGACGTAATCCTGATCTCATTATCGTTAATCGGTACATCTTCCTTCTTTTGTTCAACTTTAGTGTACCTATCCATGTTTTTAAAACCCTAGGAGAGAGAAAATTTTATAAAAAAAATAAAACCTCTCCTTTGAAGGAGTGAGAGTGTGGTGAATGGTGATGAAGAAGGTGTAGAGATGTGTAACTGATTTCGGGTCGGTTAGTTTTTTATGCCTGCTGACCCGGGGGTTTTAGTTGTTTTGGTTAAGGGTGAAGGGTTATACGCGCGTGGGGTGGAGAGTGGGGTGTACGCGAGGTGTGATTGGTTGATTTTTTTTTGTGGAATTTTCTAGATGGGTATTGGGTGTTGTCCAAGTTTATGTTGCAATAAAGGTACAGCGTCATGTTTATCACGTGTGATGTGGAATGTTTCCTTTATTTTGCGAGTTTAATAGCTTCGTTGGTCATGCAAGATTTTTAAAAATTTATAAAAAAATGTTTGAGCTTATTTTACAAAGTGTTTGAGAATAACTTGTAAGGCTTGATGGCATGGTCACCATTTTTTCACCATACACATCAGCGCCAGGTCAGCTTTCTCTCTCCTCTCACTCCCCTTCACCTCACTTCACCTTTTTGTGAGCAAGGCAACACCATCTTTACCTTTCATTAAAATAATCACTTTATACAAATATACCCCACTAAATACCCCACACACACTCACACACAAAATAAAAAATAAAAAACATCAAGTAATACTTATGGTGAACCTTTCACCACAAATTGTCTTGGGAGTTGCACATCATGCGTGAATTATGGTGGGAGCAAGGTGATGCTGCGTGAATTGCTTGGATGGTGAAGGCTTCACCTGCCTCTTGCCATCCGGCCTAAAAGGCTTTGAGTTTATGAAAAAGACTTATGGTTTAAATTATACAAATATTTGTTTGTCTTATTGTCATTTGACAATCATAAATTTCAACTATTTTGTTAAACCTATCTTAAAGTAAAAGCTCTTGCTCAAGCTAATTTCGCCAAAGATACCTATCTTAAAAATGTTTGAGCTTATTTTACAAGCTGTTTGATAATAGCTTTTAAAAAGCTTTGAGTTTATGAAAAAGACAATCTACATAAATATTAAATACTCTTATGATTTAAATTATAACACATATTTGTTTGTCTTATTTCGTCATTTCACAATTATAAAAACTATTTTGCCAATCATATCTTAAAGTAAACGCTTCGGCTCTAGCTAATTTCGCCAAACATACCTAATAATTTTTTATGTTTTTTAGGATTGCTTGTACTAATGTCACTTACTACGCGTAAGAGATTTTTTTTTATTTTTTTATTTTTTATTTATTTTTTATTTTTTTTCCTTCCGAATTTCACTCATGAAAGACCATTACAAGGGGTAGGGAGTACGCGTGAAGGAAGAAATATTCTAATAGGTGGTGACGGCCGATAGAAATAAGACTATTGTGTGGGCGAGCATGTTGTGATGCATTTGTTTTAAATAGGTCATATGTATGGTAAGTCAAGTGATGTACTATGTAGTTAATCTCGGCGATATCTCGGCGATATCTCGTCGAGATATCGGATATCGCGACTAGAAATTATATCAGATCAAAATATCGCCCCAAAATCTCGGATCCGATAATATCGGCGAGATTTGCCGATATTTTCCCGATATTTTGAAATCGAAGATATTTTGAAATCGGCGATAATCTCGGATCCTGTGTTTTTTTGCAGCCCAATTAACATAATAGCAGCAAATCGGCCAAATTAGGCGGTCAACGCCGGCGAATGCCGGTCAAACTTCAGATCTAAGCCAATTAAAGAGAAAATAAGTGGTGGTTGTGTTCATAATGACGGTCAACGCCGGCGAATTGACGGTCAACGCCGGCGAATGGACCAGAGAGAGAGGGTGAAGGGGTGGCTGTATCAATGTATTAAAGTGTGGCTGGAACTTTGTTTTAGTCTTTTAGGTTTAGGGTTTAAATAAGTTTAGACTTTTTAACATTTAACCCCTCTATCTTTCACTATTTTTTACATTTAGTCTCTAAACCTTATAAATTTTACTCAAAAAGTTTAAAATAAGGGGTGGCTGTATCAATGTATTAAAGTATGGCTGGAACTTTGTTTTAGTCTTTTAGGCTACTGATTTGAATGGCTATATATATATATATATATATATAGGGTAAAGTTAAAATAAAAAGATAAATATCCGTACACTATGTAAAAGGATTTTTATTTTTTTAAAAGTTCACGAAAAAATCCAAAAAAATTCCACAAGATCGGGTATATTGGTGCATAAAACTTTTGTGAAAGAAGTTTTTCTAATTTTGAGTTTTTATACGTTTTTTTTAATGCACAAAAAACGAATTTTGATGCGCAAAAAAATTTTGATGCACAAAATTTTCAACTTGTTTTAGTTAGATGCGCAATGTTATTTTGATGAAAAAAGTCAAAAGAAGTTGGGTGCAAAAATAAATTTTTGATGCACAAAAAAGCGATTTAATGCACAAACGTATTTTTTCATAATTTATTTTCGAAAAAAGTATCCACTTTTAGAAAAATTTCCTTCACAACTTTTTCGTGCACCAACATACCCGATCTTGTGGAATTTTTCGCGAACTTTAAAAAAAAAAAATCTGTTTACGTAATGTACGGATATTTGTCTTTTTATTTGATCTTTATATATATATATATATATATATATATATATATATATATATATATATATATATATATCCGATATCTAAAAACCGATATCTCACCGCGAAAACCGCTACTTCAAATATTGGACCTTGAACGATACGAGATTTTTGACCGAGATAACTACATAGGTGACGTATCTATAAATGATAGGAAAGAAAAGAACATTTCAGAGTAAAAGTGACGGGAAAAAGGATGCTCTTCGGCAGTAGAACCTCTTATCATTACATCGAGTCTAATTGTAAATGCTTGCAAGTTTGTTCGTTGTTTGAAGAATTTAAAGAATCTAAAAATCCGTAAGATGGTTTGTGGTGTTTCTGCCCACGCATGATGCCTCCGCTCACATGTGTTAACGTAGATGGTCTCGTGTTAATGTAGAGGGTCTCATCATGTTTGGTATGCCACTACAGCCCCTGCCATGCATGGAACTAAATTTTAGAGTTGTGGTAGTCGGCGATGAGATACTTATTTTTCTTTTGTACTCTTGCTTACGTGGATTTGAAATCACTTTTTAATTATTAGTAGCCTTCTTTATTCTTGCCAAACACTCTTAATCGTCATTTATTCCTATCTTTGTCTTCCCGTCTAAACAAAAAGTATTCATAACTTTTTCCCCAAAATATCAACCATCAACTTCTTCACCAAAATCAGAAACTTGCCAATCATTTAGCACATAGTTGTAGTACATAAAATCATATGCCCAATAACTTCATAAAATCCTAATGACTTTGTATTGTGCCTTGCTCTTGCTTCACTATATAACTTTTAGCACATAGTTATATACATAAAAATATAAAATCACAAGCTCTAGAATTACGAATATCAATATCCTGGTCAAAACCAAATAGCAAAATGATGACGAATAATTTTAAGAAATTACAAACGTCTCTACGGCAGTTTTATAATTTCATACAATGGACAGAGTTTTAGCTACACCAAAATGTAAGATGGGTTCAGAAAAGCACCCATCCTTCAACATACCCCAATTTAAAGACTTGGGCTTACCCCTATCCTTCAATAATGTCACCTCTATAACTAGGCGTCACATGCTCATTCCGAATCAGGAGAGCCACCAGGAACCAGCTGCATCCAAACAACAAACGGCGGATCAAAGGGGGTCAAAGAAGTTTACAGTCGATTGTGTTTGGTTTTGCAAAATCTATGGCAATTCGTTAAACTAAAACCAATAACCATGTAAATTAGTTGAACATGCTGCTTACTATAGTTGGTAAAACAGGTATGTTAAGTAAGTGTCAAAATGGGTCTCCAAATGAATATGATCAAAGATGCAATCATTACAAGAATCATCAGTATCTTTTAGCAAAACAAATTATCAGGTTACAAACAAATTAATATGTAATGGGCAACTTTTAGCATGTTCAACCAATTTGACCCGTTACCCTTTTAGTCAGGTTTCTTAATTTACCCGTACAAAAATAAAGTTGACAGCCACTCCTGATACTTACAATTGCTATGTTGTTTCCATTGAGCAAAATCTGGTCAAGCTTTGTAATACGACGTCCCTCGGGTGTGATTTCACTGCGCAAAAAATAAACAATATATATTTGGTTTAGCAAATTTTCTACATTCATATTATTGCAAGGACTTTTATTGTATCTAGGAAATTTCAGTAGCATATTGTCAGGAAAACAGTATTGTTTCACATTCCAGAAATATCATATTCAAAAAAAAAAAAAAAAAAAAAAAAAAAAAAAACAGTTATGCTTCATGTCTCGGGTGATGCAGGACGAAATAAGAGAACATAAGAGGGAAAAAGAGTCATGGTTTTAGTATTAAGTCCACAATCCAAGGAATCTGAGCTTCACCATGTATTGCCAAAGAGTAACATAAGACATAATGCAATTACATATGGAGTTATAAATAAAACATTCCGGCCTTTATAAGGTCCTTGAAACAACAAGAAATACAGTACCATGTTCCGAATGTGGGGTGTGATGAATAGACCTATAAGAACGTATCTATATAAAACAAATTAAAGGCACTTGAGAAATGTTGTACAGTGAGTTTGTCCAAAAGCTGCACATTGATAAAGTTTTTTCCCTTTGAAGCATAGAATATGTTCGTGAATGAAGGATAAAAAACTAAAGTAATCAACTCCGTTAACAGGTTGTACAAATATAGGTTTTTCATGTTCAGGTAGCTTAAATACCATCTAAAATGCGAACAAAAAACTTCTAAGATTATATAAAAAAAAATGGTGTCAGCTACAACAACGCTTAATAACAGCACATATAAGACGCATGAAGCCGAGTTCATGGAAGTGTTTATTCATTACAACTGCATTCAAATTCCAACGATTGACCATAATCAGGGGATGTCTAAACAGCTCTTTGGCGTCAATTCGAATAACTTACAACACTTCTAATAAATTAACAAAATGTACTTGCACGTACTTCACTATTTGAAGTATATTCAGCCATTATAGGGAAGGTGTTTGGCATAGCGTTGTGAAAATGGTAAGCTGGATATTCTATTCAGCCATTAAGTAATAACACTAAATTCTATTTTGTGATATAATCGCCACGAAGGTGATGTCCTCACAAGTGGTCTTAGTTTCAAACCTCACTATGTACACATCTTGAGGGTGACCATGGAAAGGGTCGGAAACGGGGATATCATGGTTAGGCCGCGTACATCTCGCCCTCCCCATAGAGAAACCTCATCCGTTTACCCATTTTAGTGGTTGCAATACAACTAATTATGAGTCTTTTAACATCTAAAATCTTAACTAATCATTTTTTCAAAATAAAACCCTAATTTAAACTTTTTTTGGACCTAACATATCTCAACCAATATAAACATATAATATCCAAAAACATACAGCAAAACGTTGAAAATCAATTAAATCACATACACTAAAAAAGTTAGGGTTTAGATGTAACTAACTATTCAGTGACGTCTTCAAGAACCATGTTGACATAAACATCAAAACCTTTAAGGGTTCCCACAAGCTCCTTATCACCTTTCATAATCACCCATATCTTTGAGCCTATGCATCGATCTATCAGCTCTGCATCATTAAATTAAAAAAAGCAAGAGTTAATTAAAAACTTATAATGAATGAACTAGGGTTGGTACTGAGAATAAAGTTAACCTGATGGAAGTAGTTGTGAAGGATTGTGTGCCATTGATTAATTGGAATCGGTGAGGTTTTTACAGATGAGTGTTCAAGGTTGGAGTGGTGGGTTTTGGAATGATTTATTTAAAGAAAAAATTACACGGATGGTCCCTGTGGTTTACCCTGATTTCAAGTTTGGGTGCTATTTCAATTTAATTACGTCAGAGGTATCTAATTTGGCAAACGTTGCACAAGTTTGGTACCTATCTTGGATGGGCGTTAACTTTCTCCGTTAAATGTTTGCATCGTTAGTCCCTCCGTTAGTTTTGTTTGCATCGTTAGTCCCTCCGTTAGTATTTTCGTCTGACTTTTAACTTTTTCGTCCGATTCTATACGTTTTCGTCTGAATTTTTACGTTTTCGTCCGATTCTTTACGTTTTCGTCTGAATTTTTACGTTTTCGTCCGATTCTTTACATTTTCGTCCAAATTTTTACGTTTTTATCCGAATTTTTACGTTTTCGTCCGATTCTTTACATTTTCGTCCAAATTTTTACGTTTTCGTCCGAATTCTTTACGTTTTCGTCCGATTCTTTACGTTTTCGTCCAAATTTTTACGTTTTCGTCCGATTCTTTACGTTTTCGTCCAAATTTTTACGTTTTCGTCCGAATTTTTACGTTTTCGTCCGATTCTTTACGTTTTCGTCCAAACTTTTACGTTTTCATCCGAATTTTTACGTTTTCGTCCGATTCTTTACGTTTTCGTCCAAATATTTACGTTTTTATCCGAATTTTTACGTTTTCGTCCGATTCTTTACGTTTTCGTCCGAATTCTTTACGTTTTCGTCCGATTCTTTACGTTTTCGTCAAAATTTTTACGTTTTCATCCGAATTTTTACGTTTTCGTCCGATTCTTTACGTTTTCGTCCAAATTTTTACGTTTTCGTCCGAATTCTTTATGTTTTCGTCCGATTCTTTACGTTTTCATCGAAATTTTTACGTTTTCATCCGAATTTTTACGTTTTCGTCCGATTCTATACATTTTCGTCGAATTTTTTATGTTTTCGTCCGAATTCTTTACGTTTTCGTCCGATTCTTTACGTTTTCGTCCAAATTTTTAGGTTTTCATCCGAATTCTTTACGTTTTCGTCCGATTCTTTACGTTTTCGTCCAAATTTTTACGTTTTCATCCGAAGTTTTACGTTTTCGTCCGATTCTATAAGTTTTCGTCCAAATTTTTACGTTTTCATCCGAATTTTTACGTTTTCGTCCGATTCTTTACGTTTTCGTCCAAATTTTTACGTTTTCATCCGAATTTTTACGTTTTCGTCCGATTCTTTACGTTTTCGTCCAAATTTTTGCGTTTTCATCCGAATTTTTACGTTTTTGTCCGATTCTTTACGTTTTCGTCCAAATTTTTACGTTTTCATTCGAATTCTTTACGTTTTCGTCCGATTCTTTACCTTTTCGTCCAAATTTTTACGTTTTCATCCGAATTTTTACGTTTTCGTCCGATTCTTTACGTTTTTGTCCAAATTTTTACGTTTTCTTCCGAATTCTTTACGTTTTCGTCCGATTCTTTTTTTTCATTTTCGTTTTCGTCCAATTTTTATTCGTATTTTACTTTCTACAAGTTTTTACGTTTTTGTCCGAATTCTTTACGTTTTCGTCGATTCTTTACGTTTTCGTCCAAATTTTTACGTTTTCTCCGAATTTTTACGTTTTCGTCCGATTCTTTACATTTTCGTCAAATTTTTACGTTTTCTCCGAAATTTTTACATTTTCGTCCAAATTCTTTACGTTTTCATCCGAATTTTTACATTTTCGTCCGAATTTTTACGTAAATTGTCAAAACGTAAAATTCGATGTATAAGAATTCGACAAAACGTAAAATTGGACGAAAACGTTAAAAATTCGACGAAAATAAAATTTAACGTAAGAATCCGAAAAACGAAAAGAATTGGACGAAAACGTAAAAATTCGGAGAAAACGTAAAGAATTCGGACGAAAACGTAAAGAATCGGACGAAAACGTAAAAAATTCGAACGAAAACGTAAAAATTTGGACGAAAACGTAAAAATCGACGAAAACAAAAATTCGGACGAAAACGTAAAAAATTCGGACGAAAACAAAAATGAAAAAAAATGGACGAAAAAAAAAAAAACGTAAAAATTTGACGAAAAGTAAAGAATCGGACGAAAACGTAAAAATTCGGACGAAAACGTAAAAATTGGACGAAAACGTAAAAATTAGAGAAAAGTAAAAATTCGGACGAAAACGTAAATGAGAAAGTAAAAAAAAAAAACGAAAATAAAAATTGGACGAATAAATCGAGAAACGTAAAAATTCGGACGAAAACGTAAAGAATCGGACGAAAACGTAAAAATTCGAACGAAAACGTAAAAATTCGGACGAAAACGTAAACATTCCGACGAAAACATAAAGAATCGGACGAAAACGTAAAGAATCGGACGAAAACGTAAAAATTCGAACGAAAACTTAAAAATACGGACGAAAACGTAAAAATTCCGACGAAAACATAAAGAATCGGACGAAAACGTAAAGAATCGGAGGAAAACGTAAAGAATCGGACGAAAACATAAAAATTCGAACGAAAACGTAAAAATTCCGACTAAAACATAAAGAATCGGACGAAAACGTAAAAATTCCAACGAAAACGTAAAAAATCAGACGAAAACGTAAAAATTCCGACAAAAACGTAAAGAATCGGACGAAAATGTAAAGAATCGGACGAAAACGTAAAAATTCAGACGAAAACGTAAAGAATCGGACGAAAAAGTTAAAAGTCAGACGAAAATACTAACGGAGGGACTAACGATGCAAACAAAACTAACGGAGGGACTAACGATGCAAACATTTAACGGAGAAAGTTAACGCCCATCCAAGATAGGTACCAAACTTGTGCAACGTTTGCCAAATTAGATACCTCTGGCGTAATTAAATTGAAATAGCACCCAAACTTGAAATCAGGGTAAACCACAGGGACCATCCGTGTAATTTTTTCTTATTTAAATGAACCTAAAAAATATTTAGGGCCAGTTTGGTTAGTAGAGGGGTTTGGGATTTGGATTTGGAATGGTTTGAAAGAAATTGTGAATAAAGAAAATGTATAATTATATAAAATTATATTTAAGTTATAAATTAATAATGAATATAAAAGTATTATTTGAAAAAGGTTAAGAGAGAGAAATAAATAATTTAAAAGAAAATGTATAAATTTGTAGCGGAGGTTAAAAGCAAATGTACAAAATAAGCTATATTAGGCAAGGTTGTCAGGATCGGGATCCTACCTAGGATCGTTTTCGGCTTTGCAAGATCGTGATCGTAGGATCGGATCGGGATCGTAAGATCCTATGAAAATGTATATATTTTCGCATAGGGGTTGTAGTTTTATACTTCTATATATTTCTAAATTCTAATATAACTAAAGAGAGTCTTCAATGTGCTTCCAATTGATATATTATACAACGATCACGATCGTTGGCCATTACATTGCTAACCTTAAACATAAAAAATCATGAACTTTATAACACAAACATCAATTAGTTTATTAACTTATTTGCTAACAATCTAATAGGAACAAACCAATCAATTAATAACTCATATTATAACATTAAAGAATTAAACAAAAAATTAGATCGGTCAGATGGTACTAGACTTTACAAGTTAAAAAAGTAGATTTGAAAGACACAAAATATATGTCAAAATGTCAAAACTCTTTATTGATAATTGTAAAGTTAAAAAAAAAAAAAAAAAAAAAAAAAAAATGAATAAAAAAAAAAGAAAGAAGAAGTATTGAAGCAATATGGTCACATCCGAATTATAATGGTGGTCAACATTTTTCTTGTCAAGTTTTTGAAAACAAATGCTGCGAAGTACTATACATATTAATTTTACCGTACTTTTTTAGACTAGAGGTGATGATGTTGATGGCACTGTCACACGCATTAATTATTTCCACTCTCACACGCATTAATTATTTTCAGCCATTCATTCTTTTCATTATTTTCTAGCGGAGACTATACAGACCAACAGGATCGGATCGTTCACGATCCCACGATCCTACGAGCGATCCCACGATCCTGTAACGATCCTACCTGAATTACGATCCCGTAACGATCCTGATCGTTTTGTATGTGTAGGATCGTAGGATCGTACGATCCTACGAGCAGGATCGCGATCCTGACAACCTTGTACAAGGAGCTAAGTATTCTATCAAATTAGAGTGGAATTAAGTTTTGGATTAAATCATTTCTTTTATTCCAAAATACTTGAATCAAACTTTATCTTTAAACTATCAATCCATACCAACAGTAGAAAACCTATCAAACAAACGAGCCCTTAGTTAACTTTTGAATTTGCACTTTTGTGTATGTTAACATGTAAGGCTAGTCGTTGACCCAAGCGACCTGGGTCACTGGCTGACACATCAACTTTCTCTCTCCGGCGACCAGAGTGCCAAAGTCGATGACCGACTTTTTTTTTCTTTTCTTAATCAAACCTTTAAAAAATAATAATAATAATAATAAATAAATAAATAAAAATCATTAATAATACAAACTAATAACAAGATAAAAATTACTGTACGAATGTTAGATTATCTATTTAATTATCCAAACTACATAAAATGAAAATTACATGGAATATAAACTACGATACGGTAATGAAACTACAAATTAATAGAAGGGATCATCTGAGACCCAACCGTCTTCACTCGAAGAGGAATCATTTGAGAACCAACCCATTTCCCAGTTCTTCCTCCATTCTTCTTCATCCCTGGCTTCCTGCTCCAAACGAGCAGCTTCCTCTTCTAGTTCACGTTGTTCTGTTTCTCACCAGACTTCCAAATCTTGCTCCAGAAGTCTGAGTTCATCTTCAGTTAGACCAAAAGGATTTGGTTCTTGTTCGACAACCGGTGGAGTGTTCACTGGTTCATTTTTCGGATGAAAAACGGGAAAGATATCTTCTGGTGGAGTGTGATAAACTTCACTTGGAGGACTGGGGAATTGTTAGGAGAAATCTCGACGAGGAGGACTGCGGAATTGTTGGGAGAAATCTCGACGAGGAGGACTGGGGAATTGTTGAGAGAAATCTTTGCGAGACATTTGCAGTTTTGAATGTTGAGTTTGTGTGTGTGTTTGAATGTGTTTGTGTGTGTGTTTGAATTGAGGTTGATATTTATAGTTTAAAAGGTTTTTTTTTTAAATGTGTTTGTGTGTGAGTGTTTAAAACTCGGTCGATAAGGGGACCGATATTCACATGTGCATGAAACCGACCGATCCTACACATTCGAGCCGACCGACTTCTAAATCGGTCGGATATGGAAGAAAAAAAGCGACCGACCGATATATCTCGGCCGGTTGTGTCCAGCCTAATGATCAATTTACCATTCATTCTTAAGTTGGTTAAAAAATGTAAAGGTAAAATAGTCACAAAATATACATAAAAGTAAAAAATTAGTTGGCTACACAATACTTGAAAAAAGTACTAGTTAAATATATTTTCAGATAATTAATTTACTAAAAATATTGATGGAGTGTTTGTTTTGGCTTAGTTATGGGTTTAGGGGTGTGTTTTGGAATGATTTATTTAAAAGGAATAATAACCTAAAAAATATTTAGTGAACTTTTGAATTTGCACTTTGGTGTATGTTAACATGTAATGATCAATTTACCCTTCATTCTTAAGTTGGTTAAAAAAATGTAAGGGTAAAATAATCACAAAATATATATAAAAGTAAAAAATTAGGTGATACACAATACTTGAAAAAAGTACTAGTTAAATATATTTTCAGATAATTAATTTACTAAAAATATTGATGGAGTGTTTGTTTTGGCTTATTTATGGGTTTAGGAGTGTGTTTTGGAATGATTTATTTAAAAGGAATAACAACCTAAAAAATATTTAGTTAACTTTTGAATTTGCACTTTTGTGTATGTTAACATGTAATGATCAATTTACCCTTCATTCTTAAGTTGGTTAAAAAATGTAAGGGTAAAATAGTCACAAAATATACATAAAAGTAAAAAATTAGTTGGCTACACAATACTTGAAAAAAGTACTAGTTAAATATATTTTCAGATAATTAATTTACTAAAAATATTGATGGAGTGTTTGTTTTGGCTTATTTATGGGTTTAGGGGTGTGTTTTGGAATGATTTATTTAAAGGGAATAATAACCTAAAAAATATTTAGTTAACTTTTGAATTTGCACTTTTGTGTATGTTAACATGTAATGATCAATTTACCCTTCATTCTTAAGTTGGTTAAAAAATGTAAGGGTAAAATAGTCACAAAATATACATAAAAGTAAAAAATTAGTTGGCTACACAATACTTGAAAAAGGTACTAGTTAATATTTTCAGATAATTAATTTACTAAAAATATTGATGGAGTGTTTGTTTTGGCATATTTATGGGTTTAGGGGTGTGTTTTGAAATGATTTATTTAAAAGGAATAATAACCTAAAAAATATTTAGTTAACTTTTGAATTTGCACTTTTGTGTATGTTAACATGTAATGATCAATTTACCCTTCATTCTTAAGTTGGTTAAAAAATGTAATGGTAAAATAGTCACAAAATATACATAAAAGTAAAAAAATTAGTTGGCTACACAATACTTGTGCCGCCTTAAGTTTTCCACCTATCTTGTGCCGCCTTAAGTCTTGCCCGAATCATTTCAATCTTTTCAGTCGTCGCCAATACTATATCCGTGCTAGCCAATTCCCTCCTTCCAACTTCTTCCCAACATACTGGCGTCCTACACTTTCTACCGTAGAGTATCTCGTAGGGTGGCATGCCTATACTAGCATGATAACTATTATTGTAGGCGAATTCAACTAGAGGCAAATGATCATCCCAACTGCCTCCAAAGTCAATCATACAAGCCCGTAGCATATCTTCTAGAGTTTGGATCGTTCTTTCGATTTGTCCATCGGTTTGAGGATGGAAGGTTGTGCTCATGTGTAACTTCGTACCAAGTTCGTCTTGAAAACTTTGCCAAAAGTTTGAAGTAAAACGTCTGTCCCTATCGGATACTATGGAAATGGGTACTCCATGACGCGCGACTATCTCGTTGACATAAATCTTTGCTAGTTTATGAACAGGCATATTCTCCCTGATCGGGATGAAGTGTGCACTCTTAGACAAGCGATCCACTATTACCCAAATGGTATCATTTTTATTTTTCGTCTTTGGCAATTTCGTAATGAAGTCCATCGTAATCTTCTCCCACTTCCAAACTGGAATATCTAAGGGTTGAACTTTTCTGTACGGCTTTTGGTGCTCGGCTTTTACCTTTAAGCAAGTTAAACATCTTTCCACGTACTTCACACAATCTCTTTTCATACCAGGCCACCAATAGTTTCTCTTTAAATCAAGGTACATTTTCGTAGCTCCCGGATGAATAGAATACTTCGATTTATGCGTTTCTTCCTAGAGTAATTCCTTAACGTCGCTTCAAAAAGGAATATAAACTCTTCCATATCGTGTCTTAACCCCTCGGCTGTCTTCTTCAAGATGAGGAATGTGAGAAGCGATACGTTCTTTTTCTCGGTTCTCCTCTTTCAATGCTTCCTCTTGAGCTAACTTAATTTTATCGAAGAGATCGGATGTGACAATCATCCTTAATGAGTGAATTCGTGTAACGTCGCTACGGCCCTTGCGACTTAGTGCATCCGCCACTACATTCGCCTTACCGGGGTGGTAGCGAATTTCACAATCATAATCTTTTCTCAAGAAAGTACTGAAGGCTCCTATAATCAGTATAAATTACGAACTTCACACCGTATAGATAATGCCTCCAAATCTTCAAGGCGAAGACTACAGCCGCAAATTCAAGGTCATGAGTCAGGTATTTCTCCTCATGCTTCTTTAGTTGCCTTGAAGCATAAGCAATCACTTTACCCCTTTGCATAAGAACACATCCAAGACCGGAGTAAGATGCATCACTATAAACTACCATGTCTTCGGTTCCTTCCGGTAACACTAGGATCGGTGCTTCACATAACCTTTTTCGTAATGTACGGAAAGCTTCTTCTTGTTTCTCACCCCACACAAAAGGAACATTCTTCTTGGTGAGCTCAGTTAACGAAGATGAAATTTTGGAGAAGTCTTGAATGAACAGTCGATAATATCCCGCTTTCCGAAAACTTTGAATTTCTCCAATGTTCTTCGGTGCTTGCCAATTCATCACGGCTTCAACCTTTGACGGGTCAACTTTAATACCATCGGGATTGATAACGTGACCGAGGAACTGAACTTCTTGCAACCAAAATTCACATTTCGAGAATTTGGCATACAATCTTTCTTTTCTCAACGTCCTAAGAATTTCCCGAAGATGCTCTTCATGTTCCTCCTTGCTCTTAGAATAGATAAGGATATCATCGATGAACACTATGACGAATTTATCCAACATCGGTCTACATACACGGTTCATGAGATCCATGAAAACTGCCGGCGCGTTCGTGAGACCAAAGGGCATAACCGTAAACTCATAATGTCCATAACGGGTCCTAAAAGCCGTCTTAGGAATGTCTTCTTCTCGAACTTTCAACTGATGATAACCCGAACGGAGATCGATCTTTGAAAACCATCTTGCACCCTGGAGCTGATCAAAAAGGTCATCAATTCTTGGCAACGGGTACACATTTTTCACCGTGACTTTGTTCAACTCACGGTAATCAATGCACATCCGCATACTACCGTCTTTCTTTTTAACGAACAGAATCGGAGCTCCCCATGGCGAGCTACTAGGGCGAATAAAACCCTTGTCGAGTAACTCTTGGAGTTGGCTCATTAACTCCTTCATCTCAGACGGAGCAAGGCGATAAGGAGTTTTGGCAATAGGAGTAGCACCCGGAACAAGATCAATACGGAACTCAACTTGTCTGTCGGGTGGAATACCCGGCAAATCTTCCGGGAATACATCACGAAATTCATTAACGATCGGAACGTCGTCGATACTTTTCTCCCCAAGACTCGTATCTACCACGTGCGCCATAAAGGCAAGGCAACCACGTGATAAATATCTCCTAGCCTTCATTACGGAACATAATTTTATCTCACCCTCCCTTTTATCACCGTAAATCACCATTTCACGCCCGCTAGGATTTACGACTCGAATGATCTTTTGTCTACATAGAATGGCGGCATTGTGCTTATCAAGCCAATCCATGCCAACAATAATGTCAAACTCTCCGAGCATTATAGGAATTAGATCAATCCTAAAAACACTCTCATCGATCTATATCTCTACATTACGATACACATTAGACACCACAACAACTTTACTATCGGCAATTTCAACTTCTACGGGTGTCGGAAGCTTATCTAACGGAGTGGACAATTCCTTACTAAAACTATAATATACAAAGGACACACTTGCGCCCGAATCATACAAAACACGAGCGGGTTTGGAATTAACGAGAATTATACCTGTGACAATATCGGAACCCGACTTCTCTTCTTCGACACTCATCTGATAAACACGAGCTTTAGGTTTCGGAACCTCAACCTTTTCTCCTTTGATCAAATTGGACGGCTTCGCTTGCTTAGGATTTGCCTTAGGACATTCACTTAGCTTATGTCCTTCTTCATTGCACCCATAACATATCACCAAAGGCTTGGTGCAATTCTTACTAATGTGGCTTGGATCTCCACATTTATAGCATCCCTTCATCCCCGATCTACATTCTCCCATATGATTCTTACCGCACCTATTACACCGGGGTGGCAACTTCCCCGTGTTGTCCTTCCTTGCATAATCAAATTTGCCCCGTTTACCGACTGTTGTTGGTTGGTCTTGCTTCCTTTTTAGTTCCTTCTTCTCCTTACTCTTCATTCTATCCAAATCTGCTTCTTGAGTACGTGCTCTGCTTAGAAGATCCTCCATGGTGGTGCACTTGAAAGGTGACACTATAGTGCGAATTTCATCTTTGAGCATCCTTTGAAATTTATCAACTTTAAGCTTCTCGTTGTCAAGATACTCCGGGCAATATTGCACCATATCACAAAACTTTCCCCACAACTCATTTACCGATTCATCAGTTTGCACAAGGGTATGAAAGGCTTCTCTTATCTTGTCAATCTCTTCCGCGGGAGCATATTCTTTCATAAATACTTCTTTAAATTGATCCCACGTGCAAGTCTCTCTCCAAGCACTACCTTTTTCATTCGCCTTACCTTCCCACCATATTTTAGCCCGTTCACAAAGATAGTTGGTAGCAAAGTTCACCTTATCCTCCCCCGCACAACGACTCGTGCGGAAGGCCCCTTCTATATCGGTAATCCATCTAAAACTCTTTAACGGATCAAGAGATCCCGTAAATGTGGGTGGAGCACAAGCGATGAAGTCACGATACGTAGATTTTTCCTTCCCTACTCCGGGTCTAGCATTCGAATCATTCCCTAACTCTTCTTAAGCTTCTCAATCTCTTCTTGAAATATCCTTTGCAAGTTCTCGGTTGTCTTATTCACATAAAAGGGCATAGCCTTCTCAATGGCCCTTCCTACTCTATTCGCCACTAGAGTATCCAATTCTTTCAATTCTGCTCTAGTAAAACTTTTAGGATTAAGATTTTCCGGCAGTGACAACGACGAGTCACTATTAGAATCCCCATCATCATGTGTATCATCATCATGGCGGGAGGAGGTCGTCCTTAACACCTCCTTGTTTCGAATCGCCGCCATCTTTTCTACTATACTGAAATTTAGCAATTCACACTATCAAGCATAGTCATGCACATATTGATGCATGAATAACATACATACATATATATATATATATATATATATATATATATATATATATATATATATATATATATATATATATATAACCTTACACTACACCCTAGTTCGTCACTCGTGTATGGTCTAAGTGATTTCAAATTCACATATGTACCATATTTTTATCACTACGGTGGCCAAGCGTAGTCATAGAAATATCTAACATATGTGTCCTCAAAATCATCCAAACGATACACAAATAACAAACACTAGTCCTAAACGCATCTACGCAAGGCCTAAGTCTAGGAAATCCTAAAGTGAAATCCTAAATCTCTTAGACCGAAGCTTTGATACCAATTTGTTACACCCCGTGCCCGACTAAACCAAAAATTTTAAACTTTTGAGCGGAAACGACTCAATTTAACGTCCCTTCTGTTATTCTTTTGAGCAATGACAAAAATCTAAAAACTTTTAAGACTTGAAACTAATTTTAAATGAAACTAGACTCAATTACCTTCAAAACAACGGGTGGCGGGACCCGTAACGACTTACGGATTAAAAGATACAAATTTTCAAAAATCGCCAAAAACTGAAAATAATGCCCAAACTGCCTGTTAGACCCGTTTCCTGGGTAGTGGGACCCCACCCTAGATGAAGTTGACCCGAGCCTAAGTATGTTTGACTAAGAGTATGTGGTTGCCTAAGGGCAAATGGTTATAGTGTTAAGTGTTAGTCTGTTATAGCCTAGATGCGGCGCATCTAGGAAGTTGCATGCGGCGTATGGTAGAATGGAAAGTAGAACCGACTTGTTATAGTCCATGCGCCGTATTGGAGAAGGAGATACGGCGTATATAGGATGCGGCGCATCTAAAATATAGGTGCGGCGCATCGACCTTAAATAAGCAGAAATGACAGAAATGCCCTCTCAGCTAGTTTATATGTGCTAGGTTCTAGATATCTCCACACAATTCTTGTGTGTTCCTGTGATGTCGAGATAGAGAGAAGAGAGGGAAGATGATGGAGCATTTGGTGATGAGATGATGATGGTTTAGTGGTGATAATTCAAGAGTTAAGCCTATAGCTTGTTTCTTACATAAGGATGCTTATGAGGATGATGATGAGGTTGATGATAATGATGATGATGATGATGATATTGATTATGTGCTTAGCGTGGAGCTAAGGTAAGTAAAATGATGATGACATTGTTTATATGAATTTCTAACATATATGTGTTATGTATGTTGGATGATTAGTGGTATGGATTTGAGTTATGCTTATGTGATGTGATGAACATGGTTGATGTGATGAAATGATGTTATGTGTAAATGAGGATTGGAGTAGTAAGCCCGTAAGTAAGTGTTTAATGTATGTGATGCTTATGTGTGGATTGAAGTATAATGGTATGTTATGGTCGTTTTACTTACTAAGCCTTTGTGCTTACGGTTTAGATGTTTAACCGTTTTGTAGGTTGGCGTGTTATTAAGGATGGCTTGGATATGTGAGATAAGGAATTGGATATACGGGTTAAGGTGCGGTTATGCAATATGGGTAGATTTGGTAAGAAGGTAGAGCTTAGGTAAATACCGAGCTCAAGTGTATAAGTTTGTACCCCCGTGAGTCAAGTGATGTCTTGTAACGAGTAAATAAGTGTCAAATTGTATGTCAAGTGTTGAGTAGCGATTTGATAGTCATTTGATGGGTCTAAGCATGTTTTATGTGTTTTGAGTAAAGTTTAAAGGGGTGTTTGGTTTATGTATGAAATTACCCATTTTGGGTTGTAAACGGGTCAATTGCCGTGTATTACAGTTGGTTATGGTTTTGAATGCTAAATGAGTGTTTTGGCATAAGTTATAATGTTGTATTGAGGTTAAAATGGTTTGTGGGTAAGAGTCGAGTATATGCAGGTTTTCCTGCTGATGTTCTGTCTAAATTGGTCGATGCGGCGTATCTAATGCATTAGATGCGGCGTATCAGAAGTCTAAGGTGATGCGGCGTATCACTTTAGGTGGATACGGCGTATCCCTCAAAAGGGATGCGGCGTATCGTTGGTCAGAAGGATTGTCTGGTTATGTTATAAAGTTTTATGTGAAATGTGTTTTCGAGTATATGTTCTGCAAGTATTTTAAAGGGTTAAATGTGATAAGTTCTAGTTATTAAATGAAGAATTTGTATGAGTCCGGTAAAGTCAAGCGTTTTCCGCGTCAAAAGTCAAAGTTTTTGAAGTAAGCGGGCACGGGGTGTAACAAATTGGTATCAGAGCCAGGTTTAAGTGAATTAGGTTTCCTTTAGGTTGCCAAGACTTAAACCACTCGTAGAAATGTTGGACGTAGGTGGAAGAATACGGAAAGTAAATGTTAAGCTAGAAGGAGAAATGTGTTATGTGCCATGTGAACTTAAGTTAGTAAGTTTGATGAATGTGTTTTATGTGTTATTATGTATGTGATAAAAGTCTATGGAAGACTTGAGACATTTAAATGATTAGTTAACCATGCACCTTGGTTGGTGTCGGTGATTATATGAACGTATGTTTGAAAACGGTAATGAAACGAGAATAGGAATGGTATTCGGTATTAGAGATGGGCTAATAAGTAAATCTAAATGTTGACGTTTAAAGTATGAAACATTATAAATGTGCTAAACTATAACGTGAAAAGAAAAGATAAGCTAAGGAACTAATGAAGTAGGGTTGGATGGTACGAAAGGTAAAGAATGAGATTAATGAATGACGGCATGTAATGATTATGACCCGTAAGATGTTAACAGCCAATATATGGTCTTGTTATACATATACACGCCTAATGAATGACGTTAAGGTAGTATAGAGACGGGTTAAGGGTAAGTAAGGTACGAGAATCTAGGTATGAATAAAATTGTATAACGAGGATGAATGATATGATAGAACGTAATTGTTGAAATTGAATGATATTGCTTAAATGCATAAATAACTAAGATAAGATAAGTCAAGGTATAAGAACAAGAACGAAATGAGTATGCATGAGGTTAAAGTATTGTCTTAAAATCATTATATTACGGCTAAGGCGATTAACTGTAATTATTAATAATGAATGCAAGTATTGCAATTGACGACATGTGTAAAGTCCTTATGTAAAAGAGTTGAGTATACTAACGTGTGATGTAAAAAGATGGAAATGGCTAGCACGGGGTAAAGAATGTAAGCTAGAGTGAAAAGTGTAACGATGTAGAAAATGTGTGAGTAACTAAAACGCGAAAGAAGAACGAATGGTACCAATGAACGAATATAAGTTAACCTATGCAAGGTTTAAAAGTAGAAAGAGTCGGGTGGACTAAAAGAGTAAAGCAAGAATGTGAAAATAACTAAAGCGGATTAAGAATGTAAGGAGTGTGTATGAGATAAAGGCGTTGTTCTGAAATTATCATATTACTGCTAAGGCGATTAGCGGTAATTACTATAATAAACGAATGTAATGATGTATGTAAAATGTTAATGGCTTGGATCCGATGTTAAAATGTGAAAGTGGTAAAGTGATGAATGTTAATGATCCTTCGGGATGAATGTTAAATGTGGTATCCATCGGGATGACCAAGTAAAGGAATGTTAAGGAATCCTTCGGGATGTGTTAAAGATCCTCCGGGATAAAACGTATTGCCTTCACCGGCAAACATTGCCTACATCCTTGGCATGTGTAATATTCCCTCCGAGGAAAAATGTTAAAGTAAAGTGGATCCAAGCTAGGAAATGAAAAGTTTAAATAATAAATGGAATGAAAATGAAAATGAAAGGTTAAAACGTGAAATAATAATAATGCGAGTGTTATGTCGGAAGTGTATAAGTAGGATGGTTTATGGGTTCTTTAGTTAAATGGATTGGGACGCCTTTTCATTTGAATAAAGAAGTCGTAAATCACCGAACCATGAGTTTGTATTTCTTGATTTACATCGTTTGGGACGCCTCTCCATGTAAATGAGGAAGTACAAATGAGTGGGCTTATGTGTTCCCGACATGGCATGAGTAGAGTGGAAAAGTAGAAGAAGGAGTCTAGGATGATTAGAAGTCTTAAGGAGCTAAGATAGGTGGATAGACAATGAATTGAATGACGACCCTAGGTGGGAAACGTCAAGTGAAGTATAGGACTTAGGTGTTTAAGTGTGAGTTAAAACGATTAAAGTTTGAAACGATATGCTCGTTGCAATATGAACTAAAGGAAAATGTAGGATAATGAATGCCAATAAACGCTAATATGGATTAAAAGCTCTATAAATTTCGAGAAGAAAAGTAAAGGCGAATGTAACATATAGTAAAATGTCAATAAGTTAGTGGTAAGGTTGCGATAAAAGTAGAAAGTTAACGAATAACCGACTTATAAGAAGTGAAAAAGGGTATGCAATGTTCAAGTGACAAATAGTCCTTGACGAGAAAGTTAAATGGGGCTAGTTGGAAAGGTATGTGATAGACGTAGGAGTGTTAAATGGCGTGTATTAGAGGCAATGATTATGTCTTGGGTGACATAAAGACTAAAAAGAAATGAAAGAATTGATAAGTTAAGTTATGAGCTAGGGGTATGATGTATGTATAGTGGACTTTGAATTGCAAGATCACGTAGATCGTGCAAACGAAGAAGGGAAGAAGAAAGGAAAGTGCTAAGAATGGAGATAAGGTGAAACTAAGTTTTGGTTAGAAATGGACGAGAGATTTCGGGGACGAAATCTAAATAAGGGGGTAGAATTGTTAGACCCGTTTCCCGGGTAGTGGGACCCCACCCTAGATGAAGTTGACCCGAGCCTAAGTATGTTTGACTAAGAGTATGTGGTTGCCTAAGGGCAAATGGTTATAGTGTTAAGTGTTAGTCTGTTATAGCCTAGATGCGGCGCATCTAGGAAGTTGCATGCGGCGTATGGTAGAATGGAAAGTAGAACCGACTTGTTATAGTCCATGCGCCGTATTAGAGAAGGAGATACGGCGTATATAAGGGGTAGCATGGATGCGGCGCATCTAAAATATAGGTGCGGCGCATCGACCTTAAATAAGCAGAAATGACAGAAATGCCCTCTCAGCTAGTTTATATGTGCTAGGTTCTAGATATCTCCACACAATTCTTGTGTGTTCCTGTGATGTCGAGATAGAGATAAGAGAGGGAAGATGATGGAGCATTTGGTGATGAGATGATGATGGTTTAGTGGTGATAATTCAAGAGTTAAGCCTATAGCTTGTTTCTTACATAAGGATGCTTATGAGGATGATGATGAGGTTGATGATAATGATGATGATGATGATATTGATTATGTGCTTAGCGTGGAGCTAAGGTAAGTAAAATGATGATGACATGTGTTATATGAATTTCTAACATATATGTGTTATGTATGTTGGATGATTAGTGGTATGGATTTGAGTTATGCTTATGTGATGTGATGAACATGGTTGATGTGATGAAATGATGTTATGTGTAAATGAGGATTGGAGTAGTAAGCCCGTAAGTAAGTGTTTAATGTATGTGATGCTTATGTGTGGATTGAAGTATAATGGTATGTTATGGTCGTTTTACTTACTAAGCCTTTGTGCTTACGGTTTAGATGTTTAACCGTTTTGTAGGTTGGCGTGTTATTAAGGATGGCTTGGATATGTGAGATAAGGAATTGGATATACGGGTTAAGGCGCGGTTATGCAATATGGGTAGATTTGGTAAGAAGGTAGAGCTTAGGTAAATACCGAGCTCAAGTGTATAAGTTTGTACCCCCGTGAGTCAAGTGATGTCTTGTAACGAGTAAATAAGTGTCAAATTGTATGTCAAGTGTTGAGTAGCGATTTGATAGTCATTTGATGGGTCTAAGCATGTTTTATGTGTTTTGAGTAAAGTTTAAAGGGGTGTTTGGTTTATGTATGAAATTACCCATTTTGGGTTGTAAACGGGTCAATTGCCGTGTATTACAGTTGGTTATGGTTTTGAATGCTAAATGAGTGTTTTGGCATAAGTTATAATGTTGTATTGAGGTTAAAATGGTTTGTGGGTAAGAGTCGAGTATATGCAGGTTTTCCTGCTGATGTTCTGTCTAAATTGGTCGATGCGGCGTATCTAATGCATAAGGTAATGCGGCGTATCACTTTAGGTGGATACGGCGCATGGTCTGATACGGCGTATCCCTCAAAAGGGATGCGGCGTATCGTTGGTCAGAAGGATTGTCTGGTTATGTTATAAAGTTTTATGTGAAATGTGTTGAAGGGTTTTCGAGTATATGTTCTGCAAGTATTTTAAAGGGTTAAATGTGATAAGTTCTGGTTATTAAATGAAGAATTTGTATGAGTCCGGTAAAGTCAAGCGTTTCCGCGTCAAAAGTCAAAGTTTTTGAAGTAAGCGGGCACGGGGTGTAACACCGCCGGCTGGGCTGACCTTTCTTCTCAGAAAGTTTCAGCCGTGGTGGTTGGGATTCCAACCGCCGGCTGGACCTTCTCAGAAGGTCTCAGCCGCTGCGGCTGGGATCTCAGCCGCCGGCTGAGCACCTGCAAATTTCCAAATTGTTTTTGTTTCGTTCCATTTTCGCGCCAAACCTCTCATACCACATCCGTAACACATCAAACTTGACCCAAAGCATTAACTTAACATATCAAACTTGTTCTACGGTTACATGACCCGTTTACTTTTCAAAATGGGTCGAAACGTACATATACCAAACACCCCTTTAACGAGCATTATAACACCTTAACACATAACTTCACATCATTGATCCAACTAACTACATGACTCAAACATTACCAATATCCAAGACTTAAAGACACTAAAAGACCCATATTAGACCCAAGATTTATACCAAAAAGAGGGTGGCACTTGGGGGCTTCCAACCTTCAAAAGCTTGATCCAAAAGACGAACCTTCTACTTACCAAGACCAATGCTACACTTCTAAAGATAAACCGGCCTACTCCTTCTCCTTACCTTTACTAGCTTCGCCGATACCTATAAAACAACATCACAACTAACATATAAGTGAAACGCTTAGTAAGTACATGGTATAACAAGCTAACAACATATACATAAATCAAATCATAACCATAACTAGTCTACCACTAGTTAAGCTAGCGATATAGGGGCACATACCTCACGCCAACATAGTCGGCCTAAACGCGATCAACCCCTAGGGTTGAACCTTATCCCATAGTTAGCCCAACGACTAACTAAGCTAAGCCTAGTGATGGATCCATAACTAGCTAACGCACCCTATACTCTATCCTTCACCATTACCATGTAATCTAACATGATAAAGCTAACAAACATAAACCATTATCATACATAACATATGATAAAGCTAACAGCACATGTTATAACCATATACTTACCTTGATTTACAATTACCACTTCACTAGTAATGACTTCCAACTTCCTACTTGCTCCTTGATAAAAGGATTACAATTAAGGGTTCTCAAGGCTTATTTGATCACCTCAAAATGGTAAATTTGAGCTTAATTGCAAACTTGTTCTTCCCTCCTCTTTTTCTCTTATAATCCGACCTTCACAAAGAGAGACCAAGGAGAAAAACCTGGATCTTTCTAAAATTATCTAGGCCAAGACATTTAACTAATAAACTTTGCCCATTTGGCAAGACTAGCCCTCCAAGTTTCATTCTTTCTAAATAGACTACACACTTTTTTACTACTTAATTCATAACACTTATCTTATAATATACATGACATATTATATACATATATAGTACCTTATCGGGATATGGGTGTAACAACAATACTTGAAAAAAGTACTAGTTAAATATATCTTCAGATAATTAATTTACTAAAAATATTGATGGAGTGTTTGTTTTGGCTTATTTATGGGTTTACGAGTTTTTTCTCGACTCTTGGCATTTTTGGATTCATATGAGTTTACGTAGGTTTACTATGATTTATAAAACTTATATTGTATAAATTTATGACTTTTACAATAATTATGAAGCCGAAATCATATGTGCTTATTAGCTCATAATTAAGTTTCAACAAACACCTCTAAATTCTCGGTTTTTAACTTCGCCTACAAACACGAGTTCGAATACATAGGTCTATATGTTATGAATTATTGGTGGATGAGCACATAGTATTTTGAGTTATTACTCACTATTTGATTTCCACGATTGGCTATGAATATCATTCACAATGTTGGACCTTTTAAAAGATCTAAATATTTATTAAATTATTAATTTATAAAGCTTTTGATTTTTATAAACCTTGTTGCACCATGTATAAACATTTTCAAGTTTATAAAATGCTTAACAATTACACATGCATTAAATTATGAAAAAGGTTCAAGATTTAAAACATCTTCATTCCACATGGTCATGAAAAATCAACTCACTATGGTTAAAACAAATTATATACCTTTTCATGTGTTTTAAATCTTTTCTTGAAATCACTATAGTGGATGCACTTAGTTACTTGTTCCCTCCCTAATGCCATGTTTCACTTGTTTGTATTCTGTGAAATGTATAGTGCACGATTGTTGTATAGATAGCACATGAAAATAACGAAATGAAATGCACCAATATCCATTTCCTTATTGATCTTTACTTCTTTCTCTACTCAAAAGTTCTATAATTATATTGTCATAGACCTCGTAAATAATAACACGTTATCAGCACGATCACGGTCGTTTACTAATCAAGAAGGGTTAAGAAAATCAATCAAATTATACGTTTTCAGAAAACACTTTTTTGTAATCCACAAAAGGTATTGTTTATAAGTGTAGGAAGATATTGCTTTTCTTCAAACATATTACAATCTACAAAATCTATTTTTATTTTTATTTTTTTGTAAAACCACTTTATAAAAAGAAAGAAAAATGTCTAGCCTCTTTGAACAATTAATAATTCCACAAAATAAGGGATTGTGATACGTATATTTTCTTTATTGAGAGTGACCCACAATATAAATGTGGAAGAAACCACCGTAAAACACTATATGATAACAATACAAATGTTTAATAGATTAAGAATGTTAGCATTTTTCTTTTATTTCTTATGCTTACTCTCATGTTAACTCTCATTTACATGTATATATATTCACTCTACCTATTATTTTGGTATGTTAATTTTTAGTGTTAGAAATACTAGTTGTCATTCATGCATATTAATCTTTGTTATTATATTTGCCAATTTTTTGAAACGCTCGTAATCTTGCACTTTTTTTTTTACACTTATTCCATTTTTTCCGTAAAACACATTCTGCTTATCCGTAAAACATGAAATTCTGAAAACATGATTCATTTATACTTAATAACATATCAAAATACTGGATACATCATAAAATAATGCGGAAACATAAGTTTCTATATAGAACGGGCTTATTCCAAACGTCCCTTTAAAACTTGTAGCTATAAACGTACATATCCTTGACTATACAAAACACTTCTATGACTTATCCTCAGCTTATTAATCATCTTAAACATCATTTTTCATAAGACCTGTAAGCAATCTTGCTAATTTAATCATTAGTTTGGCCTTCTGCCAAACACTCCCTTGTATGTTCTATCTAAGTATCATAATAATCATAATCATGAACTAGCTCATTTTCAACATGATTTAGCTATAGATTTCTAACTACTAACTTCATAAATTTTGTAACATAATCGATTATAAGCCACAAAGCATGCTAACATGGTCTATGAACATCAAACATGTATATAATCTTATAAAGATGTCTAAAATCACTTTTAACATTCTTTTAAACTAAATATTTAATTTCTATCATAAACAATCATAACCTGAATTAAACTCATACCTTTGATAGGAAACATGTTTAGGAGACTTATTACATCTTGTATCTAACATAGTTGAAAACCCCCTGGCATGTGAAAAACTATGAGATCTTAATACATGATATAATATTATGTCTAGTTAGTATGTTTTGGAATCATAAAGAAATGTGTCGACGTTACTATTAAGTATAACATTGAGCAAGATAATGATTTTGTAAATAAATATAGCACTATAATCATTATGAGGATCATGGAAACATATATGCAAGATTTGCATGTGTAAAATGATTGGCCATAAAGTAAAAACACTCGAAAAGAAATTAGTGATTTATTAAAGTCTCTCGTGACGAGACACATTTTTGGGCTTGAAGTCCATACACATAAACATATAAATCTTATTGGATATGAATTGGTCTTTTTGTGAAAACAAAATGAGAATATTTGAAATTATATGATATAAGGCATAATTGATGGCATATGTATTTTCGCAAAGATCTCAAACTGGTTACATGTTCATGAATGGAGGTACCGCAATTTCATGGCATTCGCAAAAACAAACACTTGTCGCAACATCATCAAATCATGCTGAAGTTACCACTCTACATGAAGCTAATAGAGAATGTGAATGGCTGAGATCGATGACACAACTCATTTTAACTTCTTATGGACTAGACAAACAAAAAAGTCCAACTATGATCTACGAAGATAGTGCAGCTTGTGTCGCGCAAATGAAGGAATGATATATCAAGAGGGATAGCACAAAACATATACCTCCAAGATTCTTCACATACGCTCAAGACCTTATAAATGAAAAGCAAATTGAAATATGTCCAATTCAGCAGATCTTTTAACAAAGGCACTGCCTACAGAAGTCTTCAGGAAACACGTTCATGATATTGGAATGCGACATGTGCGAAAAATGTAACAGTTTACGGATGTCAACATGAGGGGGAGTCAACTATACACTGCACTCTTTTTCCCTTAGCAAAAGTTTTTTCCCACTCGGTTTTCTTCAGCAAGGTTTTTAACGAGGTAATACTACTAAGTTGAGCTCTATGTTAACTAAGTGTCATCCAAGGGGAGATATGAATTATTGGTGGATGAGCACAAAGTATTTTGAGTTATTACTCATAATTTGATTTCCACGATTGACTATGAATTATTAGTTACGTGTTCCCTCATTAATGCCATGTTTCACTTGTTCCTCCGTGTATTCAGTAAAATGTATAGTGCACGATTGTTGTATAGATAGCACATCAAAATAACGAAATGAAATGCACAAAGATCAATTTCCTTATTGATCTTTACTTCTTTCTCTATAATGGTTATCCGATTCTCGAAAGTTCTATAATTATATTGTCATAAGTCTCATTAGTTATAACACTATCCAAGTTATAAAACTTTTACATCATTATTAAGCATATAAAGTAAAATATGTAATTTTTAGCATGTAAAATGTAAACTATTTTGACTTTATTTTTTTTTTATCCAAATAAATATTACTACCTCTCTATGACTATGACTATAAATAGTTATAAAAATAAAGATAATAAAATTCTACCAACCTTGAAATATTTATACACTTTTTCCCTTTAATTTCTGATCCTTGTACACCATGATCAGGAACAACATAGAGATCAATTTTCTCAATCAAAATCCTCATCGAAACATTATTGCAACAAAACGAATGACATAATTCATCAACCATTGTTTGATTCTATATATACACACAAATCTACAATGGGTACGTAATGTATTTTGATCTATATTTTTATCTTTGGTGTCATGAAATGCGGTCTTTAGACGATTCATTGAAACGAAATAATATTTGGACATTGTATTACGTTGTTAAGCGTTACATTAATGTTTTTATCATGCATGCATGTCATGTTTGATGATCAGAAACATTTTAGGTCCTCAATCCTCATAATTAAGGAAATCATTACGAATCCTGGAGTAATACGAGTAATATGTAGACATGATGTAATTGCGCGCCTTTGTTAACCCAATTTAATTGTTATGTGATGTATCTAAGGAAATTTTTGTGAACTTGGTTGGCTATTGAACAATTTTAAGTTACTAACACCACCACTAGTTTCTGGAATTAGATGTTATGATTGTGTTGTAGGAGCCTTTTCCGTTGTAAATTTCAAAAATAATTGTCACATTATCAAGTGAAGTAGAATTTGTTACCATTGAATACTGAAGTTTCGTTAGTATTTTGTTTTCCAAAAGACCAAAACGATGAAGTATGATGAAAAAACGGCATTTTTGGTTATACTTGTACATATGTTTTTTTTCCAGCCAAAGCAGAAGACTGTTGCTGCACTCACCTCATAGACGGAGATGGTACATTTGACGCAACTGAGCTCGATAAATTCATGAAGGAAGTAAAACTTTCTGAATGCGGACTTTCTTATGCAGTTGTTTCAATCATGGGTCCACAAAGTAGTGGTATGTATAAGTACAGTACTTCTAATGAATTTTTTTTGAATCAAAGTGGTACTGGTTAGCCTTTGTAAGTGACACGTTGTTTTTAACAGGGAAGAGCACACTACTGAATCATCTATTTCATACCAACTTCCTGGAAATGGATGCCTTCAAGGGAAGGTATGCATCCATTCACTATAATCTGACTGTAGTTAGAGAATCTGACCGTTGTTGTTAAAGGACTTAGCTGACTGCATTCTTATCAGGTCTCAAACTACCAAAGGTATATGGATGGCGATATGCACTGGTATTGAACCTTGCACTGTTGTTATGGATCTCGAGGGTACTGATGGAAGAGAACGAGGAGAGGTTGCATATTTTTACTTCTTTTACCTTGGTTAAATTTTGTCACTATATATATACTACTGGTGAACTGTTAATAACTATTTTGACATATACTAATGCTCATTTGCATCCTTTTCTTTCAGGATGACACTGCATTTGAAAAACAAAGTGCACTTTTCGCTCTTGCAGTTTCAGACATAGTACTTATTAACATGTAGCTAACCTGAACTTTTATATATGGTTTTAAAAGTTATGTATATTTGTATTTAAATTCCTGGTTTTTCTGTTATTAGGTGGTGTCATGATATTGGCCGTGAGCATGCTGCAAACAAACCTCTACTAAAAACCGTATTCCAGGTATATCATGTGTATAATATGTCCTCCTTCAGCTGTTCTTATAAAAAACTGAATTCCCAAATACCTTAAGTTATTATTTCCCATTTTTAGGTCATGACACGATTATTTACTCCACGCAAAACGACTTTGATTTTTGTCATACGTGATAAGACACGAGTAAGTACATCTGCTGGCATTTCTTGTAGAAACTTCTATCATTTTCCAAGAAGAAGAAGCTTAAATGAATTGGATCTTTTTTCCTTTTGTTTTCATAAAGACACCTTTGGAGAATTTAGAGCCTGTCTTAAGGGAAGATATCCAAAAGGTAAATTCTGTTAAATTCTCATGTTTATCGTTTTATATACTGTTACAAGTCTTGTAGTTGACATTGCTTATGTTATTGTCCGTAGATATGGGATTCGGTTCCTAAGCCAGATGTGCACAAGGAAACACCACTAAGTGCATTTTTTAATGTAAGATATCATCACTATTACTATAGGATTTACAATGACACGTCATTAATTAGTATTATCTTGCCAATTAAATGACCAGATTGAAGTTGTCGCTCTTTCTAGTTATGAAGAAAAGGAAGAACAATTTAAAGAACAGGTAGAGTCAAGTTTTCTATTTCTAACATATGGACTGAAATAACGCTAATGCATTCTTAAAGTCGTTTTTTTTTTTTTTTCATTATGAAAGGTGGCGAACCTGAGGAAGCGATTCCAACATTCTATTGCACCTGGAGGGCTGGCAGGTGACAGACAGGGAGTCGTTCCTGCATCAGGATTTTCTTTTAGTGCCGAACAGATCTGGAAAGTTATCAAGGAGAACAAGGATCTTGACTTGCCTGCCCACAAGGTGCAGTTTTTTTTCAAAGTTAATATTGCAGATAATTTTCATGATGTTATAGTTCAATTAATTAATTTATTTTTTCTTGCTCGCAGGTGATGGTGGCCACCGTACGTTGTGAAGAAATAGCTAATGAGAAGTATTCCGCCTTTGCTAAAAACAAGGTTCATTTTTTTCATATCTAAATCTTTTCTAAAACATTACTCCGTATTTTCTGAATATTTATATAAATTTGTGTTTATCACAGGATTGGTGTGAATTAGAGAATGAAGTACAGTCTCAACTCGTGCCTGACTTTGGAAAGAAGATTAGTTCGCTTCTTGACACTTGTTTTTCAGGGTATTAATTTATCTACTTTCTTGTTCATGTCTTTTTATATATTCTGTGACAGAAGAAACTTAACTGATAACTTTTTTTCAGTTATGATGATGAGGCTGCATTTTTTGAGGAAGGAGTAAGAAATTCGAAGCGGAAACAGTTGGAAGAAAAATTGTTGCAAGTAATGTATTTTTGACTCTGTCTATAATAAATAATTTATCAATAGTGTTTATCTTGTCTTAATCGAATGTTTTGTTTAGCTTGTTGAACCGGCGTATCAATCAACACTCGAACACATAAGATCTGAGACACTAGAAAGTTTCAAAAAAACATTTGAAGATGCTTTGAATAAAGGGCAAGGGTTTCAAGTGGCTGCTCGTGATTGCACAAAGTCGTTAATAAAAGCATTTGACGAACAATGCAAAGGTACATATAATTATATATGTTCAAGTTGATGAACAATGCAAAGGTATACTATATGAAATTGCTGGCTTGTTACATTGATTATAAAGGTGTCGTAATCAAGCAAGCTGATTGGGACTCATCAAAAGTAAGGGCTAAAGTTTCTCAAGATATTGATTCACATATTTCTGATGTCCGTAATGCTAAGATATCTGATCTTACTTCACTATATGAGGTAACTATTAAAGTTTGAACTTTGTTGACTTTTCGTGAGATTAGTCTTAACCAAATGATTTGTTTGCAGTCTAAGTTAAAGGACACATTATATGGACCTGTTGAAGCTCTTCTAGAAGGGGCTGCTGAAGATACTTGGCCTGCGATTAGGAAACTTCTTCGAAATGAGACTAACACAGCTGTCTTTGAATTTACTGATGCACTTTCTGGCTATGAAATGGATGAAGACGCCAAGAAAAATCATATTTCAACATTGGAGAATTATGCAATAGATGTAGTTGAAGGGAAGACTAAAGAAGAAGCAAGCAAAGTTCTACACCGCATGAAGGAGAGGTACTATATGAAATTAAATGAACTAAAAGGACACAGGTCAAATGTGCCGAATAGGTCAAACTGGTTAAAAGTCCTCCAACGTTTACTTAAATTTATTACAACCTTCTAAATTGCATTACTGAAAATATTTGCATTGTTTTTGTAATCATAAAAGGTGTTCGTGAGTCGGCCTAACCTGACCGACCCATTTTGACCTGCACTAAATACTAATCTGTTTTTGGCCCACCCAATTTGCCACGTCTATTCCAAACTGTTTTACCTTGTATTTTTTTTTTTTTCTTTTTTTTTTTTTTTTTTTTTTTCATAATCTAAAAATCTACACACAGGTTTACAACCATATTCAACCATGATAATGATTTAATGCCACGGACCTGGACTGGAAAGGAAGATATTCGCGCAATTAATAAAACTGCTCGCACTTCAGTAAGATATATTGGATACTATAATGTTTTGGTTGAAATATATACTCCATATAATAGTTTAAACTTGTGTCAATGTTCTAATTTTAATATTCATGTAAACTTTTCAGTCTTTGAAGTTGCTATCTGTGTTGGTTGCAATTCGTTTGGAGGATTATTCTGATAAAATAGAGGGTATGCTACTTCTTGCTTTAGCCGATCCCAACAAAGGCCCTGAAAACAGTTCCAATTTGCAAGACCCGCTGGCAACAAGTAAATGGGATAAGGTATGATGAAATATATTAAAAGGTATGTAAATATTTGCATCCAAATGATCGCTCATCAAATATGTTGGTGGTTAAATTTGTTTACATCCAGATTCCAGCATCAAAGACGTTGATAACTCCTGTTCAGTGTAAATCTTTGTGGAACCAATTTCAGAAGGAGACCGAGTATGCTGTTAGTCAAGCTATTTCCGCTCAGGTGTTATTTTAGTCATATCAGTACCTCATTACATAAGGATAACGAACTTCCATATATCTGTTATCCATGGATTATATTAACTTCTATGCTTCTTCTTTTTTTAAATGTTTTTCAGAAAGCTAACAAGCAAAATAGCAACTGGCTACCGCCTCCATGGGCTATTGGTGCCTTGCTTGTGCTTGGATTCAATGAAATCATGACTCTCTTGAGGTTGGTGTCTGTGTCTTTTACTTTGTATTCTTAGTTACTTGTTACTAGATCCTATTCATTTGTGTGTGTTTTTTTTTAGGAATCCATTGTACCTGTTATTTATCTTTGTCGGCTCCCTGCTTTTGAAAGCATTGTGGGTTCAGCTAGACATCGCTTCTGAATTCCAAAATGGCGTGGTACGTTTAGCAACAATCTTAATTATCATTTTTAGAGTAACCACTTGAACATGTCTTAAACCCTCTAAGTCAAATCCTCAAAATCAAAATTATTGTATTATACTAAAATTCATCTATTTTAATAAAGTGACATAAGAGGATTTTTATGTTTTATGCCTTAACATTATTACGCTTGACTTGTATATTTTTAATGATGTGTGCCTCTAGTTTCAAGGGCTTCTCTCTTTATTCACCAAGCTTATTCCGACAATCATGAACATCATCAGAAAACTTTCAGAGGCGGGAAATCGACAGCCAGCCACCAATGCCCGGATAAACTAACAAAAATCTATGTTCTTTGTTGGGTTTTCAGTAACATGTCCAAAGTAGTTGCGCGAGGACAACTACCTTTTTTAGTCTTATAGGTGACTTTGCTACATGGGATAACTTAGAAGGCGTAATACAATTTTTATAGTGAATGTACCTTCTTAACCGTTTTTCATGGTAAAATCAACCTCAATATTGTATGATGTTGTACAAATGAGTATCTTTTACTTTATTGAACAATTCAGAATGTAAGTCTGAACCGATAAACTGCAAAATCAAGTTAACTTTTCTAATAAAGAAAGATAATCTCTAGCTTGTTTGCAGCATTTCTCAAAGTCTTAGCTCAAATTGTTTATAGATAATATAAAAGAAATGAAGTTGCTTAGTTTGGTTTAGTTGAATGTTTGTTGGGTTGGTTGTTGGTCCAAAAAGCTGTGTCAAATAGATTGTTTGGTTAATAATTTCAACCAAAATCAAATGAGACTGACCTTTTTCCTATCAAACTAATCTTTAAACAATTTAAAGTTATGATAAATGTTATTTTAAATAACTAACAATGAAATTAATTGTTGTATCAAATCTCACAGGAACCTTTTGCCATCGAGGTTTATAGTTGGAGCCATAGAGTCATATTCAAACATATATTTCTAAATATATCATTCGCTTGTCTTGTTTCAATAAGATAAACATCTCTTATTATGTGTTGTTCGATAAGATAAATATACTCGAATTTTATTCTTAATGACAAAAGTTCAATGCAAAACAAGATTTCTTTAAAGAACAAAGCAACCAATCATAACCGCCATTGATTTAACTTTGATTCAATGGCTAGATTTAATCATTAATTTAAATTAATAAAACACAGAGGGGCGTTTTTGTAATTTCTCACGCCACCATTCTTATATTCCATCACTCATACTCACCAGTTTACACACACTCTTTCTCACCAAACACATACACAAACCACCATAAACAGTCATCGATCTGCCATATCATTATAAACCGTCGTCGATCTGACGTTGATCGCGCCACCGATCTACTTTTTTGGCGAGTTTTTTTTTCCGATGAAGGACGGTGGCGTGAAGAGCTACTGTCGGTGTGAAAGAGTAACGACTAACGGATGAAGGACGGTGGCCGGTGACTGAGGTAGAAAAGGTGGTTGGTAATGAGGATTAGTGTAGAGGGTGTGGGGGTCCGGGAAAACCCATGGGACCATTTAATGCTATCTTTCCTTGCGGGACAACCAGTCCCATCATTCGGGAAAACCCAAAAAAGAATTTCATACGAGACTTGACCCCCGAAACCAAATGGAGAGAGAATATTGATTTTAAAGAGAGAGAGAGTGTTTATTATTGGTTGTTATGGGTTGTTGTGTGTGTATTGAATTTATTTTTAAATGGTAAAATATAGAATAAAAATTAAGGAAGAGAGAGAAGGTGTTGCAATGGTTGAGGGAAAGTTGAAGGAAAAGATGAAGTATGTGTTTTTTGATGATGTGGAGTTGATGTGGCGAGGAAAACCCTCAACCGCACCCTCTACCCTTACAAAGGGGTAGAAAGAAATGAGGGAAAAAGAGTGGATGGTGTATTTGCAAAAAAAATAAAAATAAATAAATAAAATAAAAAAAAATAAAAAAAAATCTGGTATGCTTACCATAGATACACACCACTAGAAAAATGTACTGCTATCTTCACCTACGTGTACTGTACAACTAATTAGGTTTTGTTAATTACTGAGGTGTAGAAATTGTTTATGGCTTGTGTTATCCTGACACCCCCATAGAGGGTGTTTCTAATGATTGGGTGCATCGGACGGTTGTACTGTCTGCTTGACAGGTTGTACATTTTGACTAAAATAGGTAGGACCCATATAGTAGGGGGTATTAGGATAACACAACCCATTGTTTATGCATTAGTTATTTATACTGTACAGCTATCTGGTGATGTTTGACTGAATATGTTTGGTACATTATTTGATGTGATTGTGGAATAGCTAGTGGTTGCTGTTAATACAAATATCGTCTAAAAAACATTATTTATATTTTACGATATTTGCTATATTTTGTTAATGACAATTATAAATTTTATTTTTAGCAAAGCATAAATATAGTTAAGCCTTTTACATCTATAGTCACAAGTTTTTCATAAACTCATAACATCATGTTACATATATGATCACTAGTTACATTTATATATGTTAGCAATTATATTTTTAAGTCAAGTGATGGTCATTTGTAATATTTATTTTATGTGTGTCGTGTGGCATAATCAAATATGTAAGGGCTTTGTTATGGACTTTGTAATGAAATGATAAAGAAAGAAACAAAAGCCCAAGTCCATCTCAAAGCCCACCAAGCCCAAGATTGGAAGCATCTAGGGCGTCCACTGTTTGCTATAAATAGCCACACATTCTCACCAATTCATGTGTGCTTCTTTGTTTAGTCTAGGTGTGAGAAGTGTGTGGCGTGTGTATGTTTTTATCTTTTGTTCTCTCATGGTTTAATATATACATTCGGTTAAAAGGTTAAGTCATACGCATCATCTTCTCTTCATCTTTATTCTATTACTTTGAGTGTCACGTAAGGTTAGTAGTAGTATTTATATAGTATTAGTTTGTAGTAGATAAGGTTGGTTCGAGTAGATCTCTAGTTTAACAATATACACTTACATCTTATAAACATTTACATTTACATGTTACATTCATTTACAATTTAATTCTAAATACGGAAATTGTACAATGACATCATGGCATGCATCACTTTGATATCTTTAGGATATCTTGAAGATCATGTGAATATCTTGGATTGATCTTCACTCAAAGAATTAGATATGAAAATATCTTGGTTAGATTTGGGAATGATTTTGGAGATTTACTGTCAGGAACCCGCGGATCCAAAATGCATAACGGACGGATCCCTAAAATTGGATCAGTCCCATCCGTGGTTTGCCAAGGCTGTTGCCTATAAATAGCAAACCACACATTCATGTTTTCTCATCACTCATAAGCATAAACAACATTATACATTCTTTCATTCATTACTAACCCATTCATATTACATATTTCATTCTTAGTGATCTTTCTTTTGTAGCAAAGAGATCAAAGCATCACAAACTTCAACTAAGCGTTGCAAGACTTGTTAGATTAGTCATAGTGTGAATTTGTTGTTTTTCACGCATCATTATTGTACCAAACTATCATATACCTCTGTTGTGATCGGTTAGCATTTTAATCCTTAAAATACATAGAGTATCGGGAGTGGTTGTGCCCTTGTAAAAGAACTCGGTATTTAGCTTTGTACCAGAAAAAGTGTAAGCAACGTGTGTAAAAGTTTTCTCCGTCGAGAAGGGAGCTTGTTTCTTAGTGAAGAAAAACTCTCGAGTTAGAGGCTCGAAGAGTGGAGTAAGGCAAGGAAGAGAGTCCTTGTAGACCGAACCACTATAGACATCCGTGTTGTGGTTTGATTGTTTCTTTCCCTACTTACTTGTTATATATTGTTTATTGTTTGCATAACTTGAAATCACGTTAAGTATTCAAAGCAAAAGAATTTTAAAACGGTAAAACTATTCAACCCCCCTTCTAGTTTTCCACAATTGGCATCAGAGCTACATTACTCAAGACATTCAAAATATATTGTATTTTAAAACTTGAAACGATCAATGAATTTTAAAAACTTCAAAGAAGGGCAATCTATGCAAAGACCACCACTATTTGAACCAAATAGTTTTATATATTGGAAAAAACGTTTTGAAACTTATGTGAAGTCAAAAGATATAGATCTATGGTACATTATTATAGAAGGTGACCATAAACCCATAATAAAAGATATATCAAGTGGTCGGGATGAGGATACTTCACTTACTCGTCACAGTGATGAGCAAAAGAAGTTGATTGCCAAAAATAATGAGGCTAAAATGATGCTTTATAATGCTTTACCTAGGAAAGAATATGAAAGAGTCTTTATGTGTAAAACCGCTAAAGATATTTGGCAATCGTTAAGTATCACTTATCAAGGGAACTCACAAGTTAAGGATAACAAAATTGATCTTCTTGTTCAACAATATGAACAATTTGTTATCCCTGAAGATGAGACCATTGATAGTGCATTCGCTAGGTTTAATACTATCATTACTTCTCTTAAAGCACTTGACGATTCTTTTTGTAGTAAGAACTTTGTCAAGAATTTCTTAGAGCACTTCATCCGAAGTGGAGAGCAAAGGTGACGGCCATTGAAGAATCCAAGGATCTTTCAAGCATGTCACTTGACGAGCTAATAGGAAATCTCAAAGTTCATGAGATGGTTATGGAAAAAGATTCGGAGATAGTTAAAGGCAAAAAGGAAAAAGTCAAATCCATTGCCTTAAAAGCTATAGTAGATTCAAGTGATGATGAAGAGTCTAGTTCAGGTAGCGAAGATGAAGAGTATGCCATGGCCGTAAGAGATTTCAAAAAGTTCTTTAGGAGACGAGGAAAGTTCGTAAGACAACCTCGACAAGAAAAGAAATCCTTCCGGAAAGACCGTGATGAAAAGAAAGGAAAATGAGAAAGAAAGTGCTTTAGATGCGGAGATACAATTCTAATAGGAGAGTATCCTAAGCCGCCCAAGAACAAAACTCAAAGAGCTTTTGTAAGTGGGGCTTGGAGTGACAGTGAAGATGATGACGAAGAGCCTAAGAACGACGAAGTTGCTCTCATGGCTCATGACTCAGTAGAGGTACATTCTGACTCATCATATTCTTCTATTGATGATGACACCTTGCAAAAGGAATATAACAATCTCTGTGAACTTAGTCTAAAAATCATAAACAAAAATAAGTTTTTGAAAACCAAAAAAGAATTTCTAGAAAACGAAGTTTATGAATTAAAAGAAAAAGTTAAAAGATTAGAAAAAGGTAAAGCTATTGACGAAATATGTGTTTCATGTCAAGAGCTTAAACCAGGATTAGAAAAGCTTAAAATCACACAGGATGCACTTATCAAACAAAACTCTAAGTTTAAAAGGTTTGATAAAAATATAAGTTGTGTAGATGAGATAATGAAAATTCAAAAATTACCCCATAATAAAACTGGATTAGGCTTTATGAAACTAGGAGACTTAAGTAGTTTTAAGAAATAAGCCGTTAAAGTACAAGAAGCTGTTCCAACAGTTTCCGAAACCCACGGATCCAACGGAACCAAATCTTTGGTTCCGTTAGTAGTGGAGAAGGGATCCGTGGAAACTGTTGCTGAACAGAAAGCTGGTACATCGGCTCGTACAAAATTTGTTAAAGTCACTAGGAAATCTAATACTAGTTCAACTATAAACAAACAAAAACCAGCTGTTACTATAGGAATAGGACAAGCTAAAAATGAGTTTAGAACTAAAACTGCTCAACAAAGACCTAGGACTACTATTCCCAAATGCCTCTTTCCAAAAAGTAACTACAACACACAACATCATTATCAAAATAGTTGGAACCCAAACTTTCCTATGAATTATCAAAGTCCCAACTACATGTCATGGAACCCATATCCACCATTTTCATTCATGAATCAAGATAATGGGATGTTTAACCCAAATGGACCCATGAGATATTGGGGACCAAATGCTTGAGTTTTTCTATAACTTAGGTATGCTTGAAAGTCGGATTGAAACCAGACGAGTGGATAAAAGATGGCGGGTGTTCAAGGCACATGACGGGAAACAAGAGCCTTTTCTCAACCTACCAAGCTTACGACGAAGGTAATGTTACTTTTGGTAGCAAGCTTAAAAGCAAAATCGTCGAAAAAAGTACTATCTCTCATGACTCTCTCTCTCTCTATTGATGATGTTGCTCATGTAGATAACCTAGGTTTTAACTTACTTAGTATTAGTCAATTGTGCCGTAAAAAGTATGACGTCCTTTTCAGTGAAAACGAAAGTAAAATACTTAAAGACGGTATAACCGTAGGTAAAGGTGTTTTGAAAAATAACGTATACGTTATGAAATTAGATAAAACATCTAGAGATAAACTCTGCCTCACCTCTCTAGACGACAATTCAACTCTTTGGCATAGACGCTTAGGTCACGCCAATATGAGACTCATTTAATCTCTATCATCTAAAGAACTCGTTAGGAACCTACCCAAGTTGAAATATGACCAACACTTTTGTGATGCTTGCAAAATTGGAAAACAAGTTCATAATAGCCATAAGGCTAAAAATATGATGTCCACATCTAGGTGTTTAGAACTATTGCATATGGATTTGTTTGGTCCATCCGCTATACAAAGTTATGGAGGAAACTTCTACACTTTGGTCATAGTAGATGATTATTCAAGATATACTTGGACTAAATTTTTGAAAACTAAAAATGAAGCTTTTGATAAATTTAAAATTCTATTTAAGAAAATTCAAAATCAACTAGGAAATAACATTGTGTCAATTAGAACAGAACACGGTCATGAATTTGATAACGAAACTCAATTTGGAGCTTTTTGTGATGTTAATGGCATAACACATAACTTTTCAGCTCCGCGTACTCCTCAATCAAACGGTGTAGTAGAACGTAAAAACAGAACACTTCAAGAAATGAGTAGAACAATGTTAAATGAACAAAACATACCACAAAAGTTTTGGTGTAACACCGTTGACACATCCACATATATCTTAAATAGAGTCTTAATAGGACCATTTTTGAATAAAACTCCATATGAACTTTATAGAGGCAAAAAGCCTACATTAGGATACTTTAGAGTTTTAGGAATCAAGTGCTTCATTTTAAACACTAAGGATTATCTCGCCAAATTTGACCCAAAGTCTTATGAAGGTGTGTTCCTTTGATACTCACAAAATAGTAAAGCCTATATCGTTTTGAATAAAGAAACCTTAAGAGTCGAGGAATCGTTGAACGTAACATTTGACGAAAGTCCACCTCCCTCTAAGACATCAACTTTGATAGATGATGACTTAGTTGAAAGTCAAATGGTTGAAAAACAAGAGAATGTAGATAATGACAAGGAAGATGAACTTTTAAATAAAGAAATAGTCAATATCAAAGAATCCAAAAGTCATCCATTAGACAATGTCATAGGAGAAATCAATGAAAGAACCTTAAGATCAAAAGTTTAAAGTCAAAGTAATTTCTTTTGTTTCATTTCAACCATTGAGCCCAAAAATATAAATGAGGCTATAAAAGATGAATCTTGGGTTATAGCAATGCAAGAAGAATTAAACCAATTTGTTAGAAATGATATTTGGACATTGGTCCCTCAACCTAAATGTCAAACCATAATTGGAACAAAATGGGTTTTTAGAAATAAAATTGATGAAAATGGTGTAGTGTCTAGAAACAAAGCTAGGCTAGTAGCTCAAGGCTACAATTAACAAGAATGTATAGACTACGACGAAACATTTGCTCCGGTTGCTAGGCTCGAGTCAATTAGAATACTACTTGCATATGCATGTGTACATGACTTTAAACTTTTTCAAATGGATGTCAAAATTTCATTTCTTAATGGTTTTATCAATGAGGAAGTGTATGTCGCACAACCTCCCGGCTTAGCCGATTTTGAAAAACCAAACCATGTCTACAAACTTAAAAAAGCTTTATACGGACTTACGCAAGCACCAAAAGCATAAGACATTCCTAGTTGAACATAAGTATACCATGGGACTAGTAGACAACACTATTTTCACTAAGAAAAAGGGATCACGTATTATCATAGTTCAAATATATATGGATGACATCATATTCGGATCAACTTGTCAAGAGTTATGCGACGATTTCTCAAAAATCATGCATGATGAGTTTGAAATGAGTATGATGGGAGAACTAAACTTTTTCTTAGGACTCCAAATAAAACAATTAGAATATGGGATTTTCTTCAACCAATTTAAGTACATTAAAGATATGCTTAAAAAATTTGGTCTTGAAGATTCCAAACCTATGAAAACACCTATGTCTTCAGAAACTAAACTCACAAAGGATGAAGAAGGTGAATCCTTAGATAGTACAAAATATAGAGGAATGATTGGTAGTCTACTCTATCTCACGGCTAGTAGACCGGACATTATGTTTAGTATTTGTCTATGTGCTCGCTTTCAAGAAGATCCTAAAACATCTCATCTTGAAGCCGTAAAACGAATTTTTTAGATACATTAAAGGTACTACACACTTAGGATTATGGTATCCCAAAGGAACGGGAATTGAAACCATAGTGTATGTCGACTCAGATCATGCCGGTGACTATGTAGATAGAAATAGTACAAGTGGTATTTTTGAACTTTTGTGGGGCATTGTCTTACCACATGGTTCTCAAAGAAACAAACAGCTCTAGCAATCTCAACAACCGAAGCCGAGTACGCGTCTGCAGGAAAAGCATGTCAATAAGCACTTTGGATGAAACAAGCTCTCGTCGACTATGGGATTCAACTCAACAACATCCCTATTCTCTGCGACAACAAATGAGCTATCGACCTTAGCAAGAATCCATTTCAACATGCTATAATCAAACACATAGAAATTCGTCATCACTTTCTACGCGACAATGTTCAAAAAGGAAACATCTCAATCGAGAAAGTATCCTTATAAGACAACATTGCAGATATCCTAATGAAACCTCTTAAGAGAGAACCATTTAACCTTCTTAGACTTGGTTTAGGATTAATGGAACCAAATGTGTAGTTAAAACTTTTGCTCAAACCTTAGATTAACCAAACATAACCAAAAACCAAAATAGTCCCGCGGAACCCTTCGACAACAAGGACGGAACCAAAAATTTGGTTTCGCCTCATCCGTGGGTTCCTGGGTTGGTTTTTAAATATACCAGACAAACACTCCTTCTCACATTCCCCAAAAACACACAAGAAACACAAACTCGACCCATAGCACACCATTCTCAGAATTTAGGTCATCCCCTTCAACAAATTTGTGCTCTAATTCACACTGTAAGTATCACAACTCTATTTACATTCCTGATCTGAGTCTAGGATTTCTATTTCTTGCACAAAACCAAAACTTGGGTATTATGCATATTTTTGATTGATCATGATGCATATTCACCAAATTACATAACAAATCATGTTTTTCATAGTTAGGAATTGCATCTTGTAGGACATTATCATAATTCACTAAAAACCCCATGTCAAAAAAAATTTTTTTTTTTTTTAAAAAAAATTTTTTTTTTGTGAAAAACTTCTCACTGTTAGGAAAAATGATTTTTCACATTGTTCATACAAATAAAAACGTTATGTTTAAAACATCATTTGCATAATGTCTATTGAATGCTAAAGGAAATACATAACTAATATGTATTTTCGGGTACATTCAATCGAAGATACTTTGAATTCGGAGCGTTTGGGTTATCTCTCATTTTGTTATAAAATTTGCTAAATGAAATTTTTATGCATTAAAAAGAGTCGAGATAACCGCACCTCCACATCGTCCCCATGTAGGCACACACTAGAACATCATATCATAATTCTTGTTAGTTTTAACTAAACTATGTAATTTTTGTATCTAGGATCAAACATGCCTCCCGCAACCTTCTACGATCACAAGGATACCCTTAACTACCTCCCAAAACACCATAAGACTAAGGGACTTACACCGGAACAAGTAAAAATCTTTAAGGCATTATAGAAGAGATATGTCCACGAGGGTAGAACCATAGACCCTTCCTTTCTAGAAGGAACCGACATTCGGCAACAACTAGCTACCATTCAATTTGATTGCCTCTTGGACATTGATGAACCAATATGTCCTAGATTTATATTAGAGTTTTATGCTAGTGTTTTCCTTAGCTCAAATGATTATGGTCTCATCTCCATGCATTTCAAAGTCAATCAATCTCAATTCAACATTCCCTTAAACCAATTTGCGGTAGTCCTAGGAATTCCGGGTGAAGGTACTTGCCTTTACTCCGACAAATGGTCTTTGTCAACCCTTGATTCTATTGTCGATCGTATGCCTCCTTACGACACTCCTTTGACACCAAAAGAGATTATCCGAGACCATCTCTTCCTCCCTAGAACTTCCCACACTAGGACCACCTGACAAGGCAATGAGGTCAATCGAGACCCGTTTGGAATGGAACTAAACGAACTTAGGCCACAATTTAAGAAATGGGAAGAAATTCTTTGGGCCAACGTCCTGTGCACCATAGGGAATAGAAACCACATCAATGCTTGCCTATGCTACATGCTTTATTGCGTGTCAACTCATCAACCTTTCAACCTTGCTTACTATGTGGCTAAAAGGATGGCTGACATACCAATGTTAGGAACCACCACTATGCCATACGGGATGCTTCTCACCCGTCTTTTTAGAGCATTTGCACCTATCCCTCTAAATGCTAAAGGTTTTTGCCCCGACTACTCCCTCATTCCCCACACTTTTGTAACCTTGAGTGATAAGAGAGTAGCCAAGTTAAAAGGAAAACGTCCTCATCCACCAACCTCCTCATCATCATCATCTATGAGCGAGGATGATGGACTCCCAAACTCTAGGCTTCCACCTCTAGAATATATGAACCAACTTTCACCCATTGAACAACAAACTGAAGATTTCAAGCAAACGAGAGGGATGTTCAAATGTATCGGGCGTTTCCTAACGAAGATCAACAAGAAACTTGATAGGCAACGAGAGGTTAATGAGTGTTTGGTACAATTGGTTTTAAACAATGATGTGATGTATTTTTAAGATTATAGGATATTAACTTATCATTAAACATCTATGTGAACTAACGTGATCATGCAGGGCGATAACATTTTGATGTTATCAATTTTCTAATTTTAAGCCACTGTTTGGCATAACTTCTATTATTAGTAAGTTCATTATCCTTGGATTGATCTATATGCTTACATGTGTTAATACTTGTTTTGTTGTTATTGTTCAATCACAACTAATTAATTACACATGTTTTAGGAAAATTTACGGGATTTGAACAGGTTTCAGGCTTTCAAAAATGCCCACTGTCTCCATTTTTTGATCGGCGGAACCAAAAATATGGTTCCGTCTGTCTAAGTTTTTGGTGCCGCCAAAAACAGCCAGACAGATCAGGTGGAACCAAATTATGGGTTCCGCCTGTGTAATCGGATGGTTCCGCCGTACAACAACTACATTTTTAAATTTTCAATTAATCCCACACTATAGTTTAGGTGCTGTTTGTTTATTCAGACATTTTATGTCTGAATCTGAATACCACGTCTGAATCTGAATTGTTTTAGTTTGTTTGTTTTTATAAAGTGTCTGAATAAACAAAAAACAATCATTTCGCTATAAACAAAAAACTAAAAGACCCTCCATTCATGATTATTAATAAAAAAAATCAAGACCAAGATGAGGAGATAAGGATTGAAAAGAAGTAGGTGTAAAGTTTAAGCTTTTCAGATGTAATCAGACATATTCAAATGTCTGAATGAATCAGACCCTATTCAGATGTATTCAGACTTCAAATGTCTGAATAAACAAACAGTCTGAATCTGAAAATGTCTGACCGAATCAGACTTCAGATGTATTCAGATCTGAATGAGCCGAAACAAACACAACCTTACTCACCCTTGGTATTAGGATACTTTTACTGATAATAACTCATATTAGGATCATCTTAGATTACTTAGAACATTAGGAAACTTATTTCCCACCAAAACTTGAAAATTCAAAAATCCACTTAAGTTACCTTTCTCCAACAAGCAAGGATCCCTCAAAATGGTTCCTTGCAATCCGTGGATCAATCAAATCATTAGATTTCCCACTCACAACTATGCATTAACTGCATATATTCTTAATCTCACTCAACTCCATCTCATTGGATTGACTTTGATGATATGACTAACTTCTTTTCTTCTTCCAAATCATTATGAACCACCATCTTTGTATGGTTTAACATCAAATCCAAACACACTCTTCCATGAACCTTGGAGTCTATAAATTAGAAGCTTTTAGATGATCATTTCTCACATCTTCACCATCACTTCTAGTACCATTTTCTGCATATCTCAACCTTTCTCTCCATAATGCCTAAGTCAAACAACTCCTCAACATCCAGACCACACAGAAGAACAGCCAGAATGAGTGTTAGACCATGTTGTTTTATTAATATCAACACCTCATCCTCAGAATCATCACCTTTAAACATCTCATCTCCAATTGATAATGAGAACTTCCTCACCTTGTCAACTCCAACACCACCACATATCATCATCACCACTCCACCACCTACCAAAACACCAGTGGCTACCACACCACCACCCGCACCATCTCAGAGAACAAGATTACCATCACCTCCTCAATCACCTAAACTTCAACCAATAGAGTTGTTTGGCACACCACCAACCTCTCCTCACCCCTACTTAGAAACCTTGGAAGACCTTCCACCTAGATCCACCAATGCCTTTTGAGGTTGAATACTCACAACAAGAACCACTACTCTTCCATCCCATCTATAGGGATATTCATGGTCCTCTCTACCGTGATCAAGCTCCACCTCAACAACCTCAACCTCAACCATTTTCACCAACTTCCACACTTCAAGCCATTGATGAGTCAATGTGGATTAACCAACCACAAACTCAAGGCGAAATAAATGAGAAACTTGATCGCCTCTACGCCTTTTCAAACATGGTGGATTCCCACCTCAATGAAACAATGGATCTACAATCCACATTGCTTGCCTCCATCATGTCTCCACCAAACCCAAACCAACAATCAATTCATGCTCCACCACCTCCACCACCACCACCACAAACAAATGAACCAAACCTTCCACCTAGCTTCCCTAGACATGGTTGTCCCATGTGTGAGCGAACCGCCCATCTCACTCAACGAACCAACATTTTGGTTCATGAGTTACAAAATAAAATGCGGTTCATTTTGAACCATATCCTTGAGCGCCTCAACGCTATTTCACACCCACCTCAATAGATGCTCAAACTAGGAACTTTCTATCTTAGGATTTTTTTCTTTCTTTTATAGGAATTTTATTTTAGGACTCTTTTTAAGTTATTTTCCATTTATTTACTTTGTAAGCATCTCCATTTGTAACTATTGTCACAAATAATTTTCCAATGAAAGATGTTTGTTAATGTTTGTGTCTGATCACTTATTGTGCATTATATGGTTGCTTTGAACTATTACCACTAACCTTTGTATTGTAGCTCTCATTCATCATGCATCATTATATGGTTGGTTTGAACTTCTTATCAACTAACATTTGTTTTGTAGCATTCTTCAACCTTGCATCATATACTTTGGCACCCTAACAAGGGGGAGTATTGGTCAAGGGGGAGCTAATCAAGCACTAACCTTTGTTTTGTAGAATTCTCATTTCATGCATCATCATACTTGGCACTCCAATTAGGGGGAGTAATAACCAAGGGCCTTGCACTACCATTCCGCTATGCATTTCTTCTTTTTGTTTCGACAAAAAGGGGGAGATAATATTAAACTCATACATTACATGTTTTATACAATTTAAAATGCCTAAAATGATTTTAAAAATTGCATAAAACTAGTTTAATCTATATTTTTAAAAGACTTGCACCCTATTTATTTCATTGCTTAAAAATAAACTTTATGTTTTGTCATCAACAAAAAAGGAGAGATTGTTAATACAAATATCGTCTAAAAAACGTTATTTATATTTTACGATCTTTGCTATATTTTGTTAATGACAATTATAAAATTTATTTTTAGCAAAGCATAAATATAGTTAAGTCTTTTACATCTATAGTCACAAGTTTTTCATAAACTCATAACATCATGCTACATATATGATCACTAGTTACATTTATATACACTTACATGTTACATACATTTACATTTAGATGTTACATTCATTTACAATTTAATTCTAAATATGGAAATTGTACAATGACATCATGGCATGCATCACTTTGATATCTTTAGGATATCTTGAAGATCATGTGAATATCTTGGATTGATCTTCACTCAAAGAATTAGATATGGAAATATCTTTGTTAGATTTGAGAAAGATTTTGGAGATTTGTTGTCAGGAACCCGTGGATCCAAAATGCATAACGGACGGATCCCTAAAATTGGATCCGTCCCATCTGTGGTTTGCCAAGGCTATTGCCTATAAATAGCAAGCCACACATTCATGTTTTCTCATCACTCATAAGCATAAACAACATTATACATTCTTTCATTCATTACTAACCCATTTGTATTACATATTTCATTCTTAGTGATCTTTCTTTTGTAGCAAAGAGATCAAAGCATCACAAGCTTCAACTAAGCATTGCAAGACTTGTTAGATTAGTCATAGTGTGAATTTGTTGTTTTTTTACACATCATTGTTGTACCAAACTATCATATACCTCTGTTGTGATCGGTTAGTATTTTAGTCCTTAAAATACATAGAGTATCGGGAGTGGTTGTGCCCTTGTAAAAGAACTCGGTATTTAGTTTTGTAGCGGAAAAAGTGTAAGCGACGTGTGTAATGGTTTTCTCCGCCGAGAAGGGAGCTTGTTTCTTAGTGAAGAAAAACTCTCGAGTTAGATGCTCGAGGAGTGGAGTAGGGCAAGGAAGAGAGTCATTGTAGACCGAACCACTATAGACATCCGTGTTGTGGTTTGATTGTTTCTTTTTCTACTTACTTGTTATATATTGTTTATTGTTCGCATAACTTGAAATCACGTTAAGTATTCAAAGCAAAAGAATTTTAAAATGGTAAAACTATTCAACCCCCCTTCTAGTTTTTCACAGTTGCGTTGGTCGGTATTAGATTTAGAAGGTTTTTGGTTTAGGTTTGCTAGGAGCGTCAATGAATAACAAACAAGGTGAAATTATATTGCAAATATGTTTGTTATGTGAAATTATATTGCAAATATAATTTCATAAAATATATTGCAAATATGTGAAATTATAACCATAAAATATATTGCAAATATGTGAAATTATATTGCAAATATGTTTGTTATGCGTTATTATGTCCTTCAGGTACAAGGGTCTAAAACGGACTAATAACAATAAAATATATTTCAGATATGTGAAACTATATTGCAAATATGTTTGTTATGTGTTATTATGTCCTTCAGGTACAAAGGTTTGAAAACAAAGCAAAAACGGTGACTTTTGGATGAGTTTTGATGACGTTTTCTCGTTTATCGAGATTCAAACAAAGTTGGAAAAATTCCCTGAGCACTCCATTGGAAAGAGCACGAAAAAACGAGTCCAACAGTATTTTTCTCTCCTTTTTAACCCTCCTAAAACTCTTAAAATGAACCGGTCAAAATCTATTTGAATCTTTAATAAAACGGACTGGATCTATTAGACCTTATAAGGAACCATGCACATAATATTAACGAAGGTATGCTCTAGCCCAGTTGGAGCGTGGCTTCACTCCCAAACGGGATGTCCCAAGTTCGAGCCTTGACTTGGACGGGTCTTGGTTATTATTAAGCCATGCCACGTGGCACCATTCAGGTGGTGACACGTGGCAACCCGACCCGACCCGTTAACTGACCTGACCCGACTCGATGCCACGTGACACCACTTAGGTGATGATACGTGGCGACCCGACAATAAGGACGATTTATGTAAATAACTCTAACTGACAATAAGGACTAACGTTGCAATTTGGTCTTAACCACAAGGACAATTTACGTAAATAACTCTAACTGAAAAACCTTAATCACCTTTTCATACATGAGATAGAAAGGATTAACAAGTTCAATACCTAATTTAGTAAAATTAAAAGTTTGATACACAACTCAGTAAAAAGTAAAAAGTTTGATACATTTAAAATTTGTAGTTGAGACTAGTTAAGGTGAATTTACCTCAAATCATAAAATTTTGCTGAGTGGTTGGTGTTTTATTGTAGATGCATATATACACGTGATTGTATTGTCCTTTCCTACATTTATTGTTGTGCATTTCGTGTAGACAAAGGTCCGCTTGTCATTTCTATGTTAAACTATGATTTATTAATTCATTGAATGAACAATTCAAAAAAGAAATCTTTCTGTGAGATTTCAGGTATTCTATAGTTTCTTCTCGCGTCAATTGCCAATTCTTGGTCATTGAGATGACCCAAGAATTTCGCTATTTCGATTCTGCTAGTCCTTGGGAACAGCGTAGCGACGGATAATTCAGAATCAGAATAGGTCCAGGGGACAAATCAATAGGAAATGTAATTTGCTTCGTAAGAATAAGAATTCATTTCTATGAAAGACTTTGACATTATCTTACAATTTTTACTCATTTAATTAACTAGTTCACATACCTCGCTCTGACAGAATTAGATATTGTTGTTGTCGTTAATTAACCAGTTAGAGGTATGTCGCAAATCACATGTGATTTTACCTCAAATTATTTTTTTAAGGTGAATCACATGTGATTTACACACGAATCACAACAAAAAACAGAATCACGTGAGATTTACTCATTTTTAGATTAAAACAAAATCACACGTGTTTCAGTTTATAACAGCAAAGAGTAAATCACACGTGATTTACATTTTTTTATAACAGAAAAAAAAGAATCACACGTGATTTCACAAATTTGTTTTATAAAAAGAAGGAATAAGTTGATTTGATATTGAAGATCACATGTGATTTATTACTTTAAAGATCACATGTGACTTGTGAAATCACATGTGATTTTTTTTTGTAAGCTGTGTTTTCGATTCGACATTGCGAGCCGGCTAAAATCACACGTTATTTTTACGAATCACGTGTGATTTTTTTGTGCGAAAATTTTGAAAAAAAAAATGGTCGAAAGTATATAAAAATGCATATCTATAGAAAGATAATTTAATTCTCGTCGCGATGGTGTATTTTTTGTAGTTTGAAGATTTACTATTTACAAGATATATTGTTTTAAAAAAGAAGTGGAAATGGATTTATATATTTACATTTCTGCCCCTTGTTGTGTGATTGCATAAATTAATCAGCACCGTTAGATGAATTTAGAATGAAGGGCCAAGATTAATTGTTTTGTTCTTTAGAGAATTATGGTTTGTTGGGGATCTCACCTCTATTCTTAATAAGATAAATATGCTTATATTTTATGGTGTTTTACAAGAGAAAAATGAGATTTTTCATCATATATCCAAAAGTCCCCTCCACATAACTCTTGGTCTCACCAATACAAAAAGTTTATGTAAAACATCGCTTTCACATTGACAACACGAATACTCAAAATTCACACATAATGAAACCACACAGATCTCTTATATATAATACAAGAGAAATACGAAATGGACAATTAAATTTTTGAGAATTTTTTAATTAGGCTTATAAGAGAGCTTGAATTTACCACGTAAGCAAATGACATAGAAAAATCTATATCCGTTACTTTTTATTTTTCTCTTGGTTTTTAGTGGTGAGCGATGATTTTTTGGTGGAGAGCTATGGCTTGCCGATGACCAACACTTCAATGTGGCATAAAGAGGTGATAGAGTTGTTAGTGTAAAAGTGCATGGTGCAGCTTGTTAAAAAGGTGTTATATGACATTTTTGGTTCCTATAACGGTGTCATATCACAACGGCTCGTACATTATAGGTATCGCGCCATGATGATAACGAACGGCTTGTGTGTAATTTTTTTCTTTTGTTTTTGTTTTTTTAGTGGTGTGCTATAGAATTTTTAGTGTAGATGGTACTTTTTAAATTTTGTGTTATACGAATGTTATATGGTAAAAGTTGACGTAACACGCGGATAACACAAAGTGCACCTATCTCTCTAAAGATGGTTAGATATGCGACTCCTCACATTTCCATTGAGTTAAAAAATGTAATAAGGTAAGTTTTGGAAAAAGTATATACTTTATAGAATAATAACCTTATAAAGTAACAGTAACAGATTTTATATCACGAGTGGTCCTTACTACACCATGACAAACACCACGAGTAGTAGGTACCACATTTTGTTTCATCGGGAATGTGTACGGAAAAATGCTGATATGACGCTAACGTGAAGATGATTAAACCACTGGTACATTCAACTAGGACCTAGCATGGAAGGTTCAAAACAGAACCGGACCGACAAAACTGACCGACCTGACAGCCCGTCGGTTCGGTTTCGGTTTAGGTTTTTCGCGATTTTCGGTTTCGGGTTGGTTCGGTTCGACCCAAAACTGACAAAAACACACATAAACACGCCTAAACCGAACCGAACCGACGGACCCGACATAAAACCGAACCGAACTGACCATATTCGGTTTAGGTTTTTCACGTTTTTTGGTTTTTGGTTTTATCGGTTTGGGTCGGGTCGGTTTTAGACCGATGCTCAGCCCTAGTTATTCAACAGGTACATTCAACATTAGTGTAGATGTAAGTATAAATTAAAAAAACATATATTCATAAAATAGAAGGAAAAAAAGAAAAAAAAAAACTATACTCCGTATAAAAACAAATAGTCATAATAAAATAAAAAACTATCAGAGATAAATATAAAAAAAATAAACAACTATCACAATCACTCAAATCAAAAAAGTGAAAGAAGAATTTGAATATCTGGCGAAAAAAGTGGTGTATGTATAAATCCATACATACAGTCCAGCTTATCAATTCCATCCTATCTGGCATGCATCCACTTTATTATAATATTTCACAATTCAAACACTTTGATTCAAACCCTAAAATTAATTCACAATTTCACTCCACCTATCTCAATTTCATTAAAAGCAGTTAATAATCAAAACCGTTACAAACACATCCATCAATTCAGGTATAATATACTAATCATTTAATTTACACAATTTTATACCTCAATTGTGTATCGATTGATCATTTTTGTTATGAATTGCATGCTTACTATTGTAGTTTGAACAGCTTAATTACACTATTTTATACCTTAATTATGCTTCTTCTTTTTTTCCTTTTTTCCAGTTTAAACTGCTTTATTTGATGACTGTAAATTTGTTGATTTAGGTTACGGAATTTTATACCTCAATTATGTATCGTTATGAATTGCGTGGTGTTGCAGCTTAATTTGATGATCGTACTATTTTTGTTAGTTATTAAGATGTATTTTAGCTCAATTATGTACTGGTCGTTGTTTTGATCGATTTTGTTCTGAATTGCGTGCGTTTGAGTTTTATTTGGTAGTTTAATCAGCTTAATTTGACAATTGCACTATTTTATTGGTTATGAAGATGTAGTTTAGTTGATTTAGGGTTAATGTATTAATTTACGCAATTTTATAGCTTAATTGTGTACTGTTCATTGTTTATATCGTTGTTGTGAGCGGTATGTATTACATGTGTTATTGTTAAATGTTGTAGTTTAAATAGCTTTCGCACTGTTTGTTAGTTATTAAGATGTATTTGAGTTAATTTAGGGTTAATGTATTGATTATTATGATGTTTATATGATATATGAATCGTGAACTTGATTTAGTTTAACATTAGTATTATTTGTTTGTACGGAATTGTTATAGATTCAACTGAAGTTATAGAATAAGGCGTTTGCGATTGACGACGAGTGCTGTTAAACGAACAGTTAAAGCACTATTTGTAGGTAGTTACTTATTAGGTTATGTGATGAGGAGGTTAGGGTTGGTTATGACTTATGCGCATGGTGATGAAGGTTTGGTTATAGCGCAAGCGTGTTGGAATTTAGTGTTATTTTTTAGAATATAGCTACTGCCGTGATGGAGGTCCAGTGCTCGTTGTTTTGATCGTTTTGTTATGAATCACATGTGTTGAATGTTGTTGTTTATATTTTAATAAATCGATCAGTACTGTCTGTTAGTTATTAAGATGTTTTTGAGTTTATTTAGGGTTAATGTGTTGGTTTTCATGATGTTTATATGATTTATGAGTTGTGAAGCTGTTTAAATTGTATTATTTGTTGCTTTGTATGCACAGAGTTGGTTATAGAGTGATATGTACAATTGACGAATGTCGTTAAAGGATCGGTTATAGTACTCTTGGGTAGCTAGGCTATGTGATGAAGAGGTTAGGGTAGTTAGGTGCCTGGTGAATTTTGGAGTGATTGTTGTTATGAAATACATATGTTTGAGTTCATCGTTGAGTTTTTTTAGCTTAATTTGTTGATCAGTTCCGTTCGTTAGTTATTAAGATGCTAAATTATATTATTTGTTGATTTAGGGTTAATGTCTTGAGTGTCATTATGTTTTTAGGGTTTTGGAATGGTGATGTTGTTATAGCTGTTTAAAATGTGTTATTTGCTGTTTTGTTTGTACAGAGTGGTTATAGATTCAGTGAACAATCGACAAATTCCATTAGAAGATCGGTTATAGTACCTTTATTGTAGCTTGTGTAGCTTGTTTAGTAGTTAGGTTATGTGATGAAGAGGTTAGGGTTGGTTACGTGCGTGGTGATGAAGTTTTGGTTGTAACACATACTTGTTTGAATTTAGAGTGATTTTTAGTTTAGTTGTTGCCATGACGACTGAGGTTCCATGCTCGTCTGGTGAATGGCTGGAACAAGAATCACGTTCTGTTTTGAAAGATGGGGTATTGTCTGGGAAGAGTTCGAAGAATAATATATCGATAAGAACAGGTGAGGAGTTCTCCATGGAATTTCTTCAGGAATGCCGTATGGGAAGACAACCTTGTAATGGGATTGGTAAAGTCTTGAGCAACGGGACAATGGTAAGTAATGGGAATCATCATGTTTACGAGGAAGTCAGTGTTATGCTTGGGTTGCAGAGGGTGGATTCTGTGTGTAGCACTGATATCGTAGAGAACATTTTTGTAAAGGGATCTGGACCCAATGTGGACATGATGGAATTAGCAACTTCGAGAGGCGCAACCGCTAATTCAGATGTTCCTAGGTCGAGTGCTCCATCAGCTAATGATTCTGTTCCCTCTCTGGCTCATCGAGCTACAGGACTTTCAGAAGTGAAAGTCCCGAGCAACGGGATGATATTAAGTAATGGGAATCATCATATGGTTCACGAGGGAGTTAGTGCTATGCTTGGGTTGCAGAGGGTGGATTCTATGTATAGCTCTAATATGGTAGAGAACGTTTCTGTAAAAGGATCTGGGCCCAATGTGGGTATAATGGAATTAGCAACTTCGAGAGGCGCAGCCACTAATATAGATGTTCCTAGGCCGAGCGCTCCATCAGCTAATGATTCTGTTCCCTCTTTGGTTCACCGAGCTTCAGGAGTTTCAGAAGTTAAAGTCCTGAGCAATGGGATGCTGTTGAGTAATGGGAACCATCATAAGGGTTATGAGGGAGTTAGTACTATGTTTGGGTTGCAGAGGATGGGTCCTGTGTGTAGCTCTGATATGGTAGAGAACATTTCTGTAAAAGGATCTGTACCCAATGTCGGCATGATGGAATTAGCAACTTCTAGAGGTGCAGCCCCTAATATAGATGTTCCTAGACAGAGTGCTCCATCAGTTACTGATTCTGTTTCCTCTCTGCCTCATCGAGCTTCAGGTGTTTCAGAAGTTAAAGTCCAGAGAAACGGGATGATGTTAAGTAATGGGAATCATAATGTCGGTTGCGAGGGAGTTAGTACTATGCTCGGGTCGCAGAAGGTGGATTCTGTGAGTAGCTCTGATATGGTAGAGAGCATATCTGCAAAAGGATCTGGACCCAATGTGGGTATGAAGGAATTAGCAACTTCAAAAGGCGCAGCCTCTAATTTAGATGTTCCTAGGCCAAATGCTCCATCAGCTAATGGCTTTCTTCACTCTCCGGCTGATCGAGATCCAGGGTCAGGAGTTTCAGATGATGCTCAAAAGGAAAAGATAAAGTTTTTCTGCAGTACCGGTGGTATAATCTTGCCTCAACCGGGAGATGGAAAACTGAGATATGTGGGAGGGGTGAAACATATTGTTTCTATACAGAGGAATATTACATGGGAAGAGCTTGTTAAGCGAACTAGTAAATATTGCAGTCAGCCTCACACAATTAAGTACAAGCTCCCAGGAGAGGATTTCGATGCTCTTATATCGGTGTCTTCAAACGAGGATCTTCAGAATATGATAGAGGAGTATGATGGGCTTGGAAATGTTGAAATTTCCCAGAGACCAAGGATATTTTTGATTCTTTTAAGTGAATCTGAAAGCATGCGTAACGTTGAAGCCGATGCTATTCACCAGCAGAATCCAGAGTATCAATACGTTGCTGCGATCAACGGAATAATTGATCACAATCTAACAAGAAACAGTGATGCACAGCATTTGACAAATGAAGCGAGCCAGTCAAAATTTAACATGGACCAAAACTCAGACTTTCCCCAGGAGCAGCCTCCTTTTTTTGATCATTTGGAAGGCAATGTTGGCCTCATCAACTCAAATGTCACTTCACAAAATTTTGAACCTCCAACTTCGACCAAGTCTCCTGACAATTTTCCTCTCACTTCTTTTGATCCAGTGCCTCAAAAGGGTTTGATGAATGGTCATGCACACGCGTATAATGATCCCACATGTAATGGCGTTGAGATCCCAGTACTCAAGGGCAGGGCGTATCAATCTGAGACTCCTATTCCACAACCTGCTGATCCAATGGACGTATTTTTGGGTTCTGATACTAATGGCTCTCATCCTGCAATGCCACATGCATTTTCTGATCCCCAGCTCCATGAACATGGAGGAAGCTCTGGTTTTGGCTCTCAAGATGGAAACATTGCACCTTCTACTTTGGGCTTGGCACCACCAGTGATGCCACTACAGATGGAATCTGTTGTCTTGCAAGAGAAGTCTGTTGAACAATATGAGCAGCCTGTTTCTTACAATAGAACAGATTCTTTGCTAGGGTCTTTCGGTTCCGAGCCTTTGAAAAGAGTGCATGATGGTGTAAATATTATAGATGAGGATCTAAGAAATATTGCTGGAGTGCAAGACAACTTAAAGGAAAACATACCAACTTTTTATCAAGCGGAAATCATATCGAACAATATCTCATCTGCAACTGCTAATGGTGGCATGAACAAAGTGTTAAATGTTAATCATGATCAGATATCAGTCCTGCATAACCTGCAAGTGACGGACCACATTAGCCCGGAAATAACTGCAACTAATCTAAAGTCTGTTTCAAATACAATAACGCGGCAACTATCAAGCAATCATGTAGAGAAATATCTTGCTGAGTCTGCTCTTAACAGCCAAAGAATTGCTGAGAATCAGCAGTATGCAATAACTGGGAAAGAGAATGGTGAACAGGGAAACAATAAGCCATGGGCCCATAATCCTGAAAGTTCCTCGACTGGTCTACTTCCTGGCTTTTCTGATACTGCATCTCGGGGACCTTCTGTTCAACTGCCAAGTTCACGTCAAATGGGAATGAATGACCAGACGCCTATGCTAATTAGCTCCGGAGAGTTTAATCCTACAGTGGTTTCTGGTTATGTGGCGCTAGAGTCACCGTTGTGCTTTGGTCCTTTGATGCAGAATCCAACAACAGGTGCTTGTCATAGGAGAGAAGTTTCACTAATGGATGAAGACTTCTTCAATTACACCAATACGGAAGCTAGTAATGTGGGCCATGAAGAATATTACAATAAGATGCAGAAGGAGATCCCATCCATCAATGGCAAGGAAGACAATCAGCCGGAGTTGGTTGACCTGTTGGGAGACGTGTCTGATGCTGCAAGTTGTTCAGATGTGTTACCTGCAGTCAACACTGAAGCTCACTCGTCGAATGCCACTGAAGCTGAGAGCACTTATTCAGATTCCAATGTTGAGGTATGCACTTTGCTTTGAGAAACTTCAAAGACCATTTATACATTTTGATATGTAATTGAGGAAATACCAGCGTGACACTTGATAATAGATGCACAATCAACTAACATGGCACAAATAATATACTTCGTATTTAATTATGGTTTCTTTTGGAAGCCATTAGACCTAGTTATGAAACGACTGAGGTTTACCTTGTTCGGGTTACCTGGTGGGGGCGAGTCGTTGACTCAGATGTACGCGGCCTGACCCGTGTATCCCGGTGACTGTTTCCTACCCCTTTCCTGGGCATAGGGCAGTTAATAAAGTAAAATCATGTCAGCCTTACTACATAGGTCAGGACATTGGCATACAAATTTAGACGAAACCTAATCAAGAACTGTAAAGATGCAAGCGTTAGATAGTTAGTTTATGATCAGCATATCCTATAAACGTATTGCACAAAAAGTATGCTTCAGTACTTGCTATTAGAGGTGGCAAAATAGGTGGGTCGGGTCGGGTCGGGTCACGTGTCTACTTGTGATTGGGTCTAAACGGGTCCGGGTCTAGATGGGTTTTGGTTGGGTTGACAAGCCTATTCAAAAAAATTTATTTTGAGTAAAATATGAAAAAAGTGAAAATAAAGTATTTTTTTTTACCCGCTAGACCCGTTGGGTAATTGTTATATAATTGTACTTTCTATCAAATTACCAATTAGACCCATCTATAGTAGTATAGGGAGACCCAACTAGACCCATAGACCCATGTTTAACCAATGGGTCTCAAATTGCCACCTCTAGCAATACATAAATCTCTAAGCTAAATGAAAGTGTAGCGAGTTGACATGTAGTGACTAGTGGGGTATTTTTATATCTTATGCAGGATGCTGCAACAGATAATGAAAGTAAGGATGACACATTCAGTAATGCATTGATAGCTGAGATGGAAGCTGATATGTATGGACTCCAGGTACATTACTATCCTCTACACATAAGCTAACAATTTTACGGTAGAGATGTTGCACGATATCTAAAGCATAGTAATTTATCAATGTTACCACCTTTATTTTGCATTAAATGCACTGAACTGGAGCAATGAGTCATATCGTGGCACGTTGATTACATGTCCTCGTTTAATTCCTTCATCATTGTATAGTTAGCAACTGGCACATTGGTTACATGTTCTTGTCCCATGTGCTGGCGATCCATCTTTTCTGTTTCACAAGGTCTTCAAGGTTCCATGGTGTTAGTGACCTGGTTTTTGTTTCACATGTATTTTAGCATTTAGTTGTTGCTTGATATGGTATGGTCAGGTAATGCAACATATTAAGGCAACTTAATGGTACACCAGCTATCGTAAATCGTTTGAAGTTGGATTCTGATACACCTGTTCAATCAAAATGAGTTTTCGTGATATTATCGTTGGCTTTTGTTTCCATATCGTTTTAGTTGTTAGTTTAGCTCTTAGCCTCTTATACTAAACCAAATACATGATCGCATGTGCAGATAATAAAAAATGCTGAACTAGAAGAACTAAAAGAGTTAGGCTCTGGTACATACGGAACTGTTTATCATGGCAGATGGCGTGGTTCAGATGTTGCTATTAAAAGAATCAAGAAAAGCTGCTTTGCTGGCAGAGCTTCTGAGGAAGAACGGCTGGTTAGTTGCATATCTACTTAACTACCATTTATGCCAATTACTGTTATTAACTTTCAACTGTGCCAGACGAATGACTTCTGGAGAGAGGCACGCATCCTTTCAAAGCTTCACCATCCGAACGTGGTTTCATTTTATGGGGTTGTACCAGATGGAGCTGGAGGAACTTTAGCTACTGTGACTGAATTTATGGCAAATGGATCACTTAGGAATGTGCTTGTAAAAAAGGACAGGTAATTCACTTTCATTCCTCCTGACAACTTCAGCCTCTTTGTGTCTCAACTGTGTAATTCTGATGTAATGTGAAGGTTACTTGATCGTCGTAAAAAGCTCATGATAGCCATGGATGCAGCTTTTGGAATGGAATACCTGCATTCCAAAAATATTGTTCATTTTGATCTGAAATGTGACAACTTGTTGGTTAATATGCGCGATTCACAACGACCAGTCTGCAAGGTAATTAAAGCTTGCATAGTCATGGTTGGTACACGCATGAACCACATTTTTTTTTGTCAATTTAGTCAATCATTGAAAAAATTCCTGTGGGGTTGAGTAACAGATCTAAACTGCTTCGGGTAGGAACACACAAGATTTTGCTATATGTTGAAACGGGTTAAATTAGGCACAAACGTTTTAATCCCATCTTTTTGTTGGATTAGAAAAAATTTAATTTTTTTAACTATTATCACACATAGTAGTACTATTTTTTAATCCCATCTTTTTGTTGGTAAATACTCTGTGGGTGAATTTGATCCCGTTTGACTTGTTTTCCTTGAAGTTATATTTACCAATTTGACAGGGTGTAGAAAAAGTATAACCCAAACCGACCCATTTACCCATAAATGGGTTGAAGTTGCTACCTCTAGCAACTACAACCGAGATGTGAATCCTTTTCTTTGGATTTGTCATACAAATTCATGTTTATATTTTTTTGCCACCTATGATTGATTAAGGCTCTTGCAGGTTGGAGACTTTGGACTGTCAAGGATCAAACGGAATACCTTAGTTACAGGTGGTGTCAAAGGGACTTTAGCATGGATGGCACCGGAATTATTGATGGGCAACACCACTAAAGTATCTGAAAAGGTTAGAATACCTCATGCAACATACGCCATACAACTTAATAAGTGATCCAACTTGTTAATCACTTAAATATTTTTATGTTGATAGGTTGATGTGTTTTCTTTTGGCATTACTATGTGGGAAATCCTAACTGGTGAAGAACCTTATGCAAATATGCATTGTGGGGCAATCATTGGAGGGATTGTGCAGAATACTCTCAGGCCTATTATACCCGAACAGTGTGAACCCGAATGGAGGAAACTGATGGAGCAATGTTGGGCAACAGACCCTGCCAGCCGTCCATCATTTACTGAAATTACAGACAGACTGCGGACCATGTATAAGACCCTCCAAGCAAATGGGCAAAAGAAAGGCTCACGTCGTTAGTCACTCATAAGCACATTTTGTTTTTCGTGTCATAACCTGGCATTCATCTACATGAGTTACATCGGTTCCTAATATTGTTTCTATATGCATCTCGTCATTTGTTCATTCTTTTTCTACTAAAAACGGCATCATGTTAATAGTATCAAAAGTTGCATAGAATGTCACATACCCAAATAGTCAGTTTGGTATATAATTGGTTTACTTTTTGTTTTACCATTTCTTCTGCTAGAGAAATGTAACTGTACAGTGACTTGTATTCACACATTACAAGTCGTACATTGTCTCAGATTTGTCGATTTTGGTTTTTAACGAGCGTGGCCATTTTTCTGGTGCTTTTATTTTTCATATATTTACAAGTGTGCTTTGAGCTGTGAATGGAAATTGGTAGGTGAATAATGATTTGCTTTTGAGACAAAACAATGTTTGTGAAGTGATCTATTTGATAAAACCAAGCAATGTGTAACTGCTAATGGCTGATACTCTGATAGACTACAAAGAGAACTGAACTGAACTTGGAACGTTTTAAAAGATTCGAAACTGGATTTTGATCACATATTCACATGCAAAAAAACTAAGTATGCATAAGACAGCGTTAATAAACATAACAAAGACTGATAAGCCTCTGTGAAACACAATAATTACCTGATATATGGGTTTATGGTAGAACATAGCAAATATAGTGTTGGTAACTTAAATTTTTGTTCATTAAGTCTGGTTTCCAATTTGCTCTTATTATTTGACATAGCTATTAAAATAGGAAACTTCTTATTCAACTGTGTTACAAGTTGGACATTTTACTATTTTCCTTGAGTAAAAATTATATAATCACAATAAAAAGTAATCTAAATAAACAAGTGTCAAAAAAACCATCATTTTGTTAAATAAATAAAAAAAATCAAAGCCATCATTCTATGTATGTTTCTATTCCAATAAAAAAGGAAAGACATGGGTTGACATTTAAACTTGCTTTCCAAAGCAGATGACTTTTTAGCCACTAAAAAATAAAAATGTTGTATTTTGACTGAAAAAAAGTGTTTTTTTTTTTTTTTTTTTTTTTTTTTGGTGGAAATCAAATTTTGCAACGTTTTATGGTTAGTGAAAAAGAACCAAAACTTTCTTTTTTGGTTTATGATGGGTTTGAAGTTTGAACCCAACTTAATCTACCACTTCATATTAAGGTTATAGAACGTCTTTGTATTCATTATTAAGGTTATAGAACGTCTTTGTAATGGATTTGGTAAACCTAAGTGCTGTAGTCACCAAACCCTATAGTTGGAGTAAAACTTAGTGGTTTACCAACAAATTTGAATTGCAATTTATTAGTATGACTATGCTCCAACAATCATCAGCAAACCTACCATGCCACTCCTACCTAGCTTTCTATAATATTTTTGTTGTATGACTATGCTCCAACTTAGTGGTTTTTCACTTCCCGGTTGACTTCTACCTAGCTTTCTATAATATTTTTGTTAATAATTTAGATTATGATAGACATATTGCACGTAAAAGAAACTTAGTCGTGTTAAGTAGGTTATACAGGCCCGGTGGAAGACATGTGCAAGTGGGTCATTAGCACAAGGCCACACATTTACAGGGCCCCCTCATTTTTATACATGTCTATTGTATTATACTACGAAATACCATATGCACATATACGTATGCAGCCTTAATAAGTTACTAATATGCATGAGAAAAAACCCAAAGCATATATAGCCCACAAATATTCGAGATAGAGGCCCACATCTGTATATTTAGGAGTTATGAAAATTTAAGGTGCTTACTAGTGTTGTCATAATATTTTTGAATACTTCAAAATATTTTTGTGTATTATTAATGGATTATTGTCTCGATATGTATAAGTTTTCACCTTTAAGGGGGCCTCTTCAATAGTTACGGAACAGGGCCTTCCAAATCAACGCGACGGCTGTGAGATTATATGAGCAGTAAAACCGAAAAAGTAATGCAAATCATGTGGTTTCGTTCCTTATCTTCTTCATCGCAGTTCATCCATTGATTTACGACCTACTCAGTTTATGTCTCTACTACATCCTTTAATACATCTACGATTTTGTTAAAATGACTCTATAATTCCGTACTGGTGAGGTTAATAAAAAGTTTATATCAAGTGAGCGAATTAGACTTGTAGTTAATCGTGTAATTCTAAAGATTAATTATAATGGGGATTGATTTGCACATCAAATTTTTTGATAAAAACACTATTTTGTACAATTGTATAGCATACCGTACAACACTGTAATAGTGTAATGCACAGGGTGTGATGAAAGAATAAAAAAAATGTGGTGTGCAAATCAACCCCAATTATAATACGGAGTAGATAAATTTGACCCTTTTGTGTTAAAAAGTAGGTTAATTACATGGCTGATTGGGTAGGTCATGCTTAGCTTAGTGTGGAGGATGCGGTCGAGCTCTTTCCTTCGCCACATCAGCTCCACGTCACCATTTTACACTCTCACTCTTTTTTCCTTCTCATTTCCTTTAGCATTTGCAACAGCTTCTCTCTTCCTTTAATTTTAGTTTTCATTTTTTGTTATTTAAAAATAACCTTAAAACACACATACCTACTACACAATACACATAAAGAAATAAAATATTATTTATTTTTATTGAAGAATGTGCTTATTGTTCGGCACTAAAGTCCCGGTAGGAATTGTTTTTCCAGTATCCCGTTAGCCATGTGAAAACATTCATTGAGTAAATTACAAACATAACCATCAATCATCAGATCATCTACTATAAATCTAACAAATATTATAAAATCACATATAATGATATACTAGTACGGAGTAATAAGTAACATAGTACTAAGATTCCATGTCACATGCTATAATCATCGTCCAATTAGAACCTATGCCCGTAATTTAAGCCTTGACCCTTTTCACACATTAATTATTTTTTTAGTTAATTACAGAGTAGTTATTTAGGGCCCGTTTGGTATATACGTGGGTTAATGATTTGTATTTAAATTTGGATTTGAATTTGAATTATGATTTGTATTTGAATTTAATATAACAGAGAGAAAAAAAATAGGGTAAATAATATAATTAAATTAAAAAATAATATTTTAATAATTAATAAAAGTATTTAAAAATAATTTTGTTATTTTATAATAGAGTAAATTGCATTTTTGTTCCTTAATGTTTGGCTCAATTGCAGGTTTGGTCCTTAAGGTTTCGAAAATGCAACGATGGTCCTCATTTTGAAGTTTTTGTTGCATGCTTGGTCCCTGATCAACATCAAATGACTAACTTACCCTCGCCTTCTTCTTTTTCTATTTTCTTTTCAGTTTTCTTACATAAATGTTCCCCGTGTAGTGCCAGATTTTAAAATTTTAGTCCCGATTTTTTTTTAATTTATTTATCTATTAATATTAGTATTATTTTTTTAATTAAAAAATATTCAAATATATTCATCCGTTTTTTACGTTTTCGTCCATTTTCGTCTGTTTCCGCGCGTTTTCATCCGTTTACACAAGTTTTTGACAGTTTTCGCGCGTTTTCATCCGTTTTTTACGTTTTCGTATGTATTTTTACGCTTTTGTTCCTTTTTTTTACGTTTTACTCCGTTTTTTACGTTTTCTTCTTTTTTTATGTTTTCGTCCGTTTTCTTACGTTTTACTATGTTTTTTAACATTTTTGTATGTTTTTTACATTTTCATCCGTTTTTTACGTTTTCGTTCGTTTTCTTATGTTTTTGTCCGTTTTCTTACATTTCGTTCTTTCTTCTTTTCTCCTTTTTCGTTTTGTCGTTTTTTTTCTTCGAATTTGTCCTTTTCTTACGTTTTCATCCGTTTTTTTACGTTTTCTTCCGTTTTTTATCTTTCAATTCGTTTTTCTTACGTTTTCATCCGTTTTTTTACGTTTTCTTCCGTTTTCTTACTTTTCATGTCGTTTTCTTTCGTTTATCTTTGATTTCGTTTTCTTACGTTTTCATTTGTTTTTGTACCTTTTCTTTGTTCTTCTTAACGCTTCTCCGTTTTCTTACTTTTCATTTTTTTTCCTTTCTTCTTCTTACGCTTTCTTCCATTTTCTTACCTTTTATTTCCGTTTTCTTACGTTTTTTACGTAAGAAAATGTAGAATAACTTACAAAAACGTAAAAAAATGGACGGAGATGTAAAAAAACGGACGAACACATAATAAACAAACAATAATGTAAAAAAATGGACGAAAACGGAAAAAAAAAAAAGACGAAAACTTAAAAAAAAAGACAAAAACGTAAAAAAACAAACGGGGTAAAACGTAAAAAAATGGATGAAGACGTAAAAAACAGAAGAAAACGTAAAAAAAACCAGAAGAAAACGTAACATAACAGAAGAAAACGTAAAAAAACTGACGAAAACGTAAAAAAAAACTAACGAAAACGTTAAAAAATGGATGAAAACATAAAAAAAAACGTTAAAAGACGTAAAAAAGCTTACGAATGCGTAAAAAATAGGATGAAAACGTAAAAAAATAGAAGAAAGCGTAAAAAACAGACGAAAACGTAAAAAAACAGACCAAAACGTAAAAAATAGACGAAAACGTAAAAAAATTGATGAAAACGTAAAACAAATAAAATAAACAGACGAAAACGTAAAAAAAGGATGAAAACGTAAAAAAACAAACGAAAACGTAATAAAATGAACGAAAACGTATAAAACGGATGAAAACGTATAAAAACGAACGAAAACAAATAAAAACGTAAGAAAACGTATAAACGGATAAAAACGTAAGAAAAACGTATAGAGACGGACGAAAATGGATGAAAACGTATAAAAACGAAAGAAAACAAATAAAAACGTAAGAAACCGTGTAAAACGGATAAAAACGTATAAAAACGGATGAAAACGTACGAAAACGGATGAATATCTTTGAATATTTTTTGAATATTTTTGGAGTATCTTTTAATATTTTTTGAATATTTTTGAATTAAAAAAAGAATACTGATATTAATAGATAAATAAATAAATTAAAGAAAGAAAAATGAAAAACGGGACTAAATTTGTAAAACCTGGCACAACACATGGACCATTTATGTAAGAAAATGAAAAGAAAATAGAAAAAGAAGAAGTCGAGGGTATTTTAATTATTTGATGTTGATCAGGGACCAAACATGCAGCAAAAACTTTAAAATGGGGACCACCGTTGCACTTTCGTAACATTAGGGACCAAACTTGCAATTTGGCCAAACCTTAGGGACCATAAATGCAATTTACTCTTTATAATATATAAGAGAGAGAGATGCAAGTGGGATACCAACCTTGCCCCCACAATTGTCAGAAATCCAGGCCAAATCCAGGCCTTCCTCCCTAGAATTTAAACATTGGACATTTTTTACTTTCAATTCTAAATTCTAAACCGTAAAAATGAAACAAACGATTAATTATTCGATTCAGCCTAAACTCCCCCTATAAACCCACAAACCAAACGGACCCTTAGACTGAAGGGAATGGGGCGACTCGCGACACGTGGAGCCTAGTCAGCATGTTGGGTAGCCTCAAAAAAAAAGAGGAGTGGGGCTATCCAGGAGGGTGGGGCGACTCGCAACACGTGTCACTTCCAATGATTGATTTTTTTTTTGTTTTCCATTTTTTTTTACATATTATATAAATAATAACTAAAAATACATATTATATCCTAAAAATAACAATATCACATAAATAATAATCCTAAAACATAAAAATTACTTAAAAATTAATACAAACATAAATATTGTTCATAAAACATAAATAATAATCCTAAAACATAAATATTACTTAAAAATTAATAAACTACGCATAGCCATGTTTTTCGCGAATTTCTTGTTTCGCTTTCTCCATGATTGATCCTTCGGGTTCCGGAAGATGGCTGTAGTCAGTGGTCAACACTCTCAACTCGGCAAGCTTTATTTTACTTTCCTTTGCCTTCAACTTTCTATCCCCATACTCCAATCTTTTTTCCGTGAGATTCACCAACCCTCTCAATTGACCCGAAATATCGTCCAAAGCATGATCTAACTTCCCCTTTCCCTTGCCCGACGAACCCCCCATACTCGATGTCCTAGTCGTGTCTCTTCCAATCGGTCGTTCCCCAAACTCCGGCTCCTCATCCTCGTCCAATGAGTTAAGATCGAAATTCACACGAGCATCCGAACCTTGACTTTGATAATCGCCGGATGATGACGTTTTTGCTAGGATCCTGGACACATGGTTAAGGTGGTTAAACCTTGTGACTTTGTGTGTATGATATGTTGTGTTAAAATGATTATGTGCGCGGAATTCACTCAACCAAACTTAGAAGGTTGTGTATGTTATGGAAATGGAATTGTTATGTTTGTTAGTTAGCAATGAACACATGAAGATTATCACCAAACGATTCAATATTATTAATGATAATAATACGAGTGATCTTGAAATATCACTAGGGTTACAACCTTGAATCTTAAGTTTTTCTAACTTGTGATATATTTGTGTTTGTTCTTATCTAACAGTTATATGTTCTTGTAATAACACATATGCATGGACACTTGACAACTATTACACATAATATCACTTGACTAAGATCTCTTTTATAGTCCAAGAGATCTTTACATATTGCTTAAAGTCTTAGCCGACTTACTTTGTTAACTTATCCTTTTGAGTGTCAGTACATAAGATACAACATGTATCTATGTATACAACTTGTTAACTAAGCACATGGGGTAAGATATTATCTACCGTATATTGTTGACCAAAATACAATAAATATCTTTTCAATCTTATCCACTCAGCAGCAGAATGACTCACTGATCAGCAGTACCATTTTGAACTAGCCGTTCCTTTGAACTTGAACCAACAGTACCTTCCTTGATCTTGTACTAGCCGTACCTTTTTGTTCTAGCAGTACCTTGACTTTGAACTAGCAGTACCTTTATCTTAGATACTCTAACTTCAGAATATTTAATTCCCAACAATCCTCCCCTAAACATGTGAACCATTTCAAACATGTTTTCTGAATTAAATGAGGACTTGTGAAGATCTTTCAAACACTTCATGAATCTGAACTATTCTTCTATTCTGAACTAAACTGCTTTGTTCTTCTTTTGACTTTAGCAATATCAAAACATTGCTCCAATCTTGGACTAAAAGATGGTGCAATTTCCTTGGATGGAGGAATTATAAGAGGCAATGATGCTGTGTATCTTGGATGCTTGTTTCAACAAGTGAAATCATCTAACCAGCATGTCTTTGAAGTGAAATTGAAACTTTTCTTCGTTTGACCTAGATAGAACTTTCTGTCATCTTGTATGCTCTTGTCTTCTCCTTTCATATATTGGTTTTTCTTCCATTTTGGGCTATTATTTCCTCCCCTGAGATTGTTACCTCCCCTGAAGCAAATAACTTTTGTTTCCTCCCCTTGTTTGGAAGATCTCACTATGTACCAAAATATATCTTTCCTTATCATCTGATTCATCATATAGAACTTGTTGTCAGACAATATTGTACATGAAGCCATCAATTCCTTAAGAGTTTAAGTTACTGCCCTCATCACTTCTAGGTGTGTTAACTCCTATGAGAGGTGAATCAGTGGACATTTTGATTCATGATCCATCAATGGATGGTTTTTGTGAATCTCTTGAAAATCCTTGTTTAAGAAATCATTTGACTTAGTAGTATGTTCATGATTTTAGAATTGAAAAATCATACTACTTTTAACCATTTTTTAAGGAATCAAGTGTATAATAGACACTTAATCAAAATTTCGGTTTAAAGCAACCTCTGGTTGTGTGAGAACCAATGTTTTTCAGTTATAAATAACTGCCTGTGTAAAGATAAACCTATTCAAAAGGCTTTCTTGACAGGGTTTCCAGCTCATAGCAATTGTTGCCTCTAACACAAGTGTTAGACTCACTTTTACTAGCTGTTCTTTCTATCAGATGTCCTCAGACTTGCACATTATAATTAAAAGTATAAAATGATAGAAAGTGAGTTGCATCAGTTACTATCTGATCAACTAAGTCATCAATTCAATGTGAAATATCATAACTAGATTTCAAGAAAGAAGTTTTAAGGAGTTTTGAATTCCCAAACTCAGTCCATCATAAACCTAAACATGTTAGCAGCCAACATCAGCATTGTGTTGCTTCCATTTCACTTGAAATTTCCTTTGTGTTCACATATTCATACCTGAAATTGTTAGTCTAAAAACAAAAAGAACAATGTACAAAGTACTTGTCTTGCATTAGAATAAACATAGGACTAACCGTATGAATAACACAATTTACATTTGTACTAGCAGCACCTTGTGTGCTTAGCAGTACCTTATGATACATTAGCAGTACCTTATAAATCCAGCAGTACCAACAAAAATTTATTTACATAAACACATTATTTGAAAAGTTTAAAGATTAAGCATTCCAATACTTGCTACCAAGTACTGAAACCTTCCAACATCAAAAGCTTTTGTAAGTAGATCTGCAAAATTATGTTCTGAAGCAATTTTCATTACTTGAATTAATCTTTTCTCATTGCAATCTCTAATAAAGTGATGTCTAATTTCAATGTGTTTTGTTTTAGAATGTTGCACTGGATTTTTAATAATACAAATTGTACTACTATTATCAATATGAATAACAGTGTTTAAGAAATTGTACCCATAATCAAGAAGTTGGTTTTGAAGCCATAGAACTTGACTAGAGCAACTTGCAGCAGCTATATATTCAGCTTCAGTTGTTGAATTTGCCACACTTGTTTGCTTCTTACACTGCCATGAGACAAGTCTACACCCAAGGAATTGACATCCTCCAGTTGTTGACTTTCTGCCCAAGCTAGCACCAGCATAATCACTATCCGAATATGCTACCAAGTCAAAAGGAGATTCCCTAGAATACCATATACCCAACCTTGGTTGACCCTTGAGATATCTAAAAATTCTCTTGACTGCAGTTAAATGAGAAACCTTTGGAGTTACTTGAAATCTTGCACAAGCACAAACAGGAAACATGATATCAGGTCTAGATGATGTAAGGTACATCAAAGAGCCTATCATAGATCTGTAAGTGTAACGCCCCGTGACCACTTAACCAAAAATTTTGAACTTTTTACGCGGAAACGAATGGCTAAAACGGTCTCATACAAATTCTCCATTTAATGACCATAACCTATAACAATTAACCTTGTAAACATACTTGCAAGAATAACTACTCAAAGACTCTTCAAAACATTTCACACAAATGTTCTAACAAAACCAGACAACCCTTCTGAGACCAAGATACGCCGCATCAGAGACAATACGCCGTATCAATTGAATTAGATACGCCGTATTATCCTAAACCTATGATACGCCGCATCTATTAACTTAGATACGCCGCATCGACCCACTGAGACCGAAATTTACAAGAAAATGGCTACGTTGCGCCGCATCCAAACAGGAGATGCGCCGTATCTACCCTGCACCACAGAAATCCTGGACAGACCCTACTGATCAAAATATGCACAATCAACAGCCTCGGCTGGAAACCCGACCTCCCGGACTCGAAAATTGACGAAACTTTCCAGAATCCTTTAATATGACCCTAAACTTAATTTCATGCAAAAACATCACTCGTTTGACCAACCGAAATAGTATCTAAAAATTGAACGGGTTATGCATTAATACCCAAATGACCCATTGACACACAAAACCACTTAGACCACTTCATTTACCCACCATGTCCAACCCAAACCTATAACTTATCATACTCAACCTGTCTCAAGTGTCCATGACCCGATCAATAACTAAAATGGGTAAAAACTAGCTTATACCAAACATCCCCTTAAACAATCTTTCAAAAACACATTTTATACATAAATGCACAACTACTAGATATCCAATTTGACTTCTTCACAACATAACATTCCTAACATATTAAAAGAGTGTTGGTACATTGACATGACCCATAATTTCCCAAAATGGGTGAGATTGGCTAAATGCCAATCACCCTCTTGACTACCACCATAACCAAGTAACATATGGACTTCTTGACATGTACATAAACTTGACTCTTGAACTAGCATAGACAATGACCGTTGACTAACAAAATGACCATATGAGAGGAAATATACCCAAAACACGAAAAGACACGTCGGGGGCTTCCAACTTCAATATGCTTGGTCCAAAAGAACGGTCTTCTACTACAACTTCTTCTAGTATGAACTTCTACTACATAATCACTTAAATCTTTTCTTTACCTTTGCTAGATCCTTCGGTACCTATAAAGAAAAACATCACAACTAAACACGTAAGCGAAACGCTTAGTAAGTACATGGCATAACAAGCTAAACATCATATATAACCATAACTAGTTTAACCACTAGTTAAGCTAGCGATATAGGGGCACTCACCTCACGCCAACATAGTCGGCATAAACACGATCAACCCGTAAGGTTGAACCTCATCCCATAGTTAGCCCAACGACTAACTAAGCTAATCCCATAGTTAGCCCAACGACTAACTAAGCTACTCCTAGTGATGGATCCATACTAGCTACGCACCCTATACCCTATCTTTCACCATTACCATGTAACAAACATGATAAAGCTAACACATAAACCATTATCATACATAATATATGATAAAGCTAACAATAACATGTTAATACCAATGTACTTACCTTGATTCTTAAGCACAATCACACTAACAATAGCTTCCCCACTTCTTACTTGCTTCCTATATCATAACCATCTCAAATTAAAGACTAATTAACTAATAAATCATGAATTATCAACACTTGATCATTATGATCAAACATGAACCCTAATTTCATAATTTGGGGAAGAACACTTACTTGATGAAGAGATTACAATTAAGGGTTCTCTAGTGAATCTTGATCACTTCTTGATACACAAATGAGCTAGATGATTTACTTGAAGTCTTCCCTCTCTTTTCTCCTTATGAACCGATCTTCACAAATAAGATGTCAAAGAATGTCCTGGACATTTCTAAAATAATCTAGGCATATGGCATTTAACTAATAAACTTTACCCATTTGGCAACCTTAGCCCTTCTAGTTCTATTCTTTCTATATTGCCCTCACATTTATTTATTTAGCTAACTAATATCAAAAGACTTATAATATACAATACATATTATTTACATAACTAGTACCTTATCGGGATACGGGTGTAACAGTAAGTGTGCACATCTACATTCTCTCCATCTTCATCTTTCAGAAGGTGCTTCTCAGAGTCCATTGGTGTGCTTGCTATTTTTGAATCAGCAAATTGAAATTTTCTAAGTATCTCTGCAACATATTTGTCTTGATTAATAAATATGCCTTCAGATGATTGTTTAACTTGCAAACCCAAAAAGAATGTGAGTTCTCCCATAGAACTCATCTGAAACTTATCTTTCATAAGCTTCTCAAATTCTAAACACATCTCCTTCCTAGTAGATCCAAAGATAATGCCATCCACATACACCTGCACTAACAGAAGATCCTTCTTGTGCTGTTTGATGAAAAGTGTCTGATCAATCTTTCCTCTTTGAAATCCATTTTCTAATAAGTAGGAAGCTAGTGTTGCATACCAAGCTCTTGGTGCCTGATGAAGGCCATATAGAGCTTTCACTACTCTGTACACTTTATTTGGATGTAATGGGTCAATGAAGCCTGGAGGTTGTGAAACATACACCTCTTCTTCAATTTTACCATATAAAAATGCACTTTTGACATCCATTTGGTAGACTGTGAAGCCTAAAAATGAAGCATAAGCTAAGAAAAGCCTAATTGCCTCAATCCTTGCTACTGGAGCATAAACCTCATCATAGTCTATTCCTTCTTCTTGTGTGTACCCTTGGGCTACTAATCTATCCTTATTCTTGATCACAATTCCTCTTTCATCCCTTTTGTTCTTAAAAACCCATCTAGTGCCAATTACCTTCACACCTGTAGGTAAATCAACTAGCACCCAAACCTTTTGAATCTTGAACTGAAGAAGCTCTTCTTGCATAGCCTTTAATCAACTTGAATCATCTAGGGCTGTCAGAATTTTCTTTGGTTCAACTTGTGAGAGAAAACATACAAACAAGCAAGAGTTTGAAAGCTCATGCTGTTTTGAAGCATAAAGGGCATCAAGAAGCCCTTGTTGGTCTGAAGACATCAATTGTTGTCTTGTCTTCACACCGGATTGTACATCTCCAATCACATTATCCAGGGAGTGGACTTTGTGAATCCTTGTGTGTGGTGTAGAAGGAACTTGATAAGATGGTGGAAGATTACCCAAATCCACTTCATCTTCTTGGAACTCTGCATCTTTTGAGTTTGAAGGACCAGTAGTATCTTCAAATGAACTAGCCGTACCTCCAATTGTACCAATAGTACCTTTATAGGTACTAGCCGTACCTTGCTCTGTCTCAGCAGTACCATCAACATTTGAAATATTGAGTTGTTCTTTTGTTCCATCATCCTTGTTGTCATCTTCAACATCTCCTGTAGCTTTGCTAGAAGAAGATTCATCAGTTGTTGAAGTTGATTCCACAATTGTATTTGACCATATTGGCATTGTGAAATAATTTTGATCCTTCTCTAACTCTGTCTCATTTGTTGCTTGTGAACCTGAAAAATTATTAGTTTCTGCAACAAAAGGCACATAATTCATTGAATTTGTTAGATACTCTAGATCAAATAGCCATTTTGGTCCTTGACCTACTACATTGGATTTGTTTTCTAAAAACTCCACATGTAGGTTTTCCTCTACTATTTCTTTTCTTATGTTGTAAACTCTAAAAGCTTTGTTATTAAGAGAATAACCAACAAAGAAACCTTCATCTGCCTTACCATCGAATTTTCCTAAATGGTCTAAGGTATTGAGAATTGTCACATGACATCCAAAAGGTCTAAGAAATCCTATTGCAGGAGTTCTTCCATTAAAAAGTTCATATGATGTCTTATTGTGAGGCTGAATAACTAAAACTCTATTTTGAACATAGCAAGCAGTGTTGACTGCTTCAGCCCAAAAGGTTATTGGTAGCTTAGAATCAGCTAACATTGTTCTAGCAGCTTGAATTAGTGTTCTATTCTTTCTTTCAGCTACACCATTCTGTTGTGGTGTTCTAGCAACACTAAATTCTCTCCTAATACCCTTTTGTTTGCAGAAGTCATCTATAACTCTATTCTTAAACTCTGTCCCATTATCACATCTAATGACTTTTACTTTCTTGCTTACTTGGTTTTCTATCTGTGTAATGAAGTCCTTAAGGATGCTTGATGTCTCATCCTTAGTGGCTAAAAAGAAAACCTATGTAAATCTACTATAGTCATCAGTAATAACTAGACAATATCTCTTATGCATTATGCTCATTACTGAAACAGGTCCAAATAAGTCCATATGAAGTATAAACAAAGACTGATTGATAGAGTTAAAAATCTTGGGCTTACAAGTGGCTTTGTGTTGTTTGCCTTTTAGACAAGCAATGCATGTTTGATCATTTTCAAATCTTTTGTGAGGTAAACCTCTTACCAAACTATTCTTAACAATTTTATTTATGGTTTTGAAATTAATATGACCAAGCCTTCTATGCCATTTCATTGATTCATCCAATGTGGCCTTTGCAACAAGACAAGTTAAATTCTTTTTAGGAATAATGTTCTTCATGTCTACACTGTACATATTGCCCTTTCTAGGAATTCTAAGAAGTACTTGACTTTCATCAGGCATCTTAAAATCAGGAGAAAGTACAAGACATTCAGTCTCACAGAAAAGAACATTATTCTTTTTGTCACACATTTGTGAAACACTAAAAAGATTATAATTTAGCTCTTTTACATAGTACACATCTTCAAAATCTAAATTTCTGGTTTTGATTGTACCTTTACCAGAAATTTTGCCACGAACACCCCCTCCAAAGGTAACATATCCTCCATTGAAAGCTTCAAAATCTGAGAGATAAGACATGTTGCCTGTCATGTGCCTTGAACATCCACTATCTGAGTATCCTTGATCCTCTTGGTTATCACTTGAATGTTCCTGCACATAAATAAGAGTGTTAGTTTCTTTTGGGGATCCAAGCCATTACTGACTTGGATCTGCCTCTTGCATCAATATAGTTCAATCTTTTAAGGACAGTTGATGCAACATTGGATTTGTGAATCCAACATGCTGAGGCCTTAACAGCATTTGCCCTTTTTCCCTTAGCAGCAGAGTGAACCACATGCTTAGTAGTAGAGTCTGCTAACTTTGTAGTTGAACTCTTTGGTCTCCAAATTTGTTTATGGACCACTGCCTTTGTTTGAATGGGCCTTAGAACAGTTGTAAATGCATGTTTGAAAGTTGTTTTTGCATCCTTAGCTGTTGGTTTTGGGTTAACAGTCATCAATGGTCTAACCGTACCTTTTGTTCTACCCGTACCTTCTATTTGTACTGGCAGTACCTTTTTGTCTGTGCTAGCAGGACCTTTTGGTCCAGACTTGTTTGAGACTGTTCTGGGCTTTGTTCTATGAGTGTTAGAGTGAAAGTGAGTTTGAGGAGTTTGCCTTTTGTAGTTCACCCTATTGTTTTCATACCCAGATACCCATTGGTTGCAGAAAGCTGCAAGATGGTCAGAACTACCACATGTATAACAAGCTTTATTATAAAAAGCAAAGTCATCACCTAGTTGGTGAGACTTAAGGCCATTCCAATTCCTTTGGTTGCCTTTGGGCTTGTTAGTAGTTCTATATTGTTCACAATATCTAACTGATTGCCTAACATGTTTAACATTGTTCTTAGGCCTGTTAGTGTTGTGATTGACTATCTTAGGAACCTTTGTTCCTACTTTCTTAACCACTACAGGTTTAGACATAACCTGATCTTCTTCATCATCATTATCAGTTGTACAATCTTCAACAACTATAGTTTCTCCTTTCTTAGCAAAGGACACCTTGTCCTGATAAAGTAAAGTTTTATCTAAACTTTTACTTATCTTTTCTACCTTAAGACTCTTACTAGCCTTAGAACCATATTCCATGATTGGTTCTTGAAACTCAGCTAAACCTGTATGTGCTAGGTCAACACCTGGAGGTGAAGGAACACCTCTATATGGTGGAGGGATAGTTTTGTAACCTACACCTGAATTAGCTTTATCAATTACTTGAGCTTCCCAAATTTTATTCATTCCTTCTGAGGCATGTGCTAAAGTATCTATAGTAACCTTAACATTTTCTTTTTCATTTTTGACTTCAAATAAACGTCTACTTTGATCATTAAGTAATTCATCTCTAAATGCTATTCCTCTTTTTAAAGCATTTAAGTCATCAGTAAACGTAGATTCATTCTTTTTAAAATGTTGTATTTGTTTTTCTAAAACTCCTACACACCTCTTATGATTAGCTAAATTATGAAGGGCATCAATTAACTCTTCTCTAAAAGCATCAAATCTCTTTTTAATGTCTTCATAATTTTTAAGATTAGGACATGAATTAGTACAAGTAGGAATGATATCTACCTCTGAATCAGGAGAGGCCATTAGAGCAATCTCATCGACAACAAGAGCAACATTTGGTGGTGCATCCTCTTCATTAGTCATAGAGCTCCAATCATATCCAATACCATCAATAGCCAGCATAGCCTTTGGCTCTTCCACCAGTACTTCCTTATTCCTCTCTTGTTTATACCATGTGTTCCGATTATCCTGCTTTCTTGGGCTTCTACATTCTTTAGCAAAGTGTCCCAACCTATGACAGTTAAAACATTCCACTTTCTTCTTATCGAACCCAGCAGTATCATTACCATTTATGGTAATTTGCTTTCCAGTTTTCTGCCAAAACTTCTTAGCCCTTATGCTAAGTAAAGCAACTTGCCACTTAATATCCATCTCTTCCAAATCATCACCATCTACCTGCTCAAGGTCTTCATGATTTAGAGGAAAACCATTAGATTGACTGGTTATAAAGGCATAAAATGTTGGATCTCCAAGTCCAGCAACATCCTTTTGTAAACTAATAGAAGGACCACCATAAGTAGCATTAGAAACACTTTCAACTTCATCTACCTCTTCTGAATGACTAACACTAGGAACTGACAAGAGTGCAGCATTCCCAGAACTAGTACCGTAATTTCCATCCCTCTTTAGACTTTGTTCAACAATTTTAAAGTTATTGAACAAATCATTAAGTTTCATTGTTTCAATTTCTGGTTTGTTCATCCAGACAATAACATGAGTATGGAATTCATCAGGTAGACTTTTCAAGAACTTCATGTTGAGATCTTCCTTCTCTGTCTCAACACCCAACACAGCTAACTGACTTACAAGCTTGTGTAGTCTTGAAAATAGCTTATCAAGAGACTCATTACTAAAAGCAGTAAAGTTTTCAAATTGTTGCTTTAGTAATGTCTTCTGTGTCTTTTTGGTAGTTTCATTACCACCAAACCATGCACAAATCTCTTCAAAAAGAGTTTTTGCATCAAGATATTTGCTAAAAGATAGCATCTGCTCACCAGGAATGGTCATAAGCAACAAGTTTCTTGCTTTCTGATCATTTCTCTTTTGTATCTTTTCATCATTGGAAACTGGTCCAGTATTTCTTTTTCTAACTGTTTTCCCTTCAACAAGAACATCTGAATAGCCTAAAGTGAAGGAATCACCATACTGAATTATGTCCCAAAGAGCATAATCTTGAACCATAAAATATTGCTCAACTCTCATCCTCCATAACTCAAACTCATTGGGTTTGATCATGGGCAACTTTGCAGCAACATTGGTTTGAACATCTTGTACATCCATTTCAGGTGGTTAAACCTTGTGACTTTGTGTGTATGATATGTTGTGTTAATATGATTAAGTGCGCGGAATTCACTCAACCAAACTTAGAAGGTTGTGTATGTTATGGAAATGGAATTGTTATGTTTGTTAGTTAGCAATGAACACATAAAGATTATCACCAAACGATTCAATATTATTAAAGATAATAATACGAGTGATCTTGAAATATCACTAGGGTTACAACCTTGAATCTTAAGTTTTTCTAACTTGTGATATATTTGTGTTTGTTCTTATCTAACAGTTATATGTTCTTGCAATAACACATATGCATGGACACTTGACAACTATTACACATAATATCACTTGACTAAGATCTCTTTTATAGTCCAAGAGATCTTTACATATTGCTTAAAGTCTTAGCCGACTTACTTTGTTAACTTATCCTTTTGAGTGTCAGTACATAAGATACAACATGTATCTATGTATACAACTTGTTAACTAAGCACATGGGGTAAGATATTATCTACCGTATATTGTTGACCAAAATACAATAAATATCTTTTCAATCTTATCCACTCAGCAGCAGAATGACTCACTGATCAGCAGTACCATTTTGAACTAGCCGTTCCTTTGAACTTGAACCAGCAGTACCTTCCTTGATCTTGTACTAGCCGTACCTTTTTGTTCTAGCAGTACCTTGACTTTGAACTAGCAGTACCTTTATCTTAGATACTCTAACTTCAGAATATTTAATTCCCAACAGTTTTCGTTCTTTTCTTAGTTGGTTCTCCCCGACATTTTCTTGCGTCTGATGAATCGGTAACGTAATGAAACTTTGAACTAAATCTTAACTTATCCCAAATCTCCACAAACCCAAAAGCTTTTCCCCAAGTCCCCTGGTACTCGGCGAGAGCCTTTTTAACCACGTCGGCGTCATTCGCACCACTTTGATGGTTGTTCGCATTTGTGAGCCGAGTATAGATTTCGTTGAAATGTTGGATTTGTGGGCGTATTATCCTCCACTTGGCACTCACCCCGTCCTGGTCACGATATCCGCTCTCCTCACCCATGAGCTTCAAAAAAACCTTCGTTATTCGGTACCAATACGTTCTCTCCTTTTGATAATTAGCTACAAAAAATAAAGCAACATTTCATATGTATATATATAACGTAAATGTGTATATATATGTATATAAATATCCGTAAATGTATATATAAATTAATAAAAAGAAACGCAAAATTTAATACCTTCTAGCGGGTCCTCGGTAACCTCCAACCAAGCTTTGCATAGGCACATCTCCTCCTTTTTTTGCCACGGAATACCCGTGGTTTTCGTCCTTGGTTCGTCGGCGGGTTTCCGTTTGTGTTGTCATTTTTGTCTACGTTGTATAGATCCCCCGGCTTCGACATCCGGTTGGGTTTCTTCGACGATTTCAACGTCCGGAGAAGTTGGCGTCATTGGTGGAGTGTCAATGACTCGTTGACGATCTAGAAAAAAAAAATTAAAAAAATATATATAGATAAATATATATACTGAGATATATATATATATATATATATATATATATATATATATATATATTATATATATATATATATATATATATATATATATATATATATAAGTAAATAAAGAGTAAAAATGTTATACCAAAATGTCCACCCGGTGTGTTTTGAGGAGTAACCCCGGCGAAACCGTATCCCTCTTGTGACGCATTCCAAGGTACGAAACCCGGCATTGGTGATGGAACGTTCATTTGTTGGATATATTGAAACAATGTCGGGTTATTAAGTAAATTTGGATCATTCATATCTGGTTGATTTGGGACGTTTGGACGTATTTGGATACATATTTTAAAAAAAATATATGATATATGTAAAGGAAAGTAAAATGAAGTGGAAGTATGTGTATAAAATGTTGGATTTGGATTATATATATATATATATATATATATATATATATATATATATATATATATATATATATATATATATATATATATATATATATATATATATATATATATATATATAGATTTGATGAAGTGGAAGAAAAAAAAAGAAAAAGAAAGAAAGAGAGCCGTTTGTAACGGCTAGAACATGGAAAGCCTCAAAAAATTCAAACTTCAGCCGCCGACCAATATGTATCGCCAAGAAGGTGGATCGCCTGAGGGGGGCGGTGTTCCCGGCGAACCGGGGGGGAGTCGCCAGATTTATCGCCCCATTCCTCTCAGTCTTAGTTATGTACTCTAGGCTCTAGCCACTAGGTATAAAAGGTTTAAAATTTACCTTGCTTTTTCAATACTTATAAAGTATTTTGAGCTTTAAATAATTTTATTCTTAAAGTAACGTACATCATCTTCATAAACTTCAAAATACTTATAATCTCTATTATCACTTAGTTTTAACTATAGGTATAGATACATATATTTGTTGAGAATTAAGTTGGAACAAAATGGAGATCAATTATAATGTTGAACATCAATTGATTTTATAAACACACAAAAAATGTATCGTGTAATGTACTAATGTACGTGATAAACTTTTGTCATTCAAGTTAGATCCTCTCTAGAGATAAAGTAAAACTAATAAACTTTGTGTACAATAGAATTCATGTTTGAACCCAAGTAGTGAAGATTTTAAATCAGAAGCAAATCAAAAATTGTGAATGATTAGATACACAACCAGTTGTTAAACATACATTTTTTTGCAAACTAGTATATTTAACCACATACAAGTTCAACCAGTGTTTTAAAACCCGGGTTGACCCGTCCGGTTGCACCGGTTGAACCGTGAACTGGTTGGATGACCGGAAGCCGGTTTTGAGCGAAAACCACGGTTGAACCGCCGGTTAAACCGTGACCCGGTGTCTCTACCAGGTCAATTAGAAAACCGATTTTTAAAACATTGAGCTCAAGTAATGACTTTACCTACTATGCTAAACTGCTAAATCTGAAAAGAAAATGTATTACATATCACTAGTCAACTCATGTAACATCACTAACAAATCTTACATAGTGAAAAAGATCAAGTGAACCTTATTAATTACCGAACCAATAATAACTTTAACTGACAATATAGAAACAATCAATTTGCAAGTAATAACTATACAAAAACATAACGTATTCATCAATTTATAGTTTTCCACCAACAAAGCATTATGAAATTACGAAGTTGGTTTGGTGAAGAAAAAGACTTTTGGTAAAGAATTGAGTCATGAAGGGGATGTTTTGACTTTTGATGGTTTGGTCTATCTTTTCAATAAATTTTTGGTTTGAAAAGGATTTTACTTGTGGATCACCATGTAATGGTTTTCCTACCTTTTTTAGGTCATTATGTGCAATACCAATTTATCTCATCAATGATATAAAAAAGGTATTGTAATATTTCTATTATATAAAAAGTTTAGATCATCATCATAGGCGGAGATAGGAGGGGGCAGGGTAGGCATCCGACCCTTTTGCAAAAATATTTGTAATGTAAATTTCTGGCTCTGCCCCATCATAGAAACCGTGATCTTGATGCATTTTCTTTGGCCGGCGTCTGACCTTTGCTCAAATACTTACTTCATCCATCTCAAAATAATTGTGATGTTTTGAATTTTTGAAGGTTTTTTTTTTTTTTTTTTTTTTTTTTTTTTTTTTTTTCCAACTTTGACATTAAGTATTTTTGTTTATTTTATATATTACTTAATGAAAATTATAATAATGAAAATATATTTAAAACTAAATTCATTCATTCATTTTGCATCAAGTATCATAAAACACAAAAGAATTTAAAGTCAAAGTCTAAAAAAGAAAACTTCAAAAAATCAAAACAGGACAATTATTTTAGAACAAATGAAGTATTTACTTAAAGCTCTCCTTGACTCGTGCAATATCATCTCCTTGATCAAGTTTTGGCTGCTTAGTTAAACCCGGTTAAATTATTTTATAAAATCACATTTTTTTACTGCACCAAAAAAATGTGATTTTGTAAAATTATTTAACTGGGTTTAACTAAGCAGCCAAAACTTGATCAAAATAATTATAGATCTAGAACCTAGAGTTCAACATCTATTTAGCTAGCTCAAACTCGAATCTTGTTGCAAACTAGTCAAGTTAGATTGATAATTGGTTAAAAAAAGAAAAAAAGAAGGAAAAAAAAAAATTCGTTCAAATAACATGAGACTTTGAAAAAGTTCGTTCAAATAACATGAGACTTTAACCGTCGTACCGATGTAAGGATGAAAGCCTAAACGTAGACTTCCTTGATACTGCATTTGTATGATTGTATCATACATATATCATCATCTTTAAACACTGATCTTGCATGCATTGTTTTGTTTTGCCCTTCTCCTATTCCTTGTCCTTTAAATATTGAAGTTTGTTGAAAAATAGGTAACTTAAACTCCAACGATATAATCGTTGTACATGGTCGAGTCAAAGTAATTGAATCATACACATTGTTAAAAGCGAATATCTTTTCTAGTATTGCAAAATAATTCACAATCATATGCGGAGGACCGAATATAATTTAGGAGGATCGATAACTCTTTAATCTTGGCCAAAGTATGATATTATACTTAGTAAAAAAAATACATTTGAAATATTAAGTAAAGATATCCGATAATGCCTGAAAATTATTTTGTACTAATAAAAAAATAATTGATAAACTTAAAAGTATGCAACAAACAAGATATTGCAATAAAATTTGCAGAAAACACGGTATTTTTGCTTACAAGATTTTGACATCCGATAAAATTAAGGATTTAGACACTTCTGGATTTTAATATGAGTAAAGAGATAAATAGTTCTCGCAACCCCTTTTTACAGTAAGCTCTTTTAGCTTTTTAGGAGTTTATGCTTGCAAGTTTCTTTTTTTTTTATGCGTTTACAGCTTATTTATGTTCGTTTAGCTTTATCTCCTATTATACTTGAATGATTGTATCCCATAGATAGCTTTATGGCTTTTATGCATGTTTTATTTTTACTCTTGTATATTTGTGTTTTTAATGCTTATATTTGATTGTTTTGTTTTATCTTCTTATATGTTGCCTCTGTGAAATTTGATCTTTATGTGCCCCTAATGCGTTTTTGCACGCTTGTATATTTTACTTTATATGCTTCCTTTTATGTCATTCTTTTTTATCCTCACACACACCACACTTAAAGTCTATTAGCTTGCGCGCGCGCGCACACACACTTGTCGGATGTCTTTCTGAAAGCAATCTTTTTACCTTTGCGTAAGGATATTACTGTCTACATCTTACCTCACTAACATCTCTCTCCGGCGAGATTGAGTATTGTTGTTGTTGTTATTGTGTTGTAAAGAGATAAATAGTTACAAAATGTAAAAAAGTACTAGGTTTGAAAGCTAAAAGATGTAATCAAAGTATGCAACATAAAACAATCTACCTCCTATATAAAACAGGGTTTCGTCCTATAATTTCTCAAGAATAAATCCCCCAAAATACTTAATCAACTGACACGTGGAAATTCATTCCATCGTACGGCTCTCCTTACCTACTACTCCTGAAAATTAGCTTTTGATGGAAATTGGGCGGCATTTGCTATTCTTCATTCATTTCTCACAAATCATAAAACAAAAACACACACATATTCTCTCAAAATCCACATATTCGATAATCAAAAACCCAGATCTATAAAATCAAAATCAGTTCATGTTTAATCAAGTTTAATACAATTGATATTTTTGTGGCAACAATCAATCCCGGATCAAGATCCATAAAAATTAAATCAAGTTATATATTTCAGGTATTGATACTATACTGTTATTTTTTTATTTTTCTCTTTAATCGATCTTGATGTTCATCCCCAAAGGAGATCCCCTTCTTAAAACCCTCCCCAACCAAACCAAAATCACACCACCACAAATCATGATCCAGAATCTAAAAAAAAACCGGCAACAATAAAATATCTAAACAAAAAACCCTAATAAAAAAAATCCCCAAACCAATTTCAAATCCACAACCGAAACTTATTTTCTAACAAATTAGCCAAAAGATTGTTTCATCATCAAAGATCTTTCACATGCGGTATGTTTACATATTTTGTATTAGTTGTATTGAATTTATCGATTTTCGAATTAGGTTTTTAGGGTGATGATGACTATGAGTTTAGTTGAATTGTTGATTAAAACAACCATTATTTCGTTATATTATCATAGACCAAAAACCAAAATCCATTTGGGGCTTATCGATTATCTTGAAGAAGGTTCAATGAAGACTGATCATCTGATATGCAAATAAGTGCGTTTCCAACATATCATTTTCTTTTGATTCATTATAGACCTGTCAATTCAGGATTTTTATAATTTTAATTTTTTTGTATGATTTAGTTGTCATTATGTTTTTCGTGAATTCAACCAGGCAAATAGGTGTCATTATGTTTGTCGATTATCTTGCAAGAGGTTCAATGAAGATTGATTCAATTTGCAAATAGGTGCGTTTTCCAACATATCGTTTGTTTTTTATTTATTATAGACCTGTCAATTAGAACCATTAGTATAATTTTTAATTTTAATTTTTTGGTATGATTTTGGTGTCATTATGTTTGTCGTGAATTCAAGAAGGCAAATAATATATTTTTTTAGGTTGTATCATAATGCACGATTTGATATGTTGTAGTATGTTAATTCTGATGATATAGAGTCTCAAATATTTATTAGCAACTGATAATGTAGGTAAGTTTTTAAAAAATCCAAAAAAAAACGCCCCTAAATTAATAAAATGTAACAAACTTTCATGATTTTTGGGGATAATTTAAGTTTTCAAATTGTTTCCTTAGTTATCCATCAAAATTTTTAAATTTTGAAAACCATTTGAACCTATTCAAAGACAAGTGATATGCAGAGATTATCACTTATCTCTTCCATCTCCTACTCTCTATTATTGTGGTAAAAAGTAACTTTATTCTGTCTATTAAACATCTTCTAATGAAACTAACCATAGTCTGATTTATATATGACAGGTGTGGCTGGAAATATGTTTCCAAACTCATCTGATTTTAGTTCATTCAACGGTGTTGTTTTGGTTAGTTATTGTTTCTCTTCATATCTTGCAAGTTTTGGAAATATGTGCTAAGAGTATGTTTTGTGATATGATACATTGAAATATATCAGGGGTCGGCTTCAAGGACTGATATGTTCAACTTGCTTGAGCCGGCTTTTTTCTCGAGTCTTCCTATCTACTATGTTCAATCTCAGTGTGGATCCAACTCCACGTTTTCTATTTCGGTGCCTGTAGCATCGATGGTGCTAGACAAAGGTATGAATTATTATGATGCTTATGCTTGATGTACTTGTATTTCGTGTAGCTTAAATATCTGCACTATACAAAGTTTAGACTGATAAATGATAGTGTTCCATTTATGAAATTCTGTTGGATGATCATGGGTTACTGGGGAATACTATTAAACATTTTGATATAATTTGTTCTTATTATGGTTTAAAAGATCTTGTATTTTTAATGCAAAAATTAGATGTGTTCGTGGTCAAAATCTGTGGCGCAACAGCGAATCTGATATTAACAATGAGCTATATGCGGGATACAAGAAGGGAAACCCTGAGGAGAAAAATAAATGAGATATTAGCAGGTTGGTCGATTTTAACATAATTTGACTGCAAGAACTAAGTCGATAGTCTAAGCTTAACTTGATCTTTTGTTTGACATTTCTGCAGAAACAAAAATGATATCAGGAGATTAGAACATGAAGCCGTTCGATCAATTTCTAAAGGAAGTGACATTACCCTGGGACGCATGAATACTTCTCTTGTATTGAATGGAAGAATGGTTGACAATTCTTGTCAGAAGGTCGGTGCTTTACTTCTTTTTATTTTGTTGTTAAAAGCTCCATTTTAAAATGGTATTATATTTGTCATTCCATCCACCTCAACCTTAAAAATATATACACAGTTTGGTCTCATTATGAAGGCTTACGTGGGGCTTTTACAGCACGAAAAGTGCATTAATTAATGTTTATTATATGTATTAAAGATACCTTGACTGTTGTATGTTATCCAGAATTTGGCAGATCAGTTTGGTAGAAGTCCCTCAAATCAAGAACTACACCGTGAGTTACACAAAAGCAATATTGATACCTTGCATGTGGAAAATCTAAGTCCAACTGAGAGGAAAAGAAAAGCTGAAGCTGTGACCACGAAAAAAATTGCTAAAATCAAGATGAGTTCAAACTCTGATCTTGAACTCCCAACTGACCATGGAATGTCAAGTATTGGCCCTAATCTGGTACATTTGGCTAAGGTATGGTTATCAGCTGTGAATTTGTGCTGTTGATGCATGGCTTTGTTGGTAGTATATTAGCGTATATATGACATTCTGTTTTTGCAGATTTCTACTAGAATATCTAAAGAAACAAAAATTCTTTCACATTCAGTTGATAAGTTGAATTTGCACGCGGTATAGTCTTTACATTCACTTTTTAGCTTTAAAGTGGAAGCAATAATGGCCTCTGTTCAATCTTCCTGATTTTTGCTCTGTTTTTCCAGATTGATCGTTTGGTTGATATTCTTGGGTAGCTTTAGAAGTCAAAAACATATGAGCTTCTTTATAAGGCAATTCAATCTCAGGTTGGCATGCTTATAACTGTATTGATTATGTGCTTATAACTTACCTGCTAAGACGGAGTTCATTCTTTGATTTGTACAGACCATTGTGAATTCCACCAGTAAAATTCAAGATAAAAGGTAATTCAAGCTGTATCCCTCCTGAGATCTTTTAATTTTATGTGCTAAGTACCAATTTTCTATAAATTGCGTAGACATTTTACTGATGAAAAAAAATGCAGAGCTGCAGAAACAAAACTGCTCTTGTGCAATATTGTCCATGAGCAAGAAAAATTGCAGCTAATGCATGTCAAGCAAGAGAGGCTACTGGTAACAAATGAACTGACGTTCTGTTAATGAAAGACTCCCTGTGTTTTTTGTATCTTATCAGTCATGCTTTATTTGTAGAAAAATGTGCAATCAGTTGTGTCTGGAATTCAAGAGTCTGAAGCGTTGAAGTCGAATCATACAGAACAAAAGTCATTAGCTGTTCCACTTATTCATTTAGACACTAACAAGAGCGTTCAAGAGGTACTGAATACAAAATTTACTCCCTTCATTACCTCCAAACATAATTTGTCTTATTACATTGTTTGTAACTGTAGTTATAAATTTACTGATTAATCTTTTTTGTTTGTGCACAAAGTTCCCTCCAATTGCTCACATATAAATCTCTCAAAGCCAACATACAAGTCTTTTCTGAATAACTAATTGTAAAAACGTTTGATTGGTTTCATATTTCATTGATTTGTACAGTGTCAAGTGGAAAATGACAAAGTAACTTCAATGAGGGAGGAGATTAAAGATATTGATGGAAGAATATCCAACTTTGCAAAATCGTTCCAGATATCATCTAAGATGAAAGGAGAACACACCCCTGCTGACACTATTGCATTAGTCAATGATCATTTGATGAAAAAGGCACGTCATCAGATCATACGGAAGGATCTGCAGGTTCTGCAAATACTTTACTTCCTAGTATTTTCTATCATAAGAAACAATATTGTTTCATCAGTGATATTTATGTTTGCTACCTTTTCATTTATTCCAACTTTGGGTTGTAGAAGATCTGAAGAGTAGCAAAGATCATCACAATAATTGGAATCTGTTCGGAAAGTTACCTTTCTAAGTTATGTAACATAACACTTTCACTATCACAAAAGCTGTTTTTAAAACATAAATCCAAACTGATCTAAACTCATTAATAATGCATACACGAGTCTTAAGTTTTTGGTGTTATCTTTCAGGAAAGGGAAATTAGCCAAAATTCTACCGAGTGTGACGGTCCCACTGTTCACCTCTGCGTACTAATGTTCCACGCAAGCTGCACACCATGCAGTCCAACTATGGTGGATTTCAAGTGCCCAACCACATGAAGAATGACGAATTTAAAGAGATTTAGCTACCCAAAAGGTAAAAACTTTTCTGTGTTTTTGTCTATTCATATGAGTTTTTGAAGGACCAATGCCAAAATATTTAATTGCAATAATCAAGGTCGTATAAATAATGGTGAAATAGAAATGATATTGAACTTTGATTACTTATTATTTGGGTATAGTATAAGTGGAAATTACATGGAATTTCTGTTAGGAATATGAATATTCAGCTGAAGACTCGGTCACCCCGAGTACTTATTAGCTCATCATAGCTCGTAGGATTATCAGTAATATTATTAGTAGATTAGTTATTAATTAATATTGTGGAGTGGGTCGGGTCTTTACCCTCTGTCAGCTCTCTCCACAGCCCACTAGGGGCATATTAAGTAGTATGTATAAATACCCCTTCCCTTGTGTGGGAAGGGTTGGAACTTCCCTACATTTCAAGCTAATATACACATAGTTCTCTCTCTCTAGAAGTTCCCACTTTCTCTCTCTAGTTCTTGTTCAATCGATCCATATCTAAGCCTCAAACAAGTGTTTCTTGCATTGTGAATACCCTACAATTGGTATCAAGAGCCATGGTTAGGTCCATGAGAGTTGGTATTCACGGATTTGTCTAGTTTTTGAGGCTTTTTAGTTCGATTTGATAAGTCACATAAATTTCATTTTGTGCTTTGTTTAGTGATTAGAAGTTGTTATACCTTGTACTTTCTAGCTTAGGAACAGTATAAGAGTAGTATTTGGTGCTTGAATTCACAGATTTAAGATTTGTGTGGTGTTTTTGGGTGATTCGAGTGTTTTTATCCAAGTGTTCTTGGGTGCGGTTTGTGTACTTTGGACGTGTTCTTGAAAGCGGTTTGTGTCACATCGAGAACGCGGTTTGTCTTATTACTAGTTTAGGCAAAAGGACAAAAAGCATTGAAAGCGACGTGTTTGGCGGTTTGTGTCTACGCGGTTTGTCTATAAGGCGCGTACGCGGTTTGTGTCAACTCGGTTTGTCTCTGCAGTGTGAACTCGGTTTGTATCAACGCGGTTTGTCTCTCCAGCGTGAACTCGGTTTGTGTCTACGCGGTTTGTCTTTGCAGCGTGTACTCGGTTTGTATCAACGCGGTTTGTCTCTCCAGCGTGAACTCGGTTTGTGTCTACGCGGTTTGTCTCTGCAGCGTGAACTCGGTTTGTGTCTACGCGGTTTTTCTTTGCAGCGTGTACTCGGTTTGTATCAACCCGGTTTGTCTCTCCAGCGTGAACTCGGTTTGTGTCTACGCGGTTTGTCTCAGCAGCGTGAACTCGGTTTGTGTCTACGCGGTTTGTCTAGGCGGTTTGTATCCTCAAGGGTGCTATTTGTCTATGCGGTTTGTGTCTTGGTGATTTTAGAAATTCCCGCGAAAGATTCGATTTCTCGGTTAAATCACAAGATCTGTAAAATCCCGTAGTTACTATGGCTACCACATCAAACACATCATCAGAAGATATTCAAGCAGCAGGATCTGACACTCGTCCACCTATGCTGGATAGGACGGATTATGAGTCTTGGGCACAAAGGATAAGACTTTACTGCTTGGGAAAGGATAATGGAGTTAACATTCTAAAGTCAATTGACGATGGACCATATCAGATGGGTACCACCAGAGATGTTGTTACAACTGGTGAAGATGGGTCTGTAACTTGGGGCATCGACAGACCTAGAAACTACAATGATCTTAATGAAGAAGAAAAGAAGAGGTATGATGCTGACATTAGAGCCTCAAACATAGTCATTCAAGGTCTTCCAAAGGATGTATACAAGCTCATCAATTTCAACACTGAAGCCAAAGCTGTGTGGGACAACGTTAAAATGTTGTTGGCAGGGTCAGAACTCACAAAGGAAGATCGGGAGTCACAGCTGTATGATGAGTTCGAGCATTTCAAAATGAATCCAGGAGAGAATATCACAGACTACTATGTGAGATTTCATAAGTTGGTGAATGATATGAGGATGATCAGAATGACTATGCCAAATATCCAACTAAACTCAAAGTTTGTGAACAACATGACTCCTGAATGGGACAGATTTGTTACTGCTGTCAAACTCAACAAAGGTTTAAGGGATACCAACTATGAACAGCTGTATGCATATCTGCAACAACATGAGAAGCATGCTGTCTACGATCGGGTGCTGAGAGAAAAGTTTAATCCTTCAACTACAAATGATCCACTGGCGTTCATGACAAATGTTCAACCAACAATCCAATCATCATCCAACCCAAGCTATCATCAACTTCACTCACAAGTACCTGCTATGAGTTCCCAACTTGACTCAGGCTACTCTCAGACCGACAAAATGATTGACAACCTCACCAATCAAGTATCATTACTGGTTCAACAGTTTCAAGCATCACTCCCTCAGACCAACAATCAGTTAAGGAATTCATCCAACCCACGTAATCTAGCAATGGTGGAGGATGGGAAAATTGTGGTTCAGAATGTGCAAGGGAGAGCTGGAAGAAACATGGGTCGAGGGTATGTGCAGAATAGAGCAGGGAATGCCAATCAGGGTCAAGGGAAACAGATCAAGTGTTATAATTGTGGGGGGCTTGGACACATTGCTAGAAACTGCAATCAACCTAAACGTCCTCAGAACTCAGATTACTTCAAAGACAAGATGCTGTTAATGCAAGCTCAAGAGAATGGAGCTGTATTGGATGAGGAAGAGTTATTGTTCTTGGCAGGAGATGGGGGAAATACTTTTGATGAAGATGTGGATGAGCAACCAGTTCAGGATCTAGCACTTAATGATCCTAACATCTTCAAGGCAGATGACTGTGATGCATTTGACTCGGATGTAGATGATGAACCTACGGCTCAAACAATCTTCATGGCTAATTTGTCTTCTTTGGTCTCATCTCCCCGTCAAGTTGGTCCTTCTAATGCATCCGTGATATCTGAGGTACTAAAAATTTATGACACATATAATATAGTCGAGGGACAAAAGAATCCCAAAGAAGTACATCAGGCAGATGTTTCTGAAACAAGTAGTGTTGACATGGAAAATAGCAATATTATTTCATATGAACAGTATTTGAATCACAACAACTCGCCTGATGTACCAAATGGTGAATCTTTTGTAAATAATGATGTTTGTGTTGTAAGTAATGTAGGTGCCTTAGATAATGCGTGTAATTTAGATAATGAATATGAGTGCCATGAGAACAAATTGCCTGTCCCTGATGATGACTTGATCACTAGACTTAACATTTATAAAGAACAAGTGGCTATGTATGAACAACGTGCTAAGTTTGAGCTTAATGAACGTGAGCAGAAATTAGAAGGTCAAATGAGTACACTTATTAAAGAGTCTAGAGTAAGAGAAGAAACATTAAAATTAGAGTTGAGTTCTTTGAAAAGTCAGCTAGAACAGTCTGTCAACCAGAAACAGGAAGCACAAAAGTGTGTAAATACACTTAAGCTAGAATTCAAACAAAAAGAATCAACACTTTTAAATGATTTCTCTAGACTCAAGACGTTAAAAAATAAGCTTGAAGATAAGTTGTACACACAAGACCAAACCAGACAGACTGCCCAAATGATGTATAAGCACAGAAAGTTAAGTGACAAGCATAGTGAAAGCAATGTAGGTAGATCTAAATTAGCTATTCATGAGATTGCTAAGATAGCCCAACCTGCATTAAATGATTCCAATGTGATGTTTATGCCTAATCATGACCCGCCTGAGCTTCTCTACACTAAAGATGAGGAGGAGATGAGTGAGAGAACAAAGGAAAGAATGAATGAGAAAATGAGGGATCCCGAGTGCGTAGTCAGACGAATAATAATCAAACCCCATGACTATAGTGAGGAAAATCGTTTGACTGTGTTTGTTACTCAAAAGAAGTTAACACCTGAACAGATTTTCTGGAAACAAGATAATGAAAGACTTAAGGTAGAAAAACTTAAGGCCAACACCCCCCTCATAAGAAAAGTTGTATCCATAACGGTGTATCCTCCCAATACACCTAGGAATTTGGTGCCTTTATCTCTTCCCACTGAGTGTAAAACCTTTATTAGCTTATATGTGCTTTGGCAACTGTTTGCTGATTTCGATAAAACATGCAAGAAGAGAATCACACCCTCTGGTATTACTGAGGGGGAAAGGTGTTTTGAACATGCTAAAAGGTGTTACTTAACTGAGGTCATGCCATTCTTTAAACTACTTAAAGAACACTTTGAAGGGTTGCAAACTGCCCTGAAAGCCAAAATAAAAGAAATGGAAGTAGTGTTTAAAGATATGGAAAATGAGGTGAATGAATATGCAATAGAACTTAAGAGTCGAGAGATTGAAAGAAAAAACATACTCATTACTAACGACAACTTGATTGCTAAATGTATTGCACAAGATGTATTTTACACTGTCACTGATTCTGCATTGTCTGCTTGTCAATTTAATGAGTATGCTATTGCGTTAAATGTCACCCAGAATCGTGTTGTTGAGCTTGAGGGGGAGAATTTAAAATTGCTTGAAAAAATTCAAAATGATGACCATGAGAATATGGTTAAACGTTTTTCAAAATTAGAAGTTGAATATCTTAATTTGCAATTGAAACATCAACATTTTAATGAAAAACATAAAATATCAAATGACAAGACATCCTTGGATGCTCCTGAATTTGATACTTATTTTGAATTAAGCAAACGAGATGAGACAATTCAAGCTCACACGAACACGATTGGACTGCTGAGGGCCCAAATTGCCCAATTGAAATCCAACAAGTGTGAAGTGTATGGCACCAATAAACCTTCGTCTTCAGATTCTCAGAATTTTCAATATCAAAACACCATAAATAAGTTACATTATGAAAATGAGTGTTATCGAGAAGAAAATTCAAAGGTTAAACAACACTTCAAAGAGTTATATGATTCTATTAAAGTTACAAGAAGCAATCACAATGATCAAATAACCTCTTTGACAAATGAAATTGAGAATCTTAAGGCTCGGGTGAAAGGTAAAATGCCATGCACCACTTGTAATTGTGATGCACCAAAGGCTACTGATTGTAAAAAGTATGATGTTGATGTTGGGCGTATTCCATTTAAGCTTAGAAATAACAGCTTTGCCCATCAAACATATCTCGATCATCTTAGAGAGGGCCTTGACACACTTCGTGAGGTAGTTGAAGAGGATAGGACTGATAAGCCACTTGATAGGGCAGTTGTCTATGCCTGCAAACTCACGAAAAGGATTCAGGAAAACTTAGAATATGCCATAGGCTCAATTCCTAAGTTTAGCAGCCATAGAGATAGATTTGTTGCATCATCATCTACTGTTGAGAATAAGCATGTAGCCTTTGATCTACCACCAAAAAAATCAGAACCCAACACATCATTATCAGGAAGGCATGTGACAGAAAAACAAACTAATGTTCCCTTCGATGCTTCTACAGGAGTAAAAAGTGACACTCAAGCTAGCGGGTCAAGGTCTAGTGGAAACGCAAGAAAGGATAGGACTGCGCCAGCTAAGAATGATCACTTGAAGAATGTAGAAGCCCAACCTAGGAACAATAAGTTTGCAATGAGTAGGATGAATCGTGTTGATTCTAGTATCAAAAGTACTGTAATTAATTCGAATTCTAATGCTATCTGTAAAACATGCGATAATTGTTTAATTTCTGCTAATCATGATGAGTGTGTTGTGTCTTTCTTGATGTCTTCTGCATCACCCCATGATAAGAATGTTAGGATAATTGAAGCATGCAAGAAAGTTTGGAAAGCAACAGGAAAAACATTTGCTAGCGTAGGATATCAATGGAGACCCACTGGAAGGAAATTCAATTTAGGAAAACAGTACACGTTACCTAAAATGAATAAGCATAAAATTGTGAAAGATAAGGAATGGAGACCCACTGGAAGGAAATTCAATTTAGGACAACAGAGCTCATTACCTAAAATTAATAAGCATAAAATTGTAAAAAATAAGGAATGGAGACCAACTGGTAGAATCCTGTCTTTAGTGTCACAATGCCTTCCATCTAGGTCTTGTCCTGCCTCTAGTTCTGTCTCCTCAGTAAAGACAGTAGCATCTGTGAAATCTGTGGTTCCAGAATATGTATGTGCTGACCAAATGGACCCCAGCTGCACTTGGGGATCCACATTTTTCAGTTATCCATTGTTGTCTGGTTTCAAATGCAGGTCGTACAAATCGTCCTGTGGTATTTGGACTCAGGCTGCTCAAAACATATGACTGGGGATCGCTCGCGGCTCAAGAACTTCGTGAAAAAGTTTATCGGGACAGTTAGATTTGGGAACGACCACTTTGGTGCTATTATGGGTTATGGAGATTATGTGTTTGGTGACAGTGTAATCTCAAGGGTATATTATGTGGAAGGACTAGGGCACAATATGTTTTCTGTGGGTCAATTTTGTGATTCAGATCTGGAAGTGGCTTTCAGAAAACATACATGTTTCGTCAGAGAATTGGATGGTATAGATCTCCTCAAGGGCAGTCGGGGAACCAATCTATACACCATATCGATTGAAGAAATGTTGAAGTCCTCTCCCATATGCTTGCTTTCTAAAGCCTCTAAAACAAAATCATGGCTGTGGCATCGTCGTTTGAACCACTTGAACTTCGGTACCATAAATAATCTTTTACGTAAAGACCTTGTTAGAGGGATGCCCAGACTGAAATATGAGAAAGATCATCTCTGCTCTACATGTCAACTGGGTAAAAGCAAGAAACAAACCCACAAGCCTAAAACCATCAACACCAACTTGGAAGTTCTTCATACCCTCCACATGGACTTGTGCGGTCCAATGAGAATACAAACCATAAATGGAAAGAAGTACGTTCTGGTGATAGTAGATGATTATTCTCGGTTCACATGGGTAAAGTTTTTGAGAACCAAGGACGAAACTCCAGAGGTTATCATTAAACTGATAAAACAGCTGCAAGTAAGGCTCGATAAAACTGTCAGAATCATCCGCACTGATAATGGTACTGAGTTTGTTAACCAACAACTCCGTAATTTCTATGAAAGTATTGGCATCACGCATCAGAAAAGTATCCCTCGCACTCCTCAACAGAACGGAGTGGTTGAACGAAGGAACCGTACTCTGGTGGAAGCTGCAAGAACCATGCTTATATTTTCAAAGGCACCGATGTTTCTCTGGGCAGAGGCTATTGCAACAGCATGTTACACTCAAAACCGATCCTTAATTCATCCTGTTCATGAGAAGACTCCCTTCGAGTTAATTCATAATAAGAAACCTGATCTTTCTTTTCTCCGTGTGTTTGGTGCACTTTGCTATCCAACTAACGATAGTCAAGACTTGGGAAAGTTAAGAGCTAAAGCAGATGTAGGTATTTTTTGTTTGATACGCACCAGACAGTAAAGGGTATCGAATCTACAATAAGAGAACCCGTAAAATCATGGAAACCATTCATGTTACGTTCGATGAGCTGAGTGAGCAACCTGCTTCAGGACAAATTAGTTCTGGACCCGATCTTAACCTTTTGTCACCTGGACCCATTAGTTCAGGACTTGTACAGAATTCTACGCCTGCAGATTCTTACGTGCCACCTACATGCGAGGAGTTGAAGAAGTTATTCGATCCTATGTTTGATGAATACTTTGAGCCAACGAATGGAACCATCCCAAGTGAACCTGCTATACTTCCTATGGCTGAGGTTCAAGCCCCACAAGGTTCAGAAGGCCCAACATCTTCAGTATCAGTCAGTCTCAATGCTCCAGCTGCCTGTCAATCGCCTTCATCATCAAACGCTCAATCTTCTCCAGTAATACAAGAATCTTCAGACAATCATTCTTTGGAAGTTAATCCTTTTGCTCCTGTTGATGAGGTTCCTTTTGAAAACATATTTGCTCCTGAACATACTTCAGACACATCCTCACTTGAAGAACACAGCACTGCTACATCTGTTCATAACCCTCAACCTCACGACCATCTCAGAAAATGGACCAGTGATCATCCAATCGACAACATCATAGGCAATCCCTCACGTCCAGTATCCACACGTAATCAACTAGCCACTGATGCACTATGGTGCTTCTTCAATTCTGTACTGTCCAAAGTCGAACCAAAAGATGCCAAAGAAGCAATGACTAAAGATTGCTGGTTCCAGGCTATGCAGGATGAAATCCATGAATTTGATCGACTTGAAGTATGGGAATTAGTGCCTCCTCCAGAGCTTGCAATGATCATTGCTTTAAAGTGGATCTTCAAAGTGAAGCTCGATGAGTATGGTGATGTGTTAAAGAACAAGGCACGGCTAGTTGCTAAAGGGTTCAGACAAGAAGAGGGCATTGATTTTGAAGAATCGTTTGCTCCGGTTGCTAGAATTGAAGCTATAAGAATCTTCCTGGCAAATGCTGCTAGTCGAAATATGATAGTCTACCAGATGGATGTCAAAACGGCATTCTTGAATGGTGACTTAAAGGAAGAAGTTTATGTGAGTCAACCAGAAGGGTTCGTGGATGCTGAACATCCTACTCATGTTTACCGCTTGAAGAAGGCTCTTTATGGGTTAAAACAGGCGCCAAGAGCATGGTACGATACATTGTCCAAGTTCCTCCTAGTGAACGGATTCTCCAAGGGTGTTGTTGATCCCACACTATTCACCAGGAAGTCAAGAAACCATCTACTACTAGTTCAGATCTATGTAGATGATATCATCTTTGCTTCAACAGATCCTAGTGAATGTGATAGTTTTTCAAAGGAGATGAATTCCAAGTTCCAAATGTCCATGATGGGACAAATGTCATTCTTCTTAGGATTACAAGTTTCTCAAAGTCCCGGAGGCATATTCATTAATCAATCCAAATACGCTAACGAGATCTTGAAAAAGTTTGGATTCTATTCAAGTGAACCTGTTGACACTCCCATGGTTGATAGAACGAAGCTGGATGAAGATCCTTCAGGGATTCCAGTGGATATAACAAAATATCGAAGCATGATTGGATCTTTGATGTACATCACGGCTAGCAGACCAGATCTTCTGTTTGCTGTGTGTATGTGTGCTCGGTATCAATCCAGGCCAACCAAGAAGCATGTTGAAGCAGTGAAAAGGATCTTCCGATATCTTCAAGGCACAGTTCATATGGGTCTCTGGTATCCTAAGGACACTGCAATGGAGTTAACGGCTTACGCGGATGCTGATCATGCGGGATGTCAAGACACTCGTCACAGTACCTCAGGAGGAGCTCAGTTTTTAGGGGAAAAGTTGGTTAGTTGGTCTTCTAAGAAGCAGATGAGTACTTCCATATCATCTACTGAAGCTGAGTACATTGCCATGTCTGCTTGTTGTGCACAAATCCTTTGGATGCGATCACAACTTTCGGACTATGGATTCTCATACAACAAAATTCCCCTATATTGTGACAACAAAAGCGCCATTGCTCTTTGTTGTAACAATGTTCAGCACTCCAGGTCAAAACACATCGACATCAGGCATCACTTCATCAGGGAACAGGTGGAAAAAGGAATTGTGGAACTATACTTCGTGAGGACAGAGTTTCAGTTAGCTGACATCTTCACCAAGGCCCTCCCAAGAGAAAGGTTTCAGTTTATTCTCCCACGCCTTGGCATGAAGAGCATGACTCCTGAAACCCTCAAGTGTCTTCAGGAAGAAAAGGAGGAGTAAAGGATTGTCTTCTTATATCCTTGTACATAGTTGTATATATCTTAAATCAAAAAGAAAATACAAAAATATAAAACCTATAAAAACCATAAAAATCGAAAAATCAGAAAATACCAAAAATAGTCCTACCTAGGCATGTCTTCTGTTTATCGATAACATTTACGGATCTAGAAATGTCATTCAACAATGACACGGATCCTTAAATGAAGCTCGAGCAGAAGTTATACTAATCAGTTAAAACATGTCTTAATGGCTTGCAGTTACTTCATACTGCAACCCGCGATACACTCTGGGGAAAGCACGTCGCCTAAAGGACGGCTGTTCCTCCAACTGGGTGATGTTCACCTGGGCATGGATTACTTCATATCCATGTTTCACCGACTTGATGTACGTTTCAGTGCGTCTTGTCGTGTATAAGAAGAGAAGTCTTCTTTTCATCAGACTCTTTATGTTGTTTGATTCTTCTAGAGAGTCTTGATGTTACACAAGGTGGTAAATTGAATTAAATTTTCACAAATACCCGTCGCTCAATCGAATGACTACAACTCTTTTAATGGAAAACGGGTCATTAATTGAGGGGGAGCATATTTGTTCAAATTTCCGACACCTTGCCAAATTTGTGCAACATCAGTAGTGACACTCTCTCGTTGTTTCAGGGGAAGCATAGTATGCTTCAAAATCAGAATACATTTAAACCTGACCACATTTTCTCCCAAATTTTCTAAACTTATTTAAATCACTTGGGATCACAAATCTCAAATGGTTTGAAATTTTTGATCGGGGGAGAGAATGTGATTTAAATATGAAATTCTGATAAAATGTGATGATTTGGAAGTTAATGTAAGCTCTCCCGTATGTGCTAAACCATTTTGTATATCAAGGCACATATTGAGGGGGAGCAAAATGTTTTGGTCATAAAAGCATGCTCTTCCATATGTGCTAAAATCTTTCTTATATCGATGCACATATTGAGGGGGAGCAAATGGTTTTAACAAAACAAAGGATTTGGCATCTCACGTGAGCAAGGCTCAGACTTCACCAATGAATTGACGAAACTTGAATTGCCATCAATCGAAAGGATACGTCTTGGCCGGGTAATAATTTCAAGCTGGTCTAACCAGTGATGTAAGCGTGTCTCAAAAAAGATGTATCTGAGTAGAGAGTACCATTTCGAGAAACTTTCTGTGGACTTGACCAGGCCGGGTAATAATTTCAAGCTAGTCTAACTAGTGATGTAAGCGTGTCTCGAATCGGTCATGTTCACTGAAAGTGGATCAATTCAAAAAGTGCGAGCTCTACCTAACATGTGCAAATTTTATAAAACTATCACTCGAGCACATGTTGAGGGGGAGCATTTAAAAAATATAAAACTCTCAAGTGTTTGCAAAAATGTGTTTTGAAATCATGAACACTTTGAGAGATTTTTCAAAGATTTGGTTTGGCAATTGTGGAAGAACACCAAAGACCGACCGTTGTATTTCATATAATGGAGTTATAAGGATGGTTAGGTTAGGCTCAAGTTCCCACGATCCCGCCAGAGCCGGAGGGATCTACCCAGGGACAATCCACTAGTTAGTGTAGAAGTCCTTAGGTATGATTAAAAAGGAGAAAAGTGAATGAGGGAAGAGTGCCGACTGAGATGGAGCTAACACTGGAACAAACCCAACAAGGTGTTAGGTATGAAGTCTCGGTAAGCACTGAAGGGGTTGAAGAATGAAAAAGAATTGTAAAGAGAAAGGGTGAAAAGAAATAGCCCTCCTTACAACTTAGGCAGAAACCGGGTCAATACATATGCTGTCAGAATCACTTAGCTGATTGCTGGCATTGAAGACAAAGTATCATGGACCCAGTGATACGCTGCACAACCCTCCCTAGCCACTCAAGGTCCCTCAAAGGATTCTTGTTTCAATTGTCACGGAGTTCAATACGTTTCTATCGTCTCTCTCACTCCGAGTTAGATGATATTGAAAAGGTGGCAGTCCTCTCCAGCCTCCGATCACCAAATCAAAACGCACAATAGAGTCTAGAGCCACGAGATTCATAATAAGATCTCATAGGAACACGGATTATTTCTACACTGGTTGTTCATCATTAAGGACACCAGTTGTAAACTTATGAGTCCTACGCAGATCTTTGCAATCTGCCAGAACATTCATGAGAGACTTTACAAATGTAATTCTCAATGATTGAATGGAAATTCCTGCCAGGGTCAACATCAAGCAGCCCTGAAAGCAGGTCACTTCGGTAATTCCCTGTGGATTACGCTTAGTGATCACGGCGGTTTCAAACGGTCTACAGTCGTGGAGTGATCTCCAGCGACTCACCTAATCATTGATATGCTACGGTATGATCTTAAAAGGCCCTCTGTGGGTTTTCGATTAGGAACGGTCTTGGTAAGGATTAGAGAGAGTTTTCACACTATGCTGTTGACTTTCTCGAAGTCCAAACTTATAAGTACCGGTCGATTTATTGCTAACTGTCGTATGCAGGAATTTCTGGTGGTTGTAGCAGTGGAATGCTGTAGCTGGTTGCTATTGTAGCTGATTGCAGAAAAGATGCCAATCCATCACCACATGCTCACACCACATCATCATCAAAGAAGTCATGATCAACCTAAAAGACCTTCAACACAGCTTCTGCAAACTCTGATGTTGAAGATCATGACACCATATCGTGTGAGCATGTCGGCTCTAAGTATATGTCATCACATGGAGACCTACTACTGAAAGATGACTTGGAGACTCAAGTGGGATGATTCTTTCAAAGATTACTCAAAGTTCATCCAAGACAAAAGAGAAGTCATCTTAAGATCACGGATGTTTGCACAACAATCTATGATATTGAAGAATCAATGGTTACGAGCTATGATGTCAAGATCAAAGGAAGAAGTGCTGAAATTCAGAACATTACTTCTGGGGTGACCTCCCTTAGGGGGAGATTGTTAGGAATATGAATATTCAGCTGAAGACTCGGTCACCCCGAGTACTTATTAGCTCATCATAGCTCGTAGGATTATCAGTAATATTATTAGTAGATTAGTTATTAATTAATATTGTGGAGTGGGTCGGGTCTTTACCCTCTGTCAGCTCTCTCCACAGCCCACTAGGGGCATATTAAGTAGTATGTATAAATACCCCTTCCCTTGTGTGGGAAGGGTTGGAACTTCCCTACATTTCAAGCTAATATACACATAGTTCTCTCTCTCTAGAAGTTCCCACTTTCTCTCTCTAGTTCTTGTTCAATCGATCCATATCTAAGCCTCAAACAAGTGTTTCTTGCATTGTGAATACCCTACAATTTCTAAGCTATAAAAATTATGTTTTGTGTAAAATCATGCCTGCTAAACTTTGAAGATCATTTCATCCATTCTAATAACAATCGTTAATCATTCGTAGACTGTGCTATATGATATTTATAGTTTTCTCCATATGCTTGACAGAACTACTGCAAATGAGACTCAAAAACATGTTCTGGCATATGCTCGACAAAATCAAGTTCTACTCAATCTTCTACTTGAGCAGTTTGTTTAGCTATATCAAGAATTAACTCTTACGTTACTTTCGTAAGTCTTCTTTTGTTATTGTGGAAATCCTTCACTGTGAGCCCTACATAGAAAATGTAGAAAAGGTTTTGAAATCTCTATCATATGACCAAAGACACGGATCTTATATTTAAATCATTTTGTATTACATTTTTATGTTTCATAATAAGACTCGATGGGCGGCCCTTAGGCTACTGATGTAAATGATAATTATTTATTTGACAATACACATCCAAACACGCTTATTGTCTAACTATAATATAAGTTTTGACATGTAGAAGATCCGTATAAACTTATTGATTCATGCAATATGCCTAATTAATGAGTAGGGCAGCCCTTGCGTTGGGGATGTGGGACTTAACGGTGTATGCTTTGTTATAGGGCTGATGAATTGGATATAAACAAATGGGCTTGGGAGGGAACAATGAAGGTGGTAAGCAAGGGAGAAGAGTGCATTATCAGACTTGAAGATAATACAACAAGTGATAATATCTCTGCTTTTATTGTTTACCGAATATATTGATTGTATAATTACTTATGTTAATCTTTAGGTGAACTCTATGCTCGGGCATTTTTAAGAGACGGGGAGCCTCATCCTGTGGAGCCTGTAATTGATAGCAGCCGGTAAATTGCCGTCTAATCTGTGACAGCTATCAAATGCATATTTATCAATTCAATATATGTGTTTGCTATAGAATCAGATCATGACATATTCATCGTCCTAAGTAAAATTTTTCCGAGAAATTGTTTTGCATGTTTAATCTCCCTGAAATTTGCAATATCATTTCCTTAAGATGTTTCAGTTAATCACTCAGTCAAAACTATAGTCTGTTGTTATGAAGAATGAAGATACCTGGAATTGATCAGGTATGTTAGAAACTCTCACGCATTAAGTTTTTTAGCAGCTATCATGGTTATTGGGTGTTATGTATAAGGGGGTGTATAGATGTTCGTTCGCTGTTTAGAGTTGTAACAATATGATATTCAGATGATTGACGCACAAAAATGTTTGAAAAAATCTTTTGGTTTAAGGATTGAAAGATTAAAATAAAATTTGACCAATCTTTTATGTGAAACGATCAAATTCAAAAACTACTTCCTGCGTAGCTCTTCAAATGCCACTATTGCAATTGATGAACTTAAGGTACGTAATAAAGTGGTCGAGTTGCGTGGTTGAGAGTAATGGTTCCAAATGGGGTGGACTCGGGTTGGGTGTTAGGTGACATATCTATAATCTATCTGGTAGCAATTGTGTACTTCTTTCAGTTATATGTTTATATAAGAAATCATTTGAAGTCTTAAATTCATGTGGCTCTACAAAGTTACATTCATGAATCTTTGAAGATTAATGACGTGAGAAAAATAAGTGTGGTCATGTGGTCTGGTAAGAATTTTCTACCTTAAGTATCTTGCGGATTTCTTAAATATCTTGCGAAAGGTGACTACTTCAAAGCCACACTTTTGTATCAATTATGCATTTTTAAAAATTGTTTAAGAAATTATAACATTATAAAAAAATTTAATGCAACATTTTTTTAGGTTATGAGTGGAATGATTGTTGTTGCATCTAAATTATGTGGAAAAGACAAGAACTATGATAGAGAATATGCAATAGAAAAGCTGCATGATTATAGCCTCTCAATTCGAGCAAAATTGATTCTGGTAATATTTGGCATTATTCAGGCGAATTCCTCATGGTCTACACTCCCCAACAGGTTAGAATTTTCCTTTATATTTATTTGCTCCAGATTGATTGTAATTAAGGGGTGTTTGTGATTGCCTATTTTAAACTGCTTATCCGCTTTATAAACTACTCCATATGTACAATCTACTTATGTGTGAGTGACAATTTTCTTTAGAATAAGTAGATTAGGAGTTTAAAGTTTTCTTTGAACACATAGCTGCATTTCGTAAGCTGATAAGCCCTTTAATAGGCAGTCCGAAACACCCACTTAGTAACATTTTGACACTCAGTTTTTTTTTGTTTGTTTTCGTCTTTGTTGTGTAGGCCTTTTGCTTGTGGACATCTGAAGGTTTAGTTGTATTGTTGTCCTGGAAAAAAATAGGCATACGGGTAAAGAGAAAGAAGGGCATTAAAGTTTTATGTCGTGACAAAGATGGCAACCATTGCAATCACACAACTAACGTCGTGTACAAAGAAGTCCTTCATCGACTTTAATTTTTCCATTTTTTTAATTTTATCTTTTTATCTTTAAACAATACATTCAAGATTATTTATATATTACATTATTTATCTTTCAGCATTATAAATTTTAGCGTATTAAATTTTACATCATGTTTGTACTGAACAACTTTATGTAGCCATTTTAAGGGTCAAAAGCAAGAATTGTCTAAAATAGGTGTTGTGACAAGCATGACAACTACAACAAATCTACAACCAACCAACGTCGTCTATAAAGAAGTTCTTCATAGATTATAAGTATGTTTTCCTACACGATAAAGTATCTTTAATTCGGATATTTTCAACATTAAATTTGTTTAACGTTATTCTATCAAACCATTTTACTTTTTTTTTTTATCTTATAAACAAATTATAAAAACCAGCCGCCCAACGGGAGGGCCTTGCATCTATGATTTTAGAACAATTCTTGGAGCTAGCCCGTCGTTAGCTTTGAAGATTGGCCTTCCACAACATTAAGTTTTTTTTTTTTTTTTTTTTTTTTTTTTTTTTTTTTTACTCCATCACAATGTCTGGTCATTCCACACCATAAGTTAGCTTTGAAGATTGGCGCTCATGCTATGTGTTTGCGCAATATTGATCAAATAGGTGGATTTTGTAATGGAACCAAATGTTTTGAGAATATGAATCAATAACATTGAGGCAAAGATTATATTAGGTGGTAAATCGGGCGAGATTTGCGCTATACCTAGAATAATTATAAGCTCATCCGACAAGAAGATGCTTTTTCAACTTAATAGGAGACAATTCCCTATTTTCGTTTGTTTTGCCATGACAATAAACAAAAGTCAAGACCAAACCTTGCCTAAGGTCGGACTCTATTTGGAACGACCTATTTTTTCACACGGGCAACATTATTCTATCAATCATTTTAATAATTCGCGTTTTAATTTATCTTTTATCTTATAAACAAATTTTAAAAACTAGACGCCCAACGGGCAGGCCTTGAGGCTTCGTGTTGGTTGCAACCCTGTAGATGCAGAACAAATTAAGGATTTTGCTAAATGGATTTTGAGTATTGGTGATGGGACAAGAGGTGGCACTAAAGATGGTACTGCTGAGGTTGAATTCCTAGAAGAAATGCTAATACCTGATTCTGATGGTCATGTACAAGCTATGATACAAGAAACTTACGATAATTGGGAGCAAAATCTTTGGGATCCATCTTATTTTCAAGATCGAGCCATTCTTGCACCAACATATGAGGGTGTTGACAAAGTTAATGACCGAATAATTTCTCAACTTAGTGGCAGAGAAAAAGTATATTATAGTTCAGATACAATCTCAGATTTAGACGTGGATTTTAATCTTAGCAAGGATATGTACACTACAGATTTTTTGAATACAATCAAAGTGTTTGGACTTCCACACCATAAATTAGTTTTGAAGATTGGCACTCAGGTTATGTGTTTATGCAACATTGATCAACGAGGAGGATTGTGTAATGGAACCAGGTTACAAGTATTGAGAATGGGAATCAATAACATTGAGGCAAAGATTATATCAGGTGGTAAAGTGGGTGAGGTTCGCTCTATACCTAGAATGATTATAAGCCCATCCGACAAGAAGATGCCTTTTGAACTTAATAGGAGACAATTCCCTATTTTCGTTTGTTTTGCCATGACTATAAACAAAAGTCAAGGCCAAACATTGTCTAAGGCTGGGCTATATTTGGAACGGCCTATTTTTTCTCACGGACAACTTTATGTAGCCGTTTCCAGAGTAAAAAGCAAGAGAGGTCTAAAAGTGTTGTGTTGTGACAAAGACGGCAACTACACCAACTCTACGACAAACGTTGTATATAGAGAAGTTCTTCATAGATTATAAACTATAAATAATTTGGTTATTTTGAACGTTATGTTTGATTAAACATTACTGTTTTCTTGATAATAGCATGTTTATTTTATTCATTTGAGTCTCATGGATGCAACTACACTTTCATACGTATTATACTATTAATTTTATTGTATAATCAAATTTTCTAAAGCTAGCCGCCCTATCGGGGCGGGCTTTGCATCTAGTATGGAGTATAAAGGTGGATGACGAAAGACAAGAGTACCCTCCCCTTGATCACCGTCGGGATGGGTGGCATGTGATTGGGTGAGAATGGCGTTAAGTACTTATAAGTAGGTCCCTTTAAACTTTATTACGAGTACTTTTTTATAAATGTGGGGATAAAATATTAAATGATATTAAATTATTAACACATTTCTGTCAAAAAATCTACTACTAGTAGAAAGAACTTTTTTTTAGGATTTTTCTAATAAACACAGCTTTTGGATACTTTCTTGCAAAGTCCTTTTTTGTGTTTTAATTGTAGTATAACTTTTTTTATTATCATATATCCATCATAATGATATTTGATAATTCTAGCTTTGGTTGATCATGACTTCATGGACTTTTCATGATTATAAAAATTGTACATCATTAATAAATCAATCGATATTGTGAAGGGTTGGTCTGAAGTTCACATTGATTGTAGGTTGCAAGATTATAATGACAAAATTCTTTAAAATAGTAACTACGATAACAATTAGTTAGTAGAGTAAGAATCAAACGAAAAATAAAATTAAAATGAGAAGGGTGAATTGTTTGTGTGACATGCAACATTTCGTATGTTGTATGTAAATAATTGTTTTAAGATTCTAAAACAATTTTTACATTCATTGCATAAATCAGTACAACTTCTTCGCTGCAAAAGACATTTACAATTATATTCTTAACTTGCGGCCAAGTCACACATACCAAATCCTCACCTCATTCTCGGTACGTTGATCAATACTTTTTTTAAACGGAAAATTACGACATACACAGTCATACAACACTGATCTTACATATGTCTTTAATCAAACTTGAACCCACAACATCTTAATTGATGAGACACTCACAACTATCAACGTACTACTCATAAGCTATTTTTAACTTTTACGGAGTATCTTCTAAGGTATCAACACATTTTATCCTTTTGCCTCCTTCCAGAAGATATACTCTCATATATACAGTTGAAACAATCAATTTTTTGTTCTTATGTAAAACAACAACAATATGAAATCGTCAAATCTCCAAACAGATATACACATTGTTGACGACAATTTATAATCTGTGAACATGCGTTTATATAAAATCCAATTTTTACATACGGAGTATTATTTTAGAGGCACATGCATACCGCTATTAATTGCTTTCTAGAAACAGGCACAACCATAAACTATTTACATTATATGTCATGCTAAAATAATAATAAAAACTATTTCAAAGATCATAATATTTCTCGGTACTCGTCCAATTCAAATCATATCATAAATTCATAATATTCAAGTAAATGCGAATGGATTTTCTAATATATTATGTTGTGTCTGATTTTTAAATTTGGGTTTTAGGTTTTCAGCATAAACTCTATAAACCTCACATTCTTAAACTTTTATATGAAAACCTATATCATCTCTTATCATGTGAAAAGTAAATGGTTTCGGCCTCAAAATCCAGCCAAGTGCTCCCTCGGTCACAAAATCTTGTTGTGTGGTGGCACTGTGAAACGTTAAGACAGTTAAACAGAAATTTATCCCGAAATGCATGAATACCCGTTACTGAAACGACCTATGCTAAAACAACGGGTCCTACAATGTCGCATGTGTATCACTTTTTGTTGCGTATAATAAAGTTGTAACTTGTAATGTAACACCCGTTTCCCGTATACAACTAGGCTCCATTCAAGATGAATTGACTAAGAGTTAACATGATTGGTTAGTCAACATAAATTACGTAGCGGTCAAGCCCGATAGCCAAAGTATGTATAATATGGCTATATAAAATATGTTGTGCCACATTTAGAAAGGAAACGGACTTCACGGACTTAAGTTGCCATTGTGCTAAATGTGTTATAAGTTTATATGTGGCAAAAGTAGAAGGAAAGAGACTAGAAGGACCAATCTTGCCCAATGGCCAAACTCCCAACTAATCTAGATAAATATCTAGTTATCCATCATTTTCCATAAGGTTCTAGAGGGTGCTTGTGTGGTCCGGTTTTTAGAAAGAAAAAGGAGGGAAGAAAACTAGTTTGGTGATCATGGATTTGGTTAAGATTTTGTGTTCCACTTCAAAGATTAAGTCATAGCAATGATCATCCCATGTAAGTAACTTTCTATCTTGATCTTAATAAGTTATAGATTGTAAGGAAAGTGGGATATCATCATATGATCTAGGTGTGATCATGTGATGATTTAGTAAGAAAGATGAGTATGTTTAATGGGTTATGTAAACCCTTAATTATGGTATTGATTGTCATGATGTTAGGTCTTGATAATTAAGAAGAATGATGATGATGGTTAGAGGTTGATGATGATGGTGATATTGATTCTATGCTTAGCTTTGGAAGCTAAGGTAAGTAACTTGGTTACTATGTGCTTAATATGAAAGTTGTTATAATATGTGATTATGAATGTTGTGTTAAGAATGGTTATAGATGCTTAGAGGGAGTGACTAACTTAGAGAATTGTTTAATGGGATGTTATAGAACTAATCTTTGAATTTGGGAGAATTAAGGTATGTATTAAATGCCTTATGTGTTTATGTGTTATAGTTATGTGTTAATGAGATGTGTTCATGATGCATATGTGATGATGGAAGTATTAATCATGTAATAACCATTTACTTACTAAGCGTTATCACTTACTGTTATAGTTACCATGTTTTGTAGGTTCATGTATAATGGAGATGTGATGGCTTGGTTATATGGATTAAGGATTTGGATATGCAAGAATGAAGGTAGTATGCGTTTAGGAGCTTAGGTAGAATACCGAGCTCAAGTGTAAAGTTTGTACCCCCGTTGGTCTTTTATTGGTTGGTAAAGTGTAACCGTGTGGCAAATTGTATGTTAAGGTTGTCCTAACGATTTGGTGGTCAACCGTTGTGTCAAAGTATGCTTTAAGTGTTTATAGTCAAACTTAAAGGGGTGTTTGACATAAGCATGAAAATACCCATTTTGGGTTGTAAACGGGTCATGTGTCTATAAAACAGATTTAATATGTTAAGTTAATGATTTTGGTTAAGTTTGAGGTGATGTGGAAGTCGTATGTGTCTTATGTCATGAAATGGGTCAAAACGGGTTTTGGTGCAAAACCCGTCAACTTGTAAAGTACTATTCCGAGGGTCAAACGGAAAATGTTTTTGTATGGAAATGAGCCCAATGATATATATTAAGTAAATCTGGAAGGTTTGGTGAAATATCTAGTTCGGGAGGTCGGGTTTTCAAGTACGGGACTTGGAAGTGGTTCCAGGAGGTCAGTAGCCTCCAACCGATCGGTTGCAGCCCATCCAAATCGGATGGGTGGTTTTCGGCAGCTTTCGACAATCTTTGAAAAATCATATCTTTTAAACCGTAAATCTTCATGGGTCGTGACACCCGGCGTTTCGAAGGTAATTGAGTCTAGTTTCATTCAAAAATAGTCTTATGGTCTCAATATTTATGGATTTTTATAAATGGTCAAAAGAGTAACAGGATGTCTGTAAAAGTCAAGCGTTTCTGTGCAAAACGTTTTTATTTTCGGTCAAAGCGGGCACGGGGTGTAACAACTTGGTATCAAAGCTTCGGTTTAAGTGAATTAGGTTTCCACTTAGGTTGCCTAGACTTAAACCACTCGTAGATGCGTTGAACATAAGTTAAAGTAATGTGGAAAATGGATGCTATAGTGATATAATGTGGAATTGCCTATAGTAATGATGAGATTAGATTATAGCTAAGATGTAACGCGAATATTGTGATGTGGATGTAGTTGTAACACCCCCGAAATCTACTTTGCGGAAGCATTAGAGTCATGGGGTGCTACTGAAATGGAAATCATAGCACAGGGTAACAAAGAACCAATTACACACTTTATAAAGTATATTAAATTTGATTTATCCAATTATAACAAACTTTATATCTCAAGTTTGTTTACAAGTTTAATGGTCCCTCAAAAACAAGTCTTAAACATTTGTTAAAAACACTTGGCCATTAGGATAAGCATGCCGCCTTGTCAAACCTTGCCACACTTGCATATGTCCAGATACCTAAGAAAAATATGCTAAAAGTCAGCAAAAAGCTGGTGAGTTCTTAGGTTTAGGTTATAACAAATTTGGACCAATAGTTTAGTTTGTGAACATAGAAATGTCACATTTATATTTTATTTGCGCGAGCACTGAGTTCATGCAACCGAAGCTCGACAGTCCAATGTGCTATAACCTAGCACATTAATAATCACAAAGGGGCCCTTAGCGAGTGCTTAACCCAATTCACTCGTAATCCGACTTAATATACGCTCGTTTGCCTATCCGGTCAAACCGAACGGGGGAGTCACCCCAATAGATCTATTCATATTAATCGCGCTTCCTAACCGGAATTAACAGTGCATGAAGGCGGGTATAATAATGGGTTCTAGAGTCTTAGGCTAACTGCGCAATATCATTGGTAAACATAGTATAAATGGTCCATAAAATTGGTTTTGCATGTTTCTCACCCCATTCATATAAAATAAGTATAAGTAAAAAGGGGCTATAAACTCACCTTTAATGGCCTGAACAGTGAAAGCTGTGAAATCAAAGAGTGCACGACACCAACACGCAACCTAGATTAAATAACCATATCTTAGTTTCAAGTATTAAATTTTCAAGTTCTTTCAGATTTTAATCTCAATGTTTTAGTGTATCTATGTTGTTGTCACTTGTGTGGCGGTAAGTGTGGTTGCTAAGGTCTCTCCTAAGGAACGGCGAGGTGTAACTCTATAATTGTCCTAAGGTACGGTACTTGAGGAATTTGGGGATATTGAACATTTGAACTATCTAAAGCATAAATGGATTCAGTCGGAATGTAATATATATATATATTATATATATATATATATATATATATATATATATATATATATATATATATATATATATATATATATATATATATATATATATATATATATATATATATAATATATATATATATATATATATATATATATATTATAGTTGTGTAATGTGTTCGTCATGTCCGTTTATGTTAATTTTGGAAGTAAGGCCTAACGTACGTGACGTTTACTACCTTCTAGCTTAATATAACGTAAGTTTTAGTAAACTTGGTTAATTAGAATTTTTAGCGAGGTTTGCTTTGTTATTAATAATCTATTACGCCTCATTTTTACATATTATTAGCTTAAAATCAAATATATCGTCAAATTTGTCTAAGTACGGTTCAGGTTTGATATACAATTCCTAGTTTTCTTTATTAGTAACGTTTATATTTACTTAGTCTTAATATAACAAATGTAAGTTTCAATTTATATACATCATCCAACGTGAGTTATAATCGAGACTTAAAGTGAAATTGGTTTGTCATTTATTTTACTTGTGTTTCAAATTTTTTATTACCTATGAGTTTGTATAAAGTTTCTATTCCCTTGTCCATTTTTATATTTTACTATTCGTGACATTTCGAGACCACATAAATAATGCTAGTATAGTCTAAATGGCTTAGTTATTGTTGTCGAGTTTTACATTATGGTTACTCAAGTTTTTTTCGTACATATACGCTAGTTCAATGTGAAGTTTCATTTTCTAGTTTCTGTTAGTGACATTATTTTCGGTTGCTTTAGTCAAGTATCGGTGTCAAGTTATATACTTACTAATCATGTGTCATTGCTTATACGTATTTGATTTTGTTGTTAGTGCATTCGAGTTTTAAATTGTAACGACAAGTGTGTATATAAACTTTGTACCTCTTTATGTACATTCTATGTTTTACTTTGTATAAAGTTGTAAGACGATATCTAGTGACATTTTACTAATTAACGGTTCATTTAAATTAGTAGTCGAGTTTTAAGTTGCGACAATACGAGCTTACATCAAAGCTTTCGACAAAGTTTTATTCTTGTGTTCGCGGCTTTCCTTGTTTTATATATATATATATATATATATATATATATATATATATATATATATATATATATATATATATATATATATATATATATATATATATATATATATGTTAGTTTCGATACGAAATGTTTGCGAGATCGGCTATAAAATTTTATTGTGCGACTAATGTATATGTTTTGACAGATTTTTGATATTAATGGTAATGGTTGGGCTGGGTCGGTTTCTAGGGACTACCATGGGTCTGGTGGGCCGAAAAGGGTTCATAGCAGATTATGTAAATAGGCTGGCACAAGGGGTATTTGAGTTGGGCTTGTGTTTTGCATCCTAGGTGGACTTTATTTGTTGTGGTTTGGCCTGGTATATACAAGAAGTACAATGCAAAAGTCTTATAGGCTTGTATATACTTCCTGGGAAATACTTAACCACTATTTCTACACCAAAAAGGGATAGAAAGCTCATGTCTCGGCCTAACTCTTCTCTTTTCAGAAAAATGACTTAATGTGAGTGGTACAACTCTTGTTTCAGAAGGACTCTTGTCCACTTCATAGTGTTTTATCCTAAGGCAATATATGGTGTTGATAGTACTGATGGTTTCGGAATAAGCAAAGGAGGTTCTACCCCGATTGGGTTCGACTAGGTTTCACTAAAGCCCTACAATTCCTGAGTCTTAGGTGGTCGAATTTGACTAGCACTTAGGTTGTGAGGGAGGATGAGAGTTAAATTGGTGAGGCTTGCCCAAGGTTAACTAAGATCCGCACACCCCCATGGGTGGTTGTTTGGCGGAGGTTCTAGCAAGCCAAGCTTACGCCCTTTTTGGGTGATGTTCCTTTGGCCAAATATCTCCACAACGCACCCTACTTGGGTGGCTGTTGGGTTACTTTCATAGTGTTACCAAAAATTGCGACTTCTCACCGAATCTAGGTGCTAAAGCTTAACACTCAATCTTGAGTGGAGTGTTTTCACTAGCTTATACGCTAAAACTCCTAGACTTCGATTTGGGTCCTTTTCAACAAAATCCTAATGGTCTACTAACGAGTCAAGGGTTTTGATTTAAAATGACAACAACATACGAATCGAACCTAAGTTTCTAATAGCAATTACAAGAGCAGGTTTAACTACTGAGTCCACACCTTCGTCTTTCCTAGGTTTCAGAGGTCACATCAAAGAAAACAACCTTAATACGGCCAACACTGTCTACGACTAACAATTTGCATCTCAAATTTCCTAAATCCTAAACCACAACAACAGTAACAATATCTGACAACCATTTCCAGGTTTTACTAGAGTCCTACGCCACAATAACAACAACATTTAGACATCAATTACAACCTAAATCTTTTTCTTACTCGAATTTAGTTTAACAGAAACATGATGAGATTAATAGGTTTGAAAGGAAATTTAAACACAAAGTTTATACCCTAATAGATAGGCTGAGATTCTTAATACTTCGAACCAAACTTCCACCCGACTCCTTGGCTTCTTCAGATCAACCCCAGTCAACCCACACCTATCAATCTTTGCCCTTAAATCCTCTTCGATACTTAATAAATTCTTGGTGTCCGAATGGTGTTGTGTGGATCGACTTGATCTAAAGCGGCCATTAAAAGGAGGAGTTTGAGAATGGGTTGAAGACTACTTTCTTAGCTTTGATTCTTGGGACATCCTAAATGATTATAACTCGTTTTCCTTCCTTGGCATCATCAATTTAATCCCGTGACTACCTTTGGGGAAAGGAGAAAAGGTGATGGCGATGGGTTTGACTATGCTCTAATCTCAAAACTCTTATCAGATCTAATGGTTGAAGGTGAAAGGATGGCATGGGTTTGTGGTGTTGAAGACAAAGGAGAAAAGAGAGAAAAGCAGATAAAGTGTTTGTATGTGTGGCGTTTTTATTTTAATGGTTGGGTCAAAGGTTTTATTTAAGTATAAAGTGAATAATTAGTTTAAGTGTGGTATTTTATATCCTCGTATCGTTAAACTGAGTCAAATTCGAATCCTTCCTGGAACCGTCACAATTATGAGATATTATCGTTTCTATAATCCTTGAATGTGTTTTTGAGTTTTTAATTATTCACTAGAATTCCTGAATCTCAGGTTTATCTCTAGTTTGCGTGTGGTGTCAGTCTGTGGAAAACTGGGATAACCTCCCTTTCCTACTACAATATAGTGAGTAAATCATAAAATGTGATAATTTCACTGTTCTTTGGTGAGATTTTCGGGTGTCACAATGTGCAAGTCTGTTTCCCGTGATAATCATATAAGTGTCTAACCTGGTGATTTAGTCATACTAAATGGACAGTTATAAATTAAATATTAGGGCAAATTTACCATTTGTCACAGTAGTGAAATATTGAAGTAATGAGTTAGACACGAGTTATAGATTGTTAAATATGAGATGGAGTGCAAGATATGTTTATGTATTCAATTAATAAGAGCGTATGTGACTTATAGTGTTAACGTATATGTAAAATAACCCTACGGTGGGTTTATCATGCTAAGTGTTATGTAAGTGAATGATATTCATTGTATTACGTAGAGTAAAGCCTTTTTGATGCGAATTGATGTTTGAGATTATTAGAATGTGTCTTTTGTAATGAGGACACTTGGGGTTAGTGTTGGAAGTAAGGAGTATGTTATACTATAATGCACCGAAGATCAAGATTAACTTAAATTGCATTAATTGTGATTTGGCGAATGATTTGTATGTATTGTGTTTGGAAGAATGATGATCTAGTAAGGGTTAAGGGATTGAGTAAGACTTGTTCATATGTGAACATTAAGGATATATGAGAATGTGTGTTTGACGAGTATTTAGATGTTTAGGTAGGATGTATTGATGAAATGAGTAATTGAAGATATTAAAAAAATGTATGAGTAATGAATAGTATATGAAATAACTATTTCATAGATTGGTAAAGCAAAGTAGAAGTTACCTCAATGAAAATAGACAAATGGCATAACAGAGACATGTTTGAAAGTTTTAAATTATAAATTAGCTATAGAGTATAAGTGATTAGTAATGTTTATCTTTTATGGAAAGAATGTTGAGAGTAGACCTTACGTATATATGAGATTAAGTATGTATAAATGTGCTTGATATTTATGTATTAAGTGCTATTTTTGTCATAAGCAAGGTGATTTAAGAATAAATATTATAACGTGATGTATAAAAGAAGTGTGATGCAAAGGAATCCAAAGCAGAGGAGTCAATGGGATTAAAGTAAGTAAACATTAAAGTAACGTACAGAAGTAAAATAAAATAAGAGGTCAACTTGGGGTTGACAATATAACGATAAATGTAATGTGACAACTCAAGTGAAATATGATATATGTATATAAAAGTATAGAATCGGCAAGTATTACATAGATTTTGTCAAAGTAATGAAAGGTGATAGGTGAGTGATTGATAATGCGTTAAGCAAAGAGAAGGAAAAACGGAAAAGTGTTAGTTTGAGAAATACTTGAATAATGAATAATTAACGAAACATAAAATTTGTAAGTTAGATGCGATGGATTGGTGGTGACACGTAGTGAATGGTTTGACGAATGTAAGAGATAAGTTATGTTGGATTAAAGATGTTTAAATAATAATGTGAATAATAGGTTCATGAAATTTAAAGGTTTTCTAAGTATATGTTTAAGTTACCGATGGTTTAGGTGATATGTACTATATGACTTAAGACGATAAGAGACACATATGTTTTATGGTAAGGAGGTGTATATGATATAAAAATCCATGGCGGGCTTGATGAGTGTAAGTAATGATATCAACGTATTGGTGATGATATAAGATTGTGTATTATAGAAGGATAATAATAGTAAGATGTGAAAAGGAATAGTAAATGGTATTAGAGATGGGTTAGTAAGTAACTTAAGGTATTAATGCTTAAATAATGAATCGTAGTGATGAAAAGTGTGCTAAAATATAATGTGTAATGATAAGATGGAATTAACATGCTAATTGTTAAGGGTTTGTTGACATGAAGAAAATGAACGAGATTAAGGAATGACGATATGTAACGGTTGGGATTCATAAGGCATAATGACCAACACATGGTCTTACTATATTTAGTGGCTAATGATTGATGTTAATGTAATATAGCGAAGACTTGACGGTAGGTTAAGGCATATGATGTTTAAGTGTGAACATGAATGTGTAATAACGACCAACAATGTTATGGTATGTTATTATGAAAACAAGGATAAATGAACGCATTGACTACTAAATATGATGTAAAACTATTAAAAAAATGGAGTAAGGTGTGTTGGTAAGGTAATGATGAGATAAATGGTAAGGCTAAGTGCTAACGATTGAAATTAAATGAGTTAAGTACGTAATAAGAATGTAATGAAATATTTTATGATAAACGTGACAAGCTCATAAAATGTGTGTGAAGAGTAGGAAACGTTAATGAGTGTGCTAAAATAATGATCTAGGTAAGGCGAGATGGAACGATGTTGTTTAAATACATGAATGATAAAAGAAGTGAGATAAGGTACTAGAATGAGAATAAGATGAGTTAAGGGTGCAAGTAAGAACATAATATTGCGTTGCGAAAATTAAACATGATAAGAATATGTTAATAGCTTAAAATGTGTAAAAGAATAAGTGGTGCCAATGAATGTGTAATTGAATTAACCTATGGAAGGTTTAAAAATGGAAAAAGTTGTGTGGACTAAAGGTTAAAAAGGGATAATGGTAGAAATGGTGAAATGGATAACAAGGGTTAAAAGAATGTAAGTGATGGTGAGATGAGTAAACACATAAATGATGTGTTAATATGATAGGCGAGTTTTGTATGCCCTATGATGCTTGAATAAACTAAATAAATGAATAAGATAATGTGTGTACCTTAAAATGTTAAGGGCTTGGATCCAAAATGGAATGTGAAAGGTTAAAAAATGGTATCCTTCGGGATGGCCGAGCAAATGAATGATAAAGAATCCTTCAGGATGTGCAAAAGATCCTTCGGGATGAAAAATATTGCCTTTGTTGGCAAGGGGTTGCCTACATCCTTGGCACATAAAAATATCCCCATAATGAATGTGATAATGTTATGGATCCAAGTCTAATAAAGGTAAAAGGTAATGTAATAAAATGAACGAGAGGTTGAAAGTTACGTGAGTAATAAGAGTAGTAGTGTTATGTCGGAAGTATATAACTATGAGTTTATGTTTCTTGATTTACATCGATTGGGACGCCTCTCCATGTAAATGAGGAAGTATGAATGAGTGGAATTATGTGTTTCCGACATGGCACGAGTAGGGTTAGAGGAGTAGAAGGCGGAAGTCTAGAATTAGCCAGAATTTGTAAGGACTAAGATAGGAGGGTTAGAATTAGAGTACGACTTCTAGTTGAGACTTATGAGAAACTTACGAATTAAGTGTTAAGTAAAAGTTGAAGGAGTTAAGGAATTGTAATGATGTTATAATACGCCTTGCCTCGTGGTACAAAATGTGAGTTATGAAAGTAATTGAAGCTAATTGTCATGTGAAATGTGATGGCATAGGTTAAAGTATGACGTTATAAAGTCAAAGTATGGAATATTCCTATAAGATTTATAATAGTAAACGAGAATAATATATAAATGTAAGTAGAAGAAACGAGGTGTTCGAAGAGAACGTTAAAAGAATGGTTAAGTAGTAATGATAGAATGAGAAGGTATTGGTCAAGTGCACTTATATAAAATCAAATTAGTATGATTTCCTTAAGTAACATGTATCTAATAACGGAAAATTTAGAACAAAGCAAGTGAGATGGTGATGTAATGTTAAATGAACGGTTTTGAACGGTGACTAGTTATAGTATGTATGCCTCGGATGATGTAAGGATAGGAGTAAGGGTTGTATGGTTATAGAAGTAAATGGAAAGTAATGTGGATTAATGATTATGTTATAGTATGCTTAGAGTTACAGGATCACTTAGATCGTTGCAACTAAATGGACTAAGAACCGGAAGTGCTAGGATTGAGGGTATTATGTGATTAAGTTTTGGTTAGTAATAGACGATAGATTTCAGGGACGAAATCTAAATAAGGGGGATAGAATTGTAACACCCGTTTCCCGGATACAACTAGGCTCCATTCTAGATGAATTGACTAGGACTTAACATGATTGGTTAGTCAACAGAAATTACGTAGCAGTCAAACCCGATAGCCAAAGTATGTATAATATAGCTATATAAAATATGTTGTGCCACATTTAGAAAGGAAACGGACATCAAGGACTTAAGTTGCCATTGTGCTAAATGTGTTATAAGTTTATATGTGGCAAAAGTATAAGGAAAGAGACTAGAAGGACCAATCTTGCCCAATGGCCAAACTCCCAACTAACCTAGATAAATATCTAGTTATCCATCATTTTCCATAAGGTTCTAGAGGGTGCTTGTGTGGTCCGGTTTTTAGAGAGAAAAAGGAGGGAAGAAAACTAGTGTGGTCCGGTTCTAGAGGGTGCTTGTGTGTTCCACTTCAAAGATTAAGTCATAGCAATGATCATCCCATGTAAGTAACTTTCTATCTTGATCTTAATAAGTTATAGATTGTAAGGAAAGTGGGATATCATCATATGATCTAGGTGTGATTATGTGATGATTTAGTAAGAAAGATGAGTATGTTTAATGGGTTATGTAAACCCTTAATTATGGTATTGATTGTCATGATGTTAGGTCTTGATAATTAAGAAGAATGATGATGATGGTTAGAGGTTGATGATGATGGTGATATTGATTCTATGCTTAGCTTTGGAAGCTAAGGTAAGTAACTTGGTTACCATGTGCTTAATATGAAAGTTGTTATAATATGTGATTATGAATGTTGTGTTAAGAATGGTTATAGATGCTTAGAGGGAGTGACTAACTTAGAGAATTGTTTAATGGGATGTTATAGAACTAATCTTTGGATTCGGGAGAATTAAGGTATGTATTAAATGCCTTATGTGTTTATGTGTTATAGTTATGTGTTAATGAGATGTGTTCATGATGCATATGTGATGATGAAAGTATTAATCATGTAATAGCCATTTACTTCCTAAGCGTTATCGCTTACTGTTATAGTTACCATGTTTTGTAGGTTCATGTATAATGGAGATGTGATAGCTTGGTTATATGGATTAAGGATTTGGATATGCAAGAATGAAGGTAGTATGCGTTTAGGAGCTTAGGTAGAATACCGAGCTCAAGTGTAAAGTTTGTACCCCCATTGGTCTTTTATTGGTTGTTAAAGTGTAACCGTGTGGCAAATTGTATGTTAAGGTTGTCCTAACGATTTGGTGGTCAACCGTTGTGTCAAAGTATGCTTTAAGTGTTTATAGTCAAAGTTAAAGGGGTGTTTGGCATAAGCGTGAAAATACCCATTTTGGGTTGTAAACGGGTCATGTGTCTATGAAACAGATTTAATATGTTAAGTTAATGATTTTGGTTAAGTTTGAGGTGATGTGGAGGTCGTATGTGTCTTATGTCATGAAATGGGTCAAAACGGGTTTTGGTGCAAAACCCGTCAACTTGTAAAGTATTATTCCGAGGGTCAAACGGTAAATGTTTTTGTATGGAAATGAGCCCAATGATATATTAAGTAAATCTGGAAGGTTTGGTGAAATATCGAGTTCGGGAGGTCGGGTTTTCAAGTACAGGACTTGGAAGTGGTTCCGGGAGGTCAATAGCCTCCAACTGATCGGTTGGAGGTTCCTGCCGATCGGTTGCAGCCCATCCGAATCGGATGCGGGAGCATGCCGATCGGATGGGTGGTTTTCGGCAGCTTTCGGCAATCTTTGAAAAATCATATCTTTTAAACCGTAAGTCGTCATGGGTCGTGCCACTCGGCGTTTCGAAGGCAATTGAGTCTAGTTTCATTCAAAAATAGTCTTATGGTCTGAATATTTATGAATTTTTATAAATGGTTAAAAGAGTAACAGGATGTCCGTAAAAGTCAAGCGCTTATGTGCAAAAAGTTTTTATTTTCGGTCAAAGCGGGCACGGGGTGTAACATGTAAGCACAAGAATTAGTAAGCTTACTCATTTGGAAGTCACTCATGTATAGTCAAATGTCGATTTGCACAAGGATGAATAGCTAGCAAGTAGATAATTGCTCTAGTATATTCTCACATTTTCTCTATAAATTTCTATCAACACAAATATATATTAATCATATCTACTATACATACAGACAAAAAAAAAAAAAAAAACTAAAATAATAGGGTGAAAAGATTTTTTAGTCATACAAATCAAACAAGCAGAATAAATTAAAAAGATATGCATCCATTTGTAGGCTGGAAAAGACAGTTTTTTTAGTCACTGTTGTGTCAATATAAAATAAGTAGAGGGCATAAGTGTTATTTTAGATAGAAAAAATAGTGATAGTGACATTTTTTTAAAAGAATATGTTTTTTTATCGGAGGACAATAATTTTAGGACGGATGGAGTAATACAAATCTAACACAAATACTAATATCAATCTAATATAAATGAGCCACTAACACAAAAGTGTGTGTGTCCCATTTTAATGTTTTCTTCTTGTAACACTTGACCAAAACAATATATGACCTCGTATGTTCCATTTAGAAAATTAGTATATTAGATGTGCTTAGTAATTTTTTAAAATGCTTGACTTGATTTCAGTTAAATAAAAGTGTTCATAGAAAGTGCATATGTAATATTTGTCTCATAATTCAACTTTTGTTGATTGAGTGCAGATTAAAGTGATCTCACATGTTCGAATCATGTTCACGTGTCCATTTAATCACAGATTCACAGTACTCCGCTATCTATTTTGTTTTCCAGAAAAAGAGAAAACTAATAAGTAAGCCATTTAAGATTTAGCCATTTGAGGACCAAACTTTTTTTACATACTAAGGGACTAATCTCCACCCTCCATCTTTATTTGATCTAATGGATGAGATTAATCCCAACAATTTAAAAAACCCACTTTCATCCTTTTTTTTCAAATATTAATATCTTTCAAACCGTTAATCGTTAAGCGAAAAAAAATATGCCGTTACGACGAGCATTTAATTATCTTTCTATAGATAGGCAATTTGATATATTTTCGACAATTTTTTTTTTTCATTTTTTTACGTTTTTTTTCGTAGCCGAAAAAATCATATATGATATATCATATATGATATTACATATCATATATGATATATATGATATATCATATATGATATATATGATATATCATATATGATATATATGATATATCATAAGATATATCATATATGATATATCATATATATCATATATGATATGTAATATCATATATGATATATCATATATGATTTTTTCGGCTACGAAAAAAAACGTGAAAAAAATGATTTTTTTTTTTTTTTGTCGAAAGTATATCAAAATGCCCGTCTATAGAAAGATAATTAAATGCTTGTCGCGATGGTGTAATTATTTTCGCTTAACGATTAACGGTTTAAGAGATATTTAAATTATAAAAAATGGGTGAAATATTAAATGCTTTTAATCTCAACCATTGATTTCTTTTTAGATGGATGGTGGGGATGAGTCCCTTGGTATGTGAGGAATGTTTGGTTTCTAAAATAACTCGACTCAATAAGTAATCCATTTAACATTTAGCGAATGACTAAATTACCCTTCTTGTATAGTACGAGTAAGTAAGTGAGAAACGACCTAACCATGGTTAGAGGAAATTAACCAAACTCATATCCATCCCTTTAAAAGACACCTCTCTGTTGAGTCTCTTCTATGAAATCGACTCCCTCATTCTTTTTTCCATTATTCTCTCTTTACAACAAAATTGCTTGAGAGAGAAAAAGTTACACAAGATTAGTAAACTCATAGAGACGGTATATTTTTGTCTAATTTAGAGCAACAATGACAGTATCTCTTAGTTATTTCGGGCTTGGGCTTTGCTCATTGCTAGTTCTCGCAATTTTTGCTCCTGTTAATGCCATTTCCAGGTAACTCGATTCGATACAATGTGAATTCTATCTTAGGTTCGTGTATGGATTTTGATGGCTTGAACTTTTTAACAAATTTTAGCAATCTTCTAAAAAGCCGAGTCACATTTTTATTAGCTTTTAAGAATCTGCTCAATAATGTAGAGATATTAAATGTGTGCATCAAGTCAAGTGCATGATTATTCAGAAATGTTAAAGTTTATCCAGACAATTAAATTATTGATATTTAATGTTACGTACATTCATTTAGCTAGGAGATTATATATGCTTGTTCAAAGTTTACTAATGATATGCTCTAGAATTCGCGTTACGTAAATTTATGGATAATTTGGAAATTTGGAGTTTTGTTACGAATACTAAAGTCGAGTTTAAAACACAGGACAAGCAAAAACATTGCCATCGAAAGAAATCATACTGCGGTTGATGATCCAGAAATGGTGGCTTCCATGGTTGACATGTGAGTCTATTCTCTTATCTCTTCCCAATGTTCATGTGTTCATACGTGATAATTAGAAAAGGACATGCATACATATATAGTATTACATTTCTGCTATCTGTATTTTTAATTATAACTAATTATAAGAGTATAGAGAAAGTACAATACGCGTAACATGTTAACACGTATTGTAAGGGCCAATACTAAAAGTCTGAAAGGGAAGCGATTTGCACACCATAAAGTACAAATAATCCGTATCACTTTATCTTTATGGTGTGAAAATCACTCCCTTTTTTAAAAAGCATCTCATCATCTCGTACCCTGTACGACTTTACCAAACAGTACTAGGATGTCGCCTTCGCTTTATTGTAATCCCCACCTTCTACCAATCCTCACAAACCTTGTTGGATATACCAAACTCGTAACAACGACAAGAACATTACAAGTTGTAATAGCACGAATATGAGGGCCTTATTTGAGAATTTGACATTTCTTGTCAAAATGTTCTGTTCTGCTAATTAGTCTCGTCTATATACTCCAAGAATGTCTTAATTCGGGGTATTATGTCGTAATATATCATATTTTGATGATCACTTTGATGCATGTTATGTGACTTCATGCAAATCTTGTGTTCAACTTCTAGCATTTTTCTACTACCTCCTTGTTAGACTAGTTTATACTACGTATGCCTCATTCACGTGATTAAGTAGGTGATTCACATACATTGTCTAGCTTTTAACATTTCCTCAGGTTCTTACGTCAAAATGAGTTTTTACTTTAGTGAAAAATATTTGTCCACAAAATCTACAAATCGAAACATAAAGAATGGCATGACATAATTATTTTGAGTTGATATTAGTGTTAGCACCATACGAAATATAATACTCCATTTGTCTCAAATTAAATGTCCACTTTTCACATAATTTATGAGAAAACGGGTATTTTATGATATTAAGTTATTAACTAATAAAAATAACAAAATAAACATTTAAAGTGGAACAGAGGAGTAAAAGGACTATAAAAGAGACAGAGAAATTTAATATAAATACATGTTTTCGGTTGCAATTGCTTTTATGCACAAAAAAGCAATCAAGTGCTACCTTTCCTACTAACCGGGCACATAGTTGCGAAAAATAGTTTGACTGGTAAGAAAATGCCTAATCTTTTTGGTAATATTGCATAATCAAATAAATATATATCCTCTAGTTTATATAATGTTACAATAATTTATTACAATTTTTTTTTATGGATACACATTTGTTCTCATTTAGAGACTTAAATATACTTGCTAGATCACTTAGATAAATGCTTAATGACATGTTGGTAAATTGAAAAGAAAAAAAAAAAAAAGAATAAAAAAAAAAAAAAATTTCATTAATAATTACTGTAATTTTTTAGGTATGTTGCTTGAAAAAGTTGTGAATTTCTTCTTTTGGCTCTTGTCCATCTCCATTTATGATTCTTAGTGTTTTATTTCTTCAACTTTTTTTAGTCCCATGTTTCATGCCTTGATTTTCAGAAAATAAACAGCCTTTTTCTATTGGAGCTTTTTCATTGTTTTATTCATTTAACCAAACAATCTACATGGAATAAAGTTGTTTAAACATGGTTACATGTGTTAAAATATATAAACTAATCATCTGTAAACACGGTTATTTTACATCTTGTAATTGTATATAAGCTAATCATCTGTAAACACCATTATCAATTTATCATACCCACATTATTGATAAATAATTAACCACTACCAAATGGCCTAGTGTGAAGGTCACTAGTCTTCTTTACAAGAGGTAAGAAGTTCAAACTTCGCTAGTTGTGTACATTTGAGGGTGGTCAGAGATGGGTCAGAAACAGTCTCAAGATCAACTAGATAAGGCCGCGTGCATGTGAGTCAAAAATACTTTTTCTCCTAGATAAACTGAATAGGAAAAGCCTCATCCGTTTATTATTGATAAATGGTTAGTGAAGACATAATGATGGGGTAAATTGATATCCTCTTCACATTTTACCATATTTATACCAAACACTCTTTGTAACTTGCGTGCATGTACATTAATTTGATTGCAAAATGCCATCCCTCAACAGTTTGACTCTGTCCCACATAATGTACCCTTTGGTCTCCAAAAATATCAGATCTAGTCTTTGTTCAAATCCCTGCAAAGTCTCGTGGAATCACGTACTCGCCAGTTCCATGTTCATATTTAATGAACATGTTTCCGCAATGGTATGTTACTGGTCAGGGACATATAGCGTGGCTTAAATTTATGTGAAAATGCCTTCTAACGTAAAAAAGGCAAACACTCACACCCTTCTCGGATAACCTGAATAAGAAAAACCTCGTAGCTTCTCACATCATGCAGTCTTCTCATTTGATCATGATAATATACAGCGTAACGCCAAAATCTCAGATTTGATCGTGACCCTGATATATGTGATATGTTGAATGTACACTTTACGCGAGATCTAGGTTGACAGTGAAATCGGTCCGAGCCTCGTAATAGTGACATTTCCAATTTATGTTAAAACATATCACCTCACCGACGTTACATCTATCAATTATTGTTTTCATACGTTTGCATTTAATTAGGTATGAAGAAAATCACGTTGTTTCCGTATAGACCGTATTCATCTTTTCGCAGAATTATTTAATGTTGACCCACCGCCAATATAGTTGACCCCTTTATAAATGGACTACTCGTATTACTATTTATTACCACTTGTCAAACTTTTGTTTACCATTCGAACTAGATTTGATAGTTACAACTCACGGATACAATGTGCAAGTGAATAATTATATGTCCTCTAAATTTTTTTTATTAGCAATCGACATCATACCGACAATATGATATTTCTAGGTTTATATCTTTTCTTGTGAAATACTATTAAAATAGTTCGAGTATATCAGAAAGATATTTTAAAGATTCCTTTTTGTAATTCTAGTTTACCCCTATAAACTAGTAGCAATTTATTAGAATTGATGCCTTCAGTGACAATTTGATGATGACAAAAAATCAAAATGACTAACTATATGTCTTCATTACATAAAAAAAAAAGGTGTTTAAGAGATATAGCATTACCTTATATACGAGTATAATTAATGGGAATTGTTCCCTTTAAATGTAGAACTAGGGTTTACGGCTAGAGGATTCTCTGATACCATATAAAACTGAATCATGTCTCATATCTGTATAACGAGTCTCCACACAATTTAAATAATAACAAATCCCGTCATAAACTAACATGGGCCTAATGTAATATAATAATACGCTAACAATATTAACATTTTGATGATGACACAAATTAGTGATAAAAATATGTTCAAAGCCTAGGATATAAGTTTGGTTATGATAAATTTGAAATACTTGCCTTCAATGACATGATTTTTTTTTTTTTCTTTTCATTTTTATACAACCTTTTCTTTACTCCTTTAGGTTTCTTATTTCATATTTAAAACATTTTTATGTTAAAGATATTATATTGAAAAGAATTGGTTTGCTGATTGTAGTATGTAAACATGACAAACAATTGTTATAGGTTATTAGGCTCAAAATGAACCATATATGTTATTGTATATTACTATAGAACATATAAATTTCTAAACAATGAATGTGGTTTCAAAAACATGCAGGAGCATTCATAACAGCACAGAAAGAAGAAAATTGGGCTTCTTTTCATGCGGAACCGGGAACCCAATGGACGATTGCTGGCGTTGTGACCCAAACTGGCAACGTCACCGCAAACGTCTAGCAGACTGTGCCATTGGGTTTGGACGCAATGCAATTGGTGGTCGTGATGGTAGGTTCTATGTTGTAACCAACCCAAATGACGATGATGCAGTAAATCCACGACCAGGAACTCTAAGACACGCAGTAATCCAAGACGAACCTTTGTGGATTGTCTTTAAACGAGACATGGTTATCACCTTAAAACAAGAACTGATCATGAACAGTTTCAAAACTATCGATGCTCGTGGAGTTAATGTTCATATAGCTAACGGGGCGTGTATTACAATACAATATGTAACGAATATTATTATCCATGGTCTGCATATACATGATTGTAAGCAGACTGGTAATGCTATGGTTAGAAGCACCCCATCTCATTCTGGTTGGAGAACGATTGCTGATGGTGATGGGATTTCAATCTTTGGAGGGAGTCATATATGGATTGACCATAACTCGCTATCCAGCTGTGCTGATGGGCTAATTGATGCCATCATGGGTTCAACTGCTATTACTATATCTAATAACTTATTCACCCACCATAATGAGGTACTCAATATTACATTTTTGCATGAACTGAAATTTGAAATCACATGACATTCTAATTTGTTTTTCGGCTTCACAGGTGATGCTATTGGGTCATAGCGACTCATATACCCGAGACAAGGTTATGCAAGTGACGGTTGCCTACAACCATTTTGGAGAAGGTCTTGTTCAGAGAATGCCAAGGTACAGAGCAAGCTTATTGCGCAAAATTAGTACCTTTCTTATATCAGAACAAGCTAATGCATTATGCAATAACTTGTACTGAAAAGGGAAACGGGTTAAAAAGTTTCCTAAAATGTATCTTTTAGTATAGAGTATTTGTATTCTTATTTTTATGTATCTAACGCATCAAATATGCAGGTGTAGACACGGGTATTTCCATGTTGTAAATAATGACTACACACATTGGGAAATGTATGCTATCGGTGGCAGTGCAAACCCCACAATTAATAGTCAAGGAAACAGATACCTTGCTCCTTCTAATCCTAACGCCAAAGAGGTATTCATATACTCATACAAAACAGAATCATGGATCCTGTTTCGATTAAAATAAAAACTAATTATGAACTGAACTGGCGTAAAACAGGTGACAAAGAGAGTAATAACAAGCGGGAAATGGAAGCAATGGAATTGGAGATCAGAAGGAGACCTAATGTTGAACGGTGCATACTTTACATCATCAGGTGCAGGAGCAGGAGCCAGTTATGCTAAAGCTTCAAGCTTAAGTGCAAAACCATCTTCTGTGGTCGCCACTCTTACCTCAGGTGCTGGTGCACTTGTCTGCCGCCGTGGTAAGCAGTGTTAAAAAAAAGATTAACACCAAAGAAAACAATCTTCTAGAATTACAATTATTTGAGCTGGTGCAACCATCCACCGGTCTACTTCCCATTGTTAGATGTTCAACCTCGGCCCCGCCACACTGGACAGGCACATAAGCGTTGTTCTCCCTCATGTCTCTAAATTAATAATCTTTTATTTTTACACTATAGGCCTACCATCTTTGTAAATTTATGCAAATGATTTATGCACATTGAATATGAGGATATATAATCTTATTTTTAGTGCTCGAATGTGTGAGTTAACGGCATTTAGACATTTCACTTTTGAATATGAGGATATATAATCTTATTTGTAGTACTCAAATAGTTGAATGTGTACCAAGTTAAGGGCATATTATTAGACAGTTCGCTTTCGTCACATATCTAGTACAATTGTTACATCAATGATAATTAATCACAAAGGAATTCATACAATTTATCATACATCCAAATAAACAAATACTTTTCCAAAATATGAACTAAAAAGCAAGATAAAAAAAGGCGTACCAACTCCATTTCTTGTTTCAGCAGGGCTATACAATCTGATACACTACGCGGTTTGTTCTCCTCCAACTGCATAACTACCTCATCTACTCATCTATCAAAGGTCTAACAGATACAACCGGAACACAACATCCCATAGCAAGTTTCTACGCTTGCACGACCCCATCGTCCATTGGACTCCTTATCCCCTTCAAAATCTCCACATCAAAAACCTTCATAGCCATTTCCTCTAACACCTTTGCTTTTACTACTGAAGACAAATCAATATAATCTCTGTTTTTCCTTGGTTTCTTTCCAAACAAAATTTCTAACAACTGGCTCCCAAAAGCATACACGTCCGTTCTTGAATTGGATTTTTTTTCCACATTATGAAGATCTGGTGCTTCGTAGTTTGTATCCATCTGCTTTTACAAGTGTTACAATTTCGTTGGCTATTGGGACCATTAGTTAGTAGAACCGAAAATCTGTGAGCCTAGCCACAAAAAAATCATCCACAAAATGTTTCTTGACCTCACATTGCCATGTGTAATAGGTGTTTCGATTCCTGTAGGTAGATATGCAACTAAGACTGCGCATACCGGCCATGTAAAAGTTCATGCAGAGTTCGTTTCGGTAAATAGTCATGACCAACTCTTCCCAATTGTTTAATCACAATCATAATTCATACAAGACCTCAAATCATTACAACTTCCTTCCCTCAATAACCTCAAAAGCAATTGTCCCACCATCCGAAAGCTTTGCCTTATAAACCGTCCCATAACTAGTTTTCTCCATAACTTGAACGGTCGCATTCAACACATCCTCTAAAGTGAAATGCTCGTCATCTTGAAAACGTATATTGTATGTCTAGTCATGTTGACTTGCAAGTCGAGCACACAATTGGCTCTCAACAAGGTGTACTTTAAATGGGATCATAGATTCATAGTCATGAGATACCTCATCAAGTCATCAACTGATATTCGTATGCAACATAAAACTTTAAACACAAAAACTTCCCGCTATTTAGAGAAACGTTTTTTTTTGGTAACCATGATTTCCTACCTTTTGTCCAACTAATCCACGAGGTTTGAACCCACTGCCACACAGGCTCAAACAAGGTAAAGCCCTCCCTTTGCTGGAGGTTGGTGTGGCCGCTTCAAGGTTGTTTGCACCTAGCATGAATTGAACTTGAGGCCTCACACATTTTAGAGTGATAATCACATGCTTATGTAGAGAAACTTCAATTTCAAAGCTCGTAATTTAACTAGGTATTGTGTTAAACAATAATAGAAATGAGTGGGAGTTGCCTGCACCGACGAGAAGAAAAATAATCAACAATAAGTATTCGGTTTCTTGAATTTCAATTAATCTATAAATAATTACTTGTTAACATTTTTACCCGACATAATTTTTTTTGTTAAATATTCAATCATGAACCTTGTTTGTAAGGTGAGGTAGCTAACATAGACAATTTGTCACTGCACATAAACCAAATAAGCGTCTCTAGAAGATACATAAACAATGAAATAAGTGGTCGCAACAATGAAAAATGATGGATTTTCAATAGGACACATTTTTAAAGGGTAAAAACTACAAATTAACAACGTACTTTCCAATTTGAGCCGACTTGAAACACATACTATTTTATTCAAGGACTTCAACAACATACTTTCAAATTCTGTTCCGAGATAACCAATATAACCCTGAAGTGACTATATTACCCTTGTACGATCGCTAGTCCATTTCCATCATTAGTCCTTTATACCAACGACCGTTAGTCCTTTTGCATGTTTTCTTCAATTTTTACACGTTTTTAGTTGTTTTTGCAAGTTTTCGTCCTTTTTACACATTTTAGTTCGTTTTTACACGTTTTCGTCCGTTTTTATACGTTTTCGTCCGTTTTTACACTTTTTCGCCTGTTTTACACGTTTTTGTCCGTTTTTACACGATTTCGTCCGTTTTATACATTTTTGCTCATTTTCGTCAGTTTTTACACGTTTTCATTCGTTTTGCACATTTTCGTCCGTTTTTACACATTTTCATTCGTTTTTACACATTTTTGTCCGTTTTTACAAGTTTTTGTTCGTTTTTGCACATTTTCGTGTGTTTTGTTCGCTTTTGCACGTGTAAAAATGAACAAAAGCGTGTAAAAACGAACGAAAACATGTAAAAGCAGACGAAAACGTGTAAAACGAATAAAAACATATAAAACAGACGAAATCGTGTAAAAAACGGACAAAAATGTGTAAAAACGGACGAAACGTGTAAAAACGAACGAAAACGTGTAAAGTGCAAAAGCTGATGAAAAGTGTAAAACAAATGAAAACGTATAAAAACGGACGAAATCGTGTAAAAATGGATGAAAACATGCAAAAACGGATGAAAATGTGTAAAAACAGATGAAAACGTATAAAAATGGACGAAAACGTGCAAAAACAAACGAAAACGTGTAAAAATGGACTAAAACGTGTAAAAACGAACTAAATTTGATTGAATTTGATTTATTATTAGATAACTAAAGCGGGTACCGGGCCGTGTATCCCGCTTATTATACTTTAGATATAATAATAATCTAGGTAATCCCAAACACCCGGTACCAACCACATACTCGGCAATAGTATAACACTCCCAATAACCTAAGACCACAAGGTGTCATGAGGAGCAAAAACTCCTCATTCGGGCCTCACGGGATGCCACGTCACCATGACATACCACAACTTACAACCCCCTTCCCATAACATACCACAAATTACTCATTCGTGCCCCACCACTATCTATTTTTTTTTCTTTTATTCAAATACCCAAATAAACTAAATTTATTTCATAAAAATAAAAATACATTACAATATATTAAAACACATACGAAACATAAACTAACGATACGAAAAAAAAAAAAAAAAAACTATAAAAATGTCATACCCACAAACTCATGGTTAGTCCAATTAATTTGTATGTAATAGCATGTCAGCCCACAAACTCAAATCCAATACACGGTTCCACCTTACAGTCCAATATCAAATACACGGATAATCACTCATTTGACTTAAACCTAAAATACATACTTCTAGTATACTCTGCCCCATCTCTCACCTAACTGCTCCCAATCTCAAACTCATCTAAATCTCATTTCCATCTAACATCATCAATTCAAATCATATATCCATCCTTATATCTCCTTTGACAAACACACAACTGCTACCCACGATCAAAAGACTCGACAACTAAAGAGTTATTGTGTATGTATGTGATTTATATTGCTCTAAAAAAAAGGGTCGAATCCTATAATATTACCGTTTGAAACAAATTAATGGGAAAAAAAGGGAGTAAACGTTCATATTGTCAGAAAACTTACCTCCTCGTGCAGAGGAGTAGCCCTTCCACGGCGAGCCACGGCGAGGGAGGCCGGTACAACGGCGAGCCTTCCACGTGTACACGGAGAGCTACGAATACTCCCACACCGGCTGCTCTAAGATGGCGAAGACGGTAAAAAATAACGAAGGCAGAAAGAAAAAGGTCAACCTTTCGTCATTCTTTCTTTTGATATTATTTATTATATATATGCTAAGTAGATTATGCTAAAATTACATAGCCTAATTTATTGATTAATGACTGATGGAGTATACTTGTAATCTTTTGATCAGAAGTATACTAAAACGCAATCAAAACCCTCCTCTTCAACCATCGATGTGACGTCACTTTTCGAAAAGGAACATCTGTAGAAGTAACCAGTAAGGACAAATCAGGTTTCCGCGTTGGATGGTATGTTGGCACCATCTTAATCATTATACTAGCCGAAAAAAGGAACAAAAAAAAAAAAAAAAAAAACACGGAGGAAAAGGTAGAATTCTATAGAATAAAATTTAAGACAGCGAATAACGAGAAAAGTTTATCGCTTATAGCGAATGTTCCTCCTGACTTTGTTAGACCTTTTCCACCTAGGGTTGATAATGATGACGTGGAGTTTGAGGTTGAGGATGTTGTGGATGCATTTTATGAATATGGGTGGCATGTTGGTACAGTGGTGAATGTTGTTGATCACAACAAGAAGAAATAAGCTGTTAAGATTAAATATCTTAATGACGAGGTTTTGGAGTTTGAAACAAGTAAAATGAGGGTTCATGGTGACTTGGTTGACTCTTGTTGGAAATTTCCTCCAGAGAAGGTATCTTTAATTAATATTTTAAGAAACTGAAATGGCGTTTTCATTTATATGTTAAATATGGTTTTATAAACAACTACACTAGTATGTGTTTTTTTAAACAATTCTGATTGTGTTTAAGTTCTGCTTGGTTGTTTTTTTATTATATTACACTAGTAAATATACTGGCTCTAAATAAAACCCATGTATATAAACACGGTTTCTAAGTACTAACATATTTGTTAAATCATACTACCAACGGTAGCCATAGTGGAACTCAACTAATTTAATATACAATTCCCATGGCACAACCGAGCTCTCATATTATTCCATGTTTAGAATTTAATTGTCCCGAAATTTACTTTCATTTGGTTTATTTTGAAGATTTGATATGGTGATATTCTTTTTTGAAACAATGTCCTCTGACTTGCCAAAAAGTTATGGCAAAATACAATATATATATACATGGCTACAATCGTACAACATTACTTGGGATCTCAAATGAACGTACCCCCATCGAGCCCAATTTTAGGTGCCTAGCAATCCGCGATCCTCGTGCCCGTGTTCCATGTTATTATGTACCGTGCTTGTTTATTTGACTATCAATGTCAAATTTAATCTAATTTGTTTCTTAATCATGCAGCCACCTAAGGATAAGGAGGAATTGGCAGATAAAAGTTCCACACATACACCAATAGTATCTTATGCTCCTCATTCAGCTCCAACTGCTGTGAGTTGAATCTACCTTTTGAGCTCTTGAGATTTACTGCGTTATGAATGTATATTAATAGTAGTTATGGCCACGAACATGTGCAGATGACTGGTTTTGTGGACAATACACTATCTGATGCTCCAACTGCAGGCTTCACCACACCATCTAAACGACCTCCAACAAATGTGAGTTGAATAGACTATGATACTGTTTTGGATTAATTTAGCTTATTTTTGGTTTGTTGGTTGTTTTAACAAGAAACATGTGAGTTCGGGGATGTCAACAGCCAACACATTGGACAACCTGTGTTGCATTATAAAAGAAAAAAATTTGTATCAAAAGGTATTACTAATATATTGCTTATCTTCTTTCTAGAACTTTAGCTTTTAAGACACAAAAGTTAATTTGACAAAAAAGTATCTGGGTCAACTCAACTTGACCTGCAATCTCTACCGTTTATGATCACATATTGTTCCCTGACATAAAGTTGGGGATTAATTAAAAATATAATCTAATATCATATATATTATGGTATAGGTAGTAAGGAAAGCAAAGAACCTGTGTCTGTAAAGGAAACGAGTATGAGTGGACCCAGAAGAAGAAACGATACCCGCACCCACAGTAAGTAGTTTCTGTAGTTTGATAGGGTATAACTTAAACTAATGAAGGCACAATTGGTAAAGGAATATGTGACTAAAATTTTGAAACATTATTCTTGGGTTTTTTTACAAGGAGACCCTATATGTAAGAAAAACACGTTTATAGTGACAATTTCCACACAAAAGTGCCAACTATGAAGTGTAATGCTTCATACTTGTGCAAAAACAATTGGTTAGTTTCTATTGAAAAGTTAACTATAAAGGTAATGAGGAAAGTTCAATACGAAATAAAAAAAAACCAATGAACAAACCGCTCCATCCTGGCCATTGATCTCAGTTTGATTTGACGGTTGGATATATTTTTCATCCGTCCTATTTAATTTTATAGAGGGGTAGATTGGTCCATTTATACTCACACACACCACTCTCACTCACTCATTCTCTCACACACACTCTCATTTTACTCACTCTCTCACACACCGAGATCAACGTTAAGGATTCTTCTACAGTGCTCCTATTACTCCCAGCCACCAGACTTCAACGTTAAAAATGGCGGCCGGAGGTTCGTTCGAGTTTGAGTTAACCACTGGATCACCGACTATCGGAACGATGACGTATGAGCTTTTTTTAGACGGTCAGATTCGTCTTATGAGGTTATCTTCTCATCTTCAATGTCCACAAGACGTGATGATGACGTTAGATGACGGTGACGGTGACGGTAGAGGTCGTGATTTCACGGCGCGTGATCGTCGGAGACGCGCTAGATCTATGTCTCCGTTGAGAAGCACCGGCGCGTGGCTTGATGAGTCTAATGAAATCGATGTAATTAACAAGGAGTTGAAAGAGGAAGAGGAAACGCACGCGTCGTCGTCTAGGTCGTCGTCGGTGGGACGTAACTCGAAGCGATGGTGTTGTTGAGTTTGTTGTTGAGTTTGTCGTTGTTGTTGCTGACGTGGCGGTGGTGTTGCCGGAATATTGTTACAGTTGCCCATTTGTTATAATAAATTTTTGTGTGAGAGTGTTTGTTGGAGATGGTGTTGAGATTTGGAGTCAAAGGCATGTGTGAGACATGTGGACAAAAGTTTTTCCTGGTGGACAAAAGATGGTGGCTGTATACCATGTGATTCATTATGAATCCCATGTGATTCATTAGTCAATCCCATGGGATTCATAATTAATCACATGGATTCATAATGAATCACATAGGATTCACATGTGATTCATGCTGAATCCCATGTGATTGATTATGAATCCCATGTGATTGACTAATGAATCACATGGGATTCATATGTGATTCATGCCGAATCCCATGTGATTCATAATCTACAAAACGCTCACGCCCTTCAAGGAGAATCCCAAGGTAGCCATAGACGTGTGAGGTGTAAATCATCTTTATTCTGAAACATCTCAAGGTATTTGTATCATCTTTATCTTTATCTTATGGTAAATCATCTAAAACATCTTGTGTAACTATATTATTGATGAATCCGACGGTTTTATTGATGATTCCGACGGTGGGTGGTGGCGTGACGGTGGTGGTGGCTGTGGTGCTTCGAACAAGGGTCAAATGGACTCCGTGGGTCTTCAAACTTTCCAGTTATTATCAGGGGGGCCTGATCTATGTTTTGGGGTAAGTTGGTGGTTGGCCGGAAAATATTCCGGCAATGGTGGTTGCCGGAGACGGCGGTTTCATGGTGATTCAGGCGGTGGTTACGTGATTCCGGTGAGTGGTTAGGAGAGAGAAAATACGTTTAGGTTTTTTTATGAAAGAGAAAGTGATGTATTAAATGAGACGAGTAAAATTACTAATGTGCCATTGTTTGTAATTTTTGGCTTCCGTCTCAGCTATTGGATTGAAGATGAATGGATGGATGAGATCTTCCTATTTGTTCTTTAGATACCACAATAATGTGAGGGATCTCACCTCTAAAGGTAATAACTCTGTGCTCCATTTTGGACACTAAAAAGAAAAACACGACCTTAAAGTATATAATCACCGTTGCTAGTGAGGAGACAACTTTTACTTTAGATAACTTTTTGGACAATTTAGCTTATGTTTAGTTTGTTGGTTGTTTTACTTTTAATAGGAAACATCAAGGGATGGCAATAGCAATAGCAATAGCCAACACATTGGAAAGAAGTATGAAAGAAAACTAAACGGTATTAATATATTAGTTATCTTATTTCTACAACTTTAGTTTTTTGAGACACAAAAGTTTAGTTGAGAACAACAACAAAACCACCATTCAGTTTTTTGTTGTTTGAAATTAATAATTTTGGATGTTATACAATTGAGAATGCTATGGCTAACCTCTAAATTGTCAAACCGTGTGACCTAATTGTTTTGTTAGATAAGTTTTGTATTTTTTAAACCTTGCTTTTTGACCCATTTGCAAGAGAACTAACCCAATTAGACCCATTTTCACATAGTTAACAAAAGGAAATTTTCCAGAAAGAAACTTTTTTACCTTCATATTACATATGTTTTTACATATTGTCATTGTATTGAGCTTGGCTTGCGTGGTAGTTATCATTGGCTGGTCCAATCATAAACTAAATAGTTGCATAACTATATCAGTGATGATACAACAGTTTGAATAGGATGGTATGCATTAATATACTTATTAGGTGACTTGCGACCTATCTGACCCTGTTTGTATTTAACACGTCTTTTTGGTCCTTCAATTTTAGATATGGACCCTAACCCGAATTGACTTTTTGCTAAATACATGTTTAGAATTTCCAACTTTAAACAAAATGATTTCCTGAGTGTGCATCTTGTTACTTAGGAATTTTGTGGCCATTTAAGAAGAAGGGGAATGAACTCTGGGTGAAGTATGAAGGAGATGAGTTTTACCAAAAGTTATCTTAGAAGCCACATTTTTCACCATTGAAAAACTTTCCACTGGACAAACGTGAGCTCATGGCCCTTGGTCAAATGCAGAAATTCGTAGAGGTGGTTAGAAGGTATAGAAAATTCAAGTTGAGTGATCTCGCTCACATAATATTAGAAGATTTGAAAACAGTAGATGACTTGCAAAGGCATGGGTTTGATATGAATGCCATGAAAGCTCGTTTGGAAGATTTGCGAGATAGGAAAGACAAAATAGACGGGCTCTTGGGAGAGCGGGAAAAAATCAAGGAAGACATTGAGAAGCACAAAGTTGAAAAGGAGGCTATTGGAGCCCATATTAACGAGTTTCAAGAAAAGCTAGAGGAGATAGCGACAACAAGGAAAAAAATAGAAAGTGAAACCAAAAGCCTGAGATTAGAGTTATATTCTGTTCGTTATGAGATCACCACAAAAAAGCTTAGAATTGTCAAACTTGATAAGCCAGGCCTTTCACCATTGGAAGGATTTGAAGAGGATAAGGAGAGGTTAGCTGATGTTTACATGGATATATATTCAGATGTGGTTGGTATGATTAAGTTGATTAATTCCAATGACATTTCCATAGACATGCTCGCGGACTCTTTGAGAAAAGTAGAAGAGTTGCGGAGATATGGATTTGATTTGACTCGTATTAAAGCTCATTTGGAGAAGTTACAAGAAAGCGATAAAAAGAAGAAAGATCTTGATAAGCACAATATGGATTTGCTCGATGTTGAAGCGGAGGTTAAGGAGTTGGAAAGAAAGCGGGATGAGAGGGTGAAAGCCAAGAAAAATAAGGATGAGGAAATCATAATGCTGGAAGCAAAGTCGCATTATGTTGATTATAAGACGGTGGAGGTGGAGCGTGATTTTGACAAACTTGTAGACAGCCCTTTGTAAGTAGTAATTTTTGGGGTTCGTTGGATATAACTACCGTGCTAGTTATTAGAGAAATCGTGAACGATTGACAAAGATTAATTTGGAGAAGTTTGTCAAATCACGCTCCACCTCCACCGTGGTAAAGATTGACAAAGATTAATTTGGAGAAGTTTGTAAGATTGACAAATATTAATTTGGAGAAGTTTGGAGAAGCCTAGTTGCTTTGATGTCTCTATGCTCAAGACATGTTTTGATGTGAATATAAGATTGACAAAGTTTAATTTGGAGAAGTTTGTAAGTAGTAATTTGAGAAATCGACGAACATCACTAGTAATTACTACTTACAAAGGGCTGTCTACAAGTTTGTCAAAATCACGCTCCACCTCCACCGTCTTATAATCAACATAATGCGACTTTGCTTCCAGCATTATGATTTCCTCATCCTTATTTTCCTTGGCTTTCACCCTCTCATCCCGCTTTCTTTCCAACTCTTTAACCTCCGCTTCAACATCGAGCAAATCCATATTGTGCTTATGAAGATTTTTCTTCTTTTTATCGCATTCTTGTAACTTCTCCAAATGAGCTTTAATACGAGTCAAATCAAATCCGTATCTCCGCAACTCTTCTACTTTTCTCAAAGAGTCCGCGAGCATGTCTATGGAAATGTCATTGGAATTAATCAACTTAATCATACCAACCACATCTGAATATATATCCATGTAAAAAGCGGCTAACCTCTCCTTATCCTCTTCAAATCCTTCCAATGGTGAAAGGCCTGGCTTATCAAGTTTGACAATTCTAAGCCTTTCTGTGGTGATCTCATAACGAACAAAATATAACTCTAATCTAAGGCTTTTGGTTTCACTTTCCATTTCTTTCCTTGTTGTCGCTATGTCCTCTAGCTTTTCTTGAAACTCGTTAATATGGGCTCCAATAGCCTCCTTTTCAACTTTGTGCTTCTCAATGTCTTCCTTGATTTTTTCCCGCTCTCCCAAGAGCCCGTCTATTTTGTCTTTCCTATCTCGCAAATCTTCCAAACGAGCTTTCATGGCATTCATATCAAACCCATGCCTTTGCAAGTCATCTACTGTTTTCAAATCTTCTAATATTATGTGAGCGGGATCACTCAACTTGAATTTTCTATACCTTCTAACCACCTCTACGAATTTCTGCATTTGACCAAGGGCCATGAGCTCACGTTTGTCCGGTGGAAAATTTTCAATGGTGAAAAATGTGGCTTTTGAGATAACTTTTGGTAAAACTCATCTCTTTCATACTTCACCCAGAGTTCATTCCCTGTCTTCTTAAATGGCCACAAAATTCTTAAGTAACAAGATGCACACTCAGGAAATCATGTTGTTTAAAGTTGGAAATTCTAAACATGTATTTAGCAAAAAGTCAATTCGGGTTAGGGTCCATCTCTAAAATTGAAGGACCAAAAAGACGTGTTAAATAGGTCGCAAGTCACCTAATAAGTATATTAATGCATACCACCCTATTCAAACTGTTGTATCATCAAGGATATAGTTATGCAACTATTTAGTTTATGATTGGACCAGCCAAGGATAACTACCACGCAAATAACCACCAAGCTCAATACAATGACAATATGTAAAAACATGTGTAATATGAAGGTAAAAAAGTTTCTTTCTGAAAAATTTCCTTTTGTTAACTATTTGAAAATGGGTCTAATTGGGTTAGTTCTCTTGCAAATGGGTTAAAAAGCAAGGTTGAAAAAATACAAAACTTATCTAACAAAACAATTATGTCACACGGTTTAACAATTTAGAGGTTAGCCATAGCATTCTCAATTGTATAACATCCAAAATTATTAATTTCAAACAACAAAAAAGTGAATGGTGGTTTTGTTGTGGTTCTCAACTAAACTTTTGTGTCTCAAAAAACTAAAGTTGTAGAAATAAGATAACTAATTTATTAATACCTTTTAGTTTTCTTTCATACTTCTTTCCAATGTGTTAGCTATTGCTATTGCTATTGCCATCCCTTGATGTTTCCTATTAAAAGTAAAACAACCAACAAACTAAACATAAGCTAAATTGTCCAAAAAGTTATCTAAAGTAAAAGTTGTCTCCTCACTAGCAACGGTGATTATATACTTTAGGGTCCTGTTTTTCTTTTTAGTGTGTCCAAAATGGAGCACAGAGTTATTACCTTTATAGTTAACTTTTCAATAGAAACTAACCAATTGTTTTTGCACACGTATGAAGCATCACACTTCATAGTTGGCACTTTCGTGTGGAAATTGTCACTATAAACGTGTTTTTCTTGCCTATAGGGTCTCCTTGTAAAAAACCCAAGAATAATGTTTCAAAATTTTAGTCACATATTCCTTTACCAATTTTGCCTTCATTAGTCAAAGTTATACTCTATCAAACTACTTACTGTGGGTGCGGGTATCGTTTCTTCTTCTGGTCCACTCGTACTCGTTTCCGTTTCCTTGCTACCTATACCATAATATATATGATATTAGATTATATTTTTAATTAATCTCTAACTTTGTGTCAGGGAACAATATGTGATCATAAACGGTAGAGATTGCAGGTCAAGTTGAGTTGACCCAGATACTTTTTTGTCAAATTAACTTTTGTGTCTTAATAGCTAAAGTTCTAGAAAGAAGATGAGCAATATATTAGTAATACCTTTTGATACACATTTTTTTTCTTTTATAATGCAACACAAGTTGTCCAATGTGTTGGCTGTTGACATCCCCGAACTAACATGTTTCCTGTTAAAACAACCAACAAACCAAAAATAAGCTAAATTAATCCAAAACAGTATCATAGTCTATTCAACCCACATTTGTTGGAGGTCGTTTAGATGGTGTGTTGGAGCATCAGAGAGTGTACTGTCCACAAAACCAGTCATGTGCACATGTTCGCGGCCATAACTACTATTAATATACATTCATAACGCAGTAAATCTCAGAGCTCAAAAGGTAGATTCAACTCACAGCAGTTGGAGCTGAATGAGGAGCATCAGAGACTATTGGTGTATGTGTGGAACTTTTATATGCCAATTCCTCCTTATCCTTAGGTGGCTGCATGATTAAGAAACAAATTAGATTAAATTAGACATTGATAGTCAAATAAACAGGCACAATACATAATAACATGGAACACGGGCACGAGGATCGCGGATCGCTAGGCACATAAAATTCGGTTCGATGGGGGGTAGGTTCATTTGAGATCGCAAGTAATGTGGTACGATTGTAGCCATGTATATATATTGTATTTTGCCTTAACTTTTTGGCAAGTCAGAGGACATTGTTTCAAAAAAGAATATCACCATATCAAATCTTCAAAATAAACCAAATGAAAGTAAATTTCGGGACAATTAAATTCTAAACATGGAATAATATGAGAGCTCGGTTGTGCCATGGGAATTGTATATTAAATTAGTTGAGTTCCACTATGGCTACCGTTGGTAGTATGATTTAACAAATATGTTAGTACTTAGAAACCGTGTTTATATACATGGGTTTTATTTAGAGCCAGTATATTTACTAGTGTAATATAATAAAAAAACAACCGAGCTGAACTTAAACACAATCAGAATTGTTTAAAAAAACACATACTAGCGTAGTTGTTTATAAAACCATATTTAACATATAAATGAAAACGCCATTTCAGTTTCTTAAAATATTAATTAAAGATACCTTCTCTGGAGGAAATTTCCAACAAGAGTCAACCAAGTCACCATGAACCCTCATTTTACTTGTTTCAAACTCCAAAACCTCGTCATTAAGATATTTAATCTTAACAGCGTATTTCTTGTTGTGATCAACAACATTCACCACAATACCAACATGCCACCCATATTCATAAAAAGCACCCACAACATCCTAGGTGGCAAAGGTTTAACAAAGTCAGGAGGAACATTCGCTATAAGCGATAAACTTTTCTCGTTATTCGCTGTATTAAATTTTATTCTATAGAATTCTACCTTTTCCTTTTTTTTTTTTTTTTTTGTTCCTTTTTTTGTCTAGTATAATGATTAAGATGGTGCCAACATACCATCTAACGCGGAAGCCTGATTTGTCCTTACTGGTTACTTCTACAGATGTTCCTTTTCGAAAAGTGACGTCACATCGATGGTTGAAGAGAAGGGTTTTGATTGCGTTTTAGTATACTTCTGATCAAAAGATTACAAGCATACTCCATCAGTCATTAATCAATAAATTAGGCTATGTAATTTTAGCATAATCTACTTAGCATATATATAATAAATAATATCAAAAGAAAGAATGATGAAAGGTTGACCTTTTTCTTTTTGCCTTTGTTATTTTTTACCGTCTTCGCCATCTTAGGTTATTGGGAGTGTTTTACTGTTGCCGAGTATGTGGTTGGTACCGGGTGTTTGGGATTACCTAGATTATTATTATATCTAAAGTATAATAAGCGGGATACCCGGCCCGGTACCCGCTTTGGTTATCTAATAATAAATCAAATTTTAGTTCGTTTTTACCCGCTTTAGTTATCTAATAATAAATCAAATTCAATAAAAACGGACGAAAACGTGCAAAAACAAACGAAAACGTGTAAAAACGGACGAAAACGTGTAAAAACAGACGAAAACGTGTAAAAACTGACGAAAACGTGTAAAACCGGACGAAAACGTGTAAAACCGGATGAAAACGAGCAAAAACGAACTAAAACATGTAAAAACGGACGAAAAGTTGAAAAACGGACGTAAACGTGTAAAAACGGACGAAAACGTGCAAAAGGACTAACGGCCGTTAGTATAAAGGACTAACGATGCAAAAGGACTAACGGCCGTACAATGGTAATATAACCACCTCAGGGTTATATTTGTTATCTCGGAACATAATTTGAAAGTACGTTGTTGAAGTCTTTGAATAAAATAGTATGTGTTTCAAGTCGACACAAATTTGAAAGTATGTTGGTAATTTATAGCTTTTACCCTTTTTTTAAGAGTGCAAAAACAACTCTATTAATTTGCATTGCGGTGAGATTTAAAATTAATCAATAATAAGTATTTAGTCACTTTAGTTTCAATTAATAGCGGGTGCAAAAACATTATTCTGTAGTCACGAAATAAGGTTATAAAACTAATAAAATTTTCAACAAAAAGTGATTATAATAAGAAGAAAATAATGTAGATGTTTAAAAATATAAAGTTTAATAGGTTTAGGAGTTTATTTGTTTTATTGTTAAACTTAAAGGGTATTAAAGTATAAAGTTTAATAGAATTATAAGCTATTTTGTATTATTACTAAACTTAATGGGTGTTTAACAAAATTTGATGAGTTAGTGGGTTATTCTCACCAAGTTTCGAATTTACGAGCAGCCGGTGTGACCTGCTCGTGCCTCGCCGTGGTCCACGTGTCACCCTGCTCGTGGCTCGCTGTGATACCAGCTAGGCTACTCGTGGCTCGCCGTTGGATGCTTCCTCGTCTGCACGAGGAGGTAATGTTCTGACAAACCAAACGTTAATATTGATTCTTTATTTGCAACGTATATATTCAAACAATTATTTGACCGTTTAAATTGCAAACGTTTCTTTTTTTCCCCCTATATAAACTACACATACAACACAATATATATCACTACACTATATCATATCAAATACATATTTTATCACACAAAGCTTATCTCTACATCAAACAAAAAAATAATGTCGCAGAATCCAAATGAAAATATGTATTTCACGAACCTCCTCGTCTCGAATCCATACGCGGGTTCGTCAAACCCGGCTACCCCTTCATCACAAAATTCAAACTCCCCATCGCCACAAATGCCTCCGTATGGGACGCAATTGGCTCCCGAGGCGATTTACCAAAACCAACAATTTGCGTTCCAAGGATTCGCAAATTACCTCAAACGTCAACCTTCCCAATCTCAACCAATGTTCTATAACTCATTGCAACCTTCATCATTTCCTATACCACAATCATAACCTACATTCAAAGTACCTAAAACCGTTGATACGTCCAAAGCACGCGGGAAAAAAACAATGGCAAAAAAATCCAAAAAAGTCGTGAATTTGGACGATGACGATGATATGACCTTGAGGCGGTGGCTCAAGTTTCGAAGAGAAACTGGTCCAGGGAAGAAGAAAAGCTGCTTGCGGAACTTTGGATTGAAATTTCGCAAGACAAAGATATCGGAAATGACCGTTCCGAAGAATTCTTTTGGAACCAGATTCTGGAGATGTTCAACGATCAATCTGGCCGTGAACCTCGTTCCAAAAGTATGATCACCGGTAAATGGACACGGCTTAACGGCGATTGCCAAAAATTCAACGCTGTTTACAAACATTTACAGCGTAGAAGCAGTGAAAACGACGGCGATCATATCGAGAATGCAAAGGAAAATTTCGAACAGCGCTTTGGCGGAAGAAAGTTCGTATATGTTCACGTGTGGGATATTTTGAAAAAGTATCCCAAATGGGATGTGGATGATCCCATTGACGTTACATGTCTCGAAGATATTTTTGGTCCTGACAGACGTCCTCGTTCCGACGATGCCTACAAAGCGCGGGCTAAAAAGAAACAGAAGTCGACTTCAACGTACGAGATGAGGAGGGAGAAGGATCGGAAGACGCCTACAAAGCGCGGGCTAAAAATAAACAGAAGTCGACTTCAACGTACGAGATGAGTCAAACGAGTTCTTTTTCGGGTAGCTTATTCGAAAAATATTTCGAAAAAGCGAACATTCAAATATCCGCGTACGAGATGAGGAGGGAGAAGGATCGGAAGACGTTAGAGATGGAGGAGATGAAGTTTCTGATGATAGATCCCGACCAAACCACACCGGCCAAAGCCGCTATCATTCGTCGGAGACAAAAACAAATCATGAAAAAATATCAAGTCAACGACGACGACGAAGACGAGAATTAAGTTTATGTTTAGTATGTGTTATTAGTATTTGTTGTATCGTTATTTTAATTCCCGTATCTTTTTTTTTTTTTTTTTTTTTCGTATCGTAAGTTTGTGTTTCGTATGTGTTTAAATTTGTTGTAATGTATTTTTATTTTTATGAAATGAATTTAGTTTATTTGGGTATTTGAATAAAAGAAATAAAAATAGATAGTGGTGGGGCTCAAATGAAGAGTTTGTGGTATGTTATGAGAAGGGTGGGTTATTGGTTGTGGTGACGTGGCACCTCGTGGGACCCGAATGAGGAGTTTATGCTCATTCATGACACCTTGTGGTCTTACACGCATTAGTCACCCCTATTGCAAAAGTAAAATAAAATGAAATTTTGAATACCTTATTCGTTCATTTTTTTAGTGTGATATCTTAACTAGTAACTCTTTTTCAGCATAAAACCACATTAACATATCGTGAATCAACGTATGCACATATGCCTTCCAAAAAGAATGTATGCACATACCGATAATGTATGCACACACTCAGGGACGGAAATTGAACGCTATTAGGGGGCTAACTTGAGAAGTATTTATTTTAGGGGGCCAATATATAATACGTTGAAATTTTTGTATTAAAATGACTAAAACTATAAATAAAATGATATAAAATGTACATAGAATCAAAATTTTTGAGGGGCCACAACCCCCTCGGTCCTTTTTAAGTTCCGTCCATGCACACACTCGTAATTGATGGTTGTACTTCTAAACTATCATTTGAAAATTACATATACATATTCATGCGCTTACTCATAAACTAAGAATGTACGTGCAAATCAAAATACAATTACACATCAATGAGTAAATCCTAACTCTTCAGGTACGATCAATATTATTTTGAAAATATTCACAATGATTGGTTATATTTTCAGCTATGCTTGTAAATAATTGTCAACTCATTCGGAACCTCACACGGAATAATTCTTCGCCAGACATTGGGTTTTCGAAAAAGTAAGCAGCCACTAGATAATCATGAGCACCCAAACGATCTCTACTTATTACGTTTTATGGAATCGAGCTTTTTTCAATTCCTCGCGAACTTTCACCTTGATTATTCATATAGTATTTCGTCGTACTTTTAAAAAAACTCTTGATTTAGACTATATTTACTTATATTTCTTTATCCGAGGATGTAAACATGATAATTTGAGAATCGATTTGGTGTGAGAAATGAAAAATATGTATTTGAATAATGAGAAAAAATGTATTTTAAAAGTGTCATTAGAAACAGCCGGGTATTAAATCAAGATACATAATTATGACACTATCTATGTCATACAGTTAGTTGTTTACAACTTTACATAGCAAAACTCTCTAAAATCTAAGGAAAGATTAGGTTGCATAATTCCTAGGCCACGGCAGGAAGAAATTTGGGCCGAAGAGATGGGCCGAAATGGAAAGATGGTTGGATATGTTGATATGCTTGTAACCTTGGGGTCGTCATAAACACATGATCTATTAGGATATACGAGTGTGGTAGCCCGCTCGATGCCGCGAGATTGTTTTGTTGTACATGTTGAATGTCACTGTGTTCGTGGCGATCGGTTATTGTTGTTGTGTGTAGTATTTATGTTTTCTATCCTTTTTTTTTTTTTTTTTATTTTTTTTGTTTGTTATTTTTTTTGTATTTTTTTTGTTTGTTATTGTTAAATTTATAGGAGGGGCAAAAAAATTAAAAAAAAAAAAAATTTTTGTTCCAAAAAAAAAAAAAAAAAAATATAGTTCAAATTAAAAAAAAAAAAAAAAAAAAAAGGAAACAAAAAAAAAACCTTTAGAGTTAATTTGACAAATAATTTGGTATAGGATTTATTTTTTCTTTTTCTATTTTTATTTATTTTATTTTATTTTATTTTTTTTAATTCTAAATGTTCCATTTTTAGGTAGGATCTTTTTTTGGTGCATGGGAACTAACAACATGTCGATTACACACCGGGGGTTGCTAAGAACTGAGGGACAATGCCCGAGTCGGCTCCTATGCCGCTAGCTATGCTCTGCTTACCCAACTGGTTACTGTATTCATTTGGTTACAACAGATATTTATAGGTTTTGCTTATAAAAAGGGCGCTTATGAAACCAGTTAATCAGTAAGGTAAGTAGTATAAATAATAATCAAGACATTTTAAAAATAGCTTAAAACATAGATGAGTCAATGTCTGCATTACCTGTTGGCAAACTTGTAAACTTCTCTTGTATTTGGGAATAAATTTCCTTTGTATCTGTGAATGTGGCGCCCTTAGTTATGTCTGTGAATGAGGCGTTCTAACGTAGCAAAGGCTGAACAACAACAAAGGATTTGTAAGATGAGTAGGCAAGAAACCTGATGTAAAAAAGGGGGGAAGGCGGGAAAAAATAAGGCTGTAAAAAATTCGGAGGCCAAGAAAAGAATAGTAACCTGGAAAAGAGATGAAAAGGAGAAAATGAGATACTGTACCTTTTTGTGTGCAAAAGATGTTTTTTTTTTTTTTTTTTTTTTTTTTTTTTTTGCTCTTGCTTTGTGCATGCAGGTGGTGGTGTTAAGGAGACAAACAAAGGGTATAGAAGCTTTTGGGGTGTACTTTTGGCACTTAGCATTAACCATAATTAAGTAAAGCTACACAGTGACGAACAATGTATTACAGTAAATTACAGTGTATAACAGTGCCCCAAAAAGGAATTACTATTCATCGGCACTGTGCATAAGTGGAGCAATTATATTACTCAACCAATAGGCGTGTGACTTTTGTCCCAAAAGACCAATGGGAACATGAATTAGGCTGTTAATATGTTCCTAATGACCCTGTTGTGGACCTCGCGCCCAAATCCTTTTTAGTATATAGTATAATTACAAGCTCTCAGAACACTTAGAATCTTCCTAGAGTAATAACTTGCAAAATCATTCATCCATTGTAGAGTATTTCACAGATGATTCATCTAGAATATTTCCATGTAATGTTTGTAGGCCTCAAACTATATAAAAGAACATAGTATCTCATTTGTACTCGCCTTATATTTAATGATATCGAAGACTCAAAGGGTTTACCTCATGTAGTTGAAGTCGTAGTTTTTGAATTTGATATCATTTATCACTCCCAAATTTTCTAAGCATTTTCTTTCAAAAGCCTACTTAGCATCATTAATAGCACGAAATGTGAGTGCCCTGATGGGTTAAACTTTAACCCTTGACATGTAGCCTTATTTGAGATGGTGTTTCCCGATAACAAACCCATCATTGTGATGAGTTCATTTCATAACAGCATGTTGGAATCTTTACATTAACACTTCGAAGAAGTTTGCCAAGCTGCAACACCAAAGAAATCCTTTGGATAAAGACGAAATCAGAAGTAACAAACCACAAAGGGTAGTCGAAAAATTAGTGTTGTATTAATGCTAATCGGCTCACGAAGAAAAAACAAATGATGGGATGTTTGAGACCTTCACCCCCATCTCTATTTATAGAGATCATAGGCATTCTGACCGACCGAGGCTTGGGCTGCAAACCACAACCGACTTAAACTATAACATCCTAAAAGGAGTGATTCGCTGGAATCAAGTCGTATTTTTATCCAAGGAATACAATGGAAGTTGTATTCCCGGGTCGTTATCCCCAACGAAGGCATGAATGGAATTCGTGTTCTCGAATCGTGATTGCGTGTGCTGAATGGTGAATAAGATGTGATTTTGGGTTTCTACGCTAAGATATGTGAACATAAATTAAAAACGATTTAAAAGGCGAGAAAAACAATTTAAGAAAACAAACGAGATTAAAAACGTAAAAGAAAAACTTAAAAGAAAAACTTAAAAACGCGATTTAAAGAAAAACGGGAGCTAAGAACGAACCTAAAAACGTCAAAACTATGAAATATAAACTCTACGAGTACAAATCTATTTTTCCTAAATTCTAAATAATAAAAGAAAATTTTACAAAAAAGAAATATATTTTTTTGACTTTTTATTTATTTAATATGAATTAAAAACTAAATTAAACTATTTAAATGATTTAAAAATAGTAAACTGATTTGGAAAAATCTGAAAAAATTCCAGTAAATCTAAAATTTAATTTAAAAGCTAGGAAAAATAAAAGCAGAGCTTATCTAAACCTAATAAGCAGAATGGGACAATTAAGCAGTTTACAAATAAGCTAAAAATAAGCTAATGTTAACCAAAAATTACAAAAAGCTCAGAAACTGATTAATACACTAATTGAAACTTAAAACAACTGAAAAAAGATCAATTAAGCTAAAGAAATAAGCAGAAAAGCTTCTGCACAGTTTCAATTAAGGACAGAAATGAAATGAATGAGAAGCAGTTTTGCAGCAGTCCAATAAGCTAGGAATAAGCTTATTGGGGAAATCAAAAAGCAGATACAGAAAGCTAGTACTACAAGCTACTTTAGAACTGAAAATGCCCAAATCTTATCCATAATTGCTTATTGAAAAGAGGAACATATCAGATGCTAAAAAAAATGAAAACTGATTGCAGACTAAGAACAGGGCAACAGGGCTACTTGCAGACAAAAAATAAGCTAGTAAATAAGCTACAAATGGAGAATTAAGCTAGAACAGATTGAGTTTAACCTACAAGCTACTGATGAAAACAAAAATCAAGCAAAGAGATTAACTAATGAAGCAGATACAATTAATACTAAAAGCTGAGAAAAGTGCTAAGGATGTGCAGGGCAAACTGATTAAGGCTAAGTGGACAGAGTTAGCTATTTCTAACTGAGTCCTTAAGGGACTTTATCACTGGTTAACTAAGGCTAAATGGGCTACATGGAAAGCAAAAAAATGGAAACTCAACTGCTTATCTGTATGATAAGCAGTTGTGATCAGTACACACTCTAGCTTTAGAGTAAATTACTCAAACCTATAAAAACCTAGAAAACCACTTGATACAAACTACAAACAATTTATGTAGACTAAAATAACCAAGATCAAACTAATTCTAAGTGCAAATGAACAGTAGGAACCATTTTGACCCGTATGACCTTCTGAACCAAACACCCCTTATTAATCATGAAGTTGCATTTTACACTAGAAACTGATAATTTAAACCATGTTTTACTCTAAACCTTGATTATCTCAGTTATTAATGATCTAAGAAACAGAAAAATACAGACAAATAAGCAGTAACATAAGCTGAACTGAATTAAGCATAAAATAAGCTAAAAAGTGAAAATTGGTACTCACAACTGTTTTCAGCTGAACATGAATGAACCAAGAGCTAATCACAATCCAGGCTTATCCAATAAGCCAGAAAATACCCAAATAAGCTGATCAAGTCAGCTTATCCTTCAAATTGAGCTTATTAGACCACTTGTTGACTTTTGACTAATTTTTTTGACTTTTGAAAATAAAAACTGAATTCATAAAATTAAATTTGACAAAAGCTAAGATAAGCTCATTTGAGCTTAATGAAACAGAATTTAAGGCTTGGAAGGTTTAAATAACAACTACTTGGAATTACTGAATCAACATTAAAATCCGAATTACAATGAAAATAGAACAAACTTCTTGAAATTAAACTTGAAACTGAAAATTACATTTAAATGAAATTAAAGATACAATAAAATTGAACTAAACTTAACTTAAAAACTACACTACGAAATTTTGGTCTAAAAACAGTGACAAGTTTCTCACTCTGTCTTCATTTCTTTAAATAACACTCCCATAAGCATCTTCTCTTTCTTCTGATTATTTCCCAACCGTCCAATTAGATTAAGATCATCTTAGTCGTCCATTTTGGTTTTGGCGGGAAACCAGGGGATAGTGGGATTTAGCTTTTCTCCTTAGCACATGAAGATTGTAGGTAGCTAGGAGGGGGGAGGAGGTTGAGTGTGGCAGAGGAGAGGCGTGGGAACATTTTTGTCTGCTCATGGGGAAAGGTGGAAGGTCTGGGGAAAGGGAAAAGTGAGCGGGAAAGGGGAAGGGATGGATGGGTTGACTTTGTGTTGACCGGGGTTTAGCTAAAAAAGGGTTGTGGGTTTTTAGGTTGGGCTGGGTATTTGTTGGGCTAGGATTTAGGATAAGGGTTGGATTAGGTTAAAGTGGTGGGTTATGGGTTTTATTTATTTTGGGTTAAAATGGTTTAGGATTAGGCTAAAGTTTAGGGACCATATGTGTCATTTCTGAAAATTAAGGGACCATTTATGCAACATTCTGAAAACATGTCCAAGGACCAATATTGACCCTTTTGATATTTCTGAGGGTTGACTTTGACAATTTGAGCATAATCCCGGTCCAAACTCGTAATTTCCTTTCCCGGCTTCAGCTTTTCACAATTTTCCAATCCTGTGCTCGATTTTGTCTGTTTTTGCCTTGTTTTCGATCCTTTTGTACCTGAAACACATAAAAACACAAACCAAGGATATCTGCAGTATAATTTGGTGTATTTGGTTGTTTTCAGTATTTTTATGGTCTAAAATGGGCATAAAATGATGAGTATTTACACACTCATCAAGGAGCTAACGTATGACTTGTCTTGCAAGGCAAATATTCAACATAAAGAAAACTAAACTTAACTACCATCTACTTAATCGACTTAACATAATGCAGCTAGACTTGACAATAAAACTAACAATTTCCATGTTATTGACAAGACTAATTAACCCCAACACCAAGTATCTCCATGCAACACCTAAACTTCGGGCCTCAAATCAACTTTGTAAATGCATCAGCTGCATCTTCCGTGCCTAGCTTTGCCACTCCAATCTCTATAGATTCAACGATCTACCTGATGCCTCACGTTGATATGCTTTGTCCTCTCCTGAAATATTGCATTTCTTGAGAGATGAATTGCACCTTGATTATCATAATTCACAACCAATGACATTAGGCCGACTCCTAGCTCGATTAGTAGACCTTTAAGCCACATGATTTCCTGCTTCTGTAAGCGCCATATACTCCGCCTATGTAATAGATAATGTAACAACATGCATAGTTACTTTCGAACACACCCCATAGCCATGTACCATAAACACTTACCCGATTATCGACCTACCATTCTCAAGGTCTTTAGTATAATCTTCATCCACGAAACCTTCAACATCTACATGCTTTCCTTGATCTCTACAATACACTAGACCCACATTAGCAGTGCACTTCAAGTAATTCAAAATCTACTTCACTGTCTCATAATGGTTCTTATTTGTATTCACCAGCTCACAATGCTAACAGCGTACGCAATATCCGGTCTAGTGCAAACCATCAAGTACATTAAACTACCATCATCATTTGCATATGCGACCTTACTCATTCTTTTCACATCACAGTCATAGTAGTTAATCTATTATGAGTATAGCTCTCCGATTAGTAGCATACATATCTTTTGTTGTAGGATGGGGAAATAATGCCTAAGTTTCATTATGAGGAAAAGATTAAATGGCATTACATATTTGGAAGAAAAGCTCAAACTCTTCGGGATATTCCTTTTTACAAAAGCCGGTATGAAAAAGTTTTAAGACAATGGTGTCCCTGATAATGGGGATATGTGACACTTGTGGTGGAGATTAATTTTCTGGAACTGGTTGAGACTATGCTTACTGTCAGTATTTAGACTTTTGACCGTGGTAACAACAGGGTTACTGTAACACCCCCAATTTCGTGATACGCAGCGAAATTCAAACTGGGTGTTACTCGACGGCACAACAGTCATAATAATAGAAAACGATCTCTAACTGAGTCGTTTTAAAAGGAATTATCATTCAAATTATTATAATATATCAGAGTTTACAAAATGAGGTCCCAGATGGTTCCATGTTTACAAAATATATCAAATGAGTTTTCGAATGATAATAAAATTTATAGCCCTCTTGAATATTCGTGCTCCTCCATGCCAGCCTCGATCATTATGGACTTGAGATAAACATGCTAAAGTGTCAACACAAAGGTTGGTGAGTTCATAGAGTTTGTGGAAATAATTATGAAAATCTTGTAAATAAATCCTGGTAACAAGTATATGCAAATACTAAATGTAGATTTCTAGGATTCCAAGTGTATGACTATTGTACTAAATACAATATCACATGTAGGTAGTGTTTCTGTTACTCTTAATTGGACCAAGTCCTGTTTGAATCGTAGTTGGATCAAGTCCTGTTTGAATCGTAATTGGACCAAGTCCTGTTTGAATCGTAATTGGACCAAGTCCTGTTTGTTTCGTTGTTCTGTGTATGGGTTATGTTGTTATATACCCCAAAGCGTTGAACATTGTTTTGTTGGACCAAGTCCTGTTTGTTTCGTTGTTCTATGTATGGGTTACGTTGTTATATTCCCCCAGCGTTGAACGTTGTTTGTTGCGTTTTTTTGCTCTAACTGAGTCAACTTAATGGTTACATTAATCCTGATAGATCTAACCATAATATTCGTACTTACTACGCATATCGCTTAATGGTCCATGATATAGAAACTCTAAGTATGGCAATAATGTTATCTAACATAAATAAACATTCAATTCCGATAAACATGTAGTTGCAAATAATAGTGATTGTCAAAAATAGTTAAGCATGTATCTATCCCAAAGAATTTGTAAAACAATTAAGTAATAGAAGGTGTGGCTACGAACTCACGGAAATCCGTGAAAGTTTAGTGTACTTGTGAATAGTAAATAAATATAGTTTGAGCATGTATTTCCCCCAAAGAGTATAAAATGAATAAAAGATTAAGAGTGGGGCTATGACTCACGGTAATCCTTAAGAGTTTAGAGTACTTGTGAAAGTAAATGAAAATAGTTGAGCATGTATCTCCCCCAAAAATAATTCAAAACGTATAAAAGTAGGGGCTATGAAACTCACCGTGAGTTGGATGATGTTTAAGGATATAACGAAATCGCTCGATAAGCCGGAAAACCTCTACGTGCAATCTAGAAATATGATATCGTGTCTTAGGTTCTAAAAAAACGAAGTGAATATTTAAACATGCCTTATATAGTTTAAATATCTCGTACTACTGTTAAGGCCATCATAATTCAAAGGTCATGCAGTAAACGTTCGAGGAGCTAGGACACTTTAATTCGTAAATCCAGCAACTCGTCGATACGTTCACCCAAATGAAACCCCTCACATGAAGCTCCCTACTAACATAGTATTTATATGTGAAACATATATTTTGCTTACTTGATTATATGACATATTAAGAGTTTATAAATACAATAAATAAACTAACAAAGTTTATAAGTATTTAAATAATTTTGAGTCTTATAATTACTTACCTTTGTTTAAAATGCTTGAGTATTATAGAAAAAGGGAATATAAGTGGAGCTTCGACGTAGAATTTGTATTCTTCAAAAACCCGAGGCTATTTGAAGATTATAACAACGCCTTCTTGAGAACCCGAAGAAGAAAAGAAGATTATAACAAAGTCTTTTTGGAGACTTGAAGTTATTTGAAGATTATAACGACTCTTTCTCGAAAACTTGAAGCTTTTAAGATCAAAACCTAGTTTCTTCACAAGAACTCATAAACTTTCTTACAAAATATAAGAGAAGTGCCTTTAGTTTTAGGTCTTTAAGGTTATAAGAAGGTGTGGTGCAATTTTTCTATGTGTTTTTAGCTTGGTATTTATAGGCTAGAAAATCTAGTTAACTATATATTAGGTTAAAAACTAACCATGGTTAATTTGAATACTTGTAAACATCCTAGAGATCAATGGTCAAGATCAAGCCACCATGCTTGATGACACATCAAAAATGCCACATATGGCTAAAATAAGGAGATTAAGAGTTTTGAGTTTTTATCTTGCCTTTACGGAGTGAGTTTTGGTCCCGGTAATCGCTAACGGTAAGTATTTAAATCACGAAACGTAAAACTGGGTATCGTAAAAATACGAAACTTGTAGGAATGATTAAACTTGTCAATATACTCATTATAATATCATAATGATGAGTGATAAGTTTAATGGGTCGCGAAAATGCTGATAATGCTGGAAACGTAGGTTTAAAACGCGTTAAACGTAAAACGTACGAAAGTTGCGTAAAACTGAGAAAAGAAAAATGTAACTTTTCTAATATGATTATAATGTACTTAAAAGACTTAAAATGTCTAGGCTAGGCTTAGTCTAGTGTCGGTTGGTGTTAAATATCCTTTAGACCTAAAACTGTAAGTGTTAAAAATCAAGAAATGATTTATAAAATCAATGAATGATTTTATGGTCAAAGGAGGAGGGAAAAATATGTTGAGAGGAGGGAAAAATATGTTGACTTTTCCAAAAATGTGAAAGCTTCTAAACGTCTTAGAAAATATGGTGCAGGTATAGGCTAAGGTTGCGGATAAGTAAAAGTGTTTAAAACGCAAGTTTAGCTTTGTAAGACACAGGGTCTATTTGGTAACATTTTAACTTAATTATCAAAAATTCCATAATTGATTGTGAGTGTACTAAAAATCAATCTGATGCGATAAAAATTATCAGAGTTGGTTTTCGTTATGCGCAGGATGTTTAAATGGCGTTTAAACCAAAACGTACAGTTTCTTAATAACTTTTGTGAAAATGACCCGACGAGCGTCAAACTTTCACTTTATCATGGAAATAATTTAGCTTACGAGAATATGAAATAAAAATTTCGGGAGTGAATAGTGAAAGTGAATAGTAAAATTTCGGGAATAGAATTTAACCTGAAAATGCGAATTGTTACAGTTACTTGAGAGAGGAAAAGCATATATCAGTTTCTTTTGTTTGGCCGTTGGAGTAGAAGCGTGTCTAATATCTTTTGGGGCCTTGATTGGGAAGATTCCACCGTATGCGTTACCCATTGGCATAGTGACTGGTGAATTTTATATATTTATTTATTATTTTTTTTAGGTTAAAAAAATTTCTTAGCTTGCTTATCAAAATTTGCTTAAAGCAGCCATGACACAAAGCAAATAAGCAAAGAAGTAAAAATAGCTTACCACCACTCAACATTTGGAATAGGGTCTTTCGGCATTTGCCCAAGCCCAAACCCAAGCCCATTAAATAGGTTTAGTCATTATAAGTATATATTAAATCCCATAGCAAACTACGTCGTTTTGCTTAGTGGGTTTCCCGCCAATTTTTTTGGGCTTACTTTGGCCCGTTGAATGTTGCCCAATGATGCCGGTCAAATGGTTTCATCTTCGGCCCATTCTATGTTTATATTCGGAGCATGTAGAAACAAATGGCAATCTAGAAACAGATTCCATGAGAGAGAAAAAAATATTTACAAATCACACCCTTGAACTTCTTACTATTTACGACTTTTTTATGCAACAAACTTTATTTGTCAAGTATCTAGCAGATATCTCGCAAATTCTTGAATACAAAAAATACCAGCAATAAGGTCTCTCGATAACGAACAAAACAAGCCCAATATTGATACGCTTTTGACGGACGTACGGTTTTATAAAAAATGTTGAAGTTTAATATATGTATACTTTTTAAATAAAAGAACTTTCAAAATGCACCCTTAACATATCAAATAACTTTAAACTTTTTTAAAACTATAAAGGCCAAAGACGTGCAGCTGTATAAAAGTTTATATATACTTCTTTTGTTTATATAGCAAAGTTTATTTATTAAATATATAACAAATATTTAACGATTTACGCCATAGAAACGCCGTAAAAAAAAACATAACACATTGTCATTATAACAAGTACTATCACTATTCAATGTATTTAAACTCATTCATGTGACTTATACCGCTAGATAATATTATTAGCCGTTTGAAACTATGCTATTTTATGTCGTTTTAGACTTGGTCTACCAAATCGCTATATTCTTTGATAAACAACATTATAAACCAAATACAAAGAAAAAAACCTCCGCTAGGCTGCAACGCGGCCGGCCGGCCGCCATGCTTGTTAGTATAAATAATGATGCACATGTAAATATGTAATCATAATTATGAATCAATGAATATCTTGTGTTAATATGGTATTGAGCTTAAGATCTTAAATATTGAGACTTATGTAATCACTATTTTCTTTGGATTTACCAATTGTGTAAGAAAAATGAAGTACAATTTCGTATGTATGTGCAAAAACTATTTAAGACCAAAATAAAGTCCTTGCAATGTGACCATGGTGGTGATTAACGTCCCAACAAAACAGAAAATCGGAACGAATGATACAAATCATAAACAATTCTTATTTGTACTCTTCTTTTCCAAGCAAATCTTCCCCCAGAATTTTGGGTCGAGGCTTTACATATGGTTACACACTTAATTAATATTTCACCATGGACGGCCATTAACAAGAAACCACATTTGCCAAATTATCTAACAAGTCACCAACCTATGACCACGTATGCATCTTTGGGTGCTTATGTTACCCACACATTTACCCCTCTCACAAATTAGAACCACAGCTCCACCCGTCGCATTTTTCTTGGCTACCCGTTACATCACCGCGGATATCTATACCTAGCCCTAGCTACCAATAAAGTCATTACATCTCAGGCATATCACGTTGATGAAAATGTATTTCCCTATGGCTCCACCACTTCCCCATCCTCTCTGTCTTATAACTTTGATTCCTTTGTACTCTTGTGCATTCTAAGCCTATGTATTGTATAGTAGTAGGGCTTGGCCCATGCGCATAATGTAATCCCTAGATTGTACGTGTATATATTCGTTATACTTTTAATGAGAAGTTCATCCGCATTTACGTCTATCATTACTCGTCTCTCTCATTGACGTAAAGTTTTATGCAAACGATAAAAGTTTATATAGAAGATCAGAATTTAAATGTTTGATTATAAATTGGATAATAGTACAATTAAAATGAAGTAAACATACAAAATTGGATAAAACGATTAATCTTTAGACATTTTGCATTTGGCTCGACATTTTCTTTTACAGGATCATCAGCTATTTTGGTTTTTTCGCATTTTCTTTTTAGCGACATTCCACGCATCTTGTGCTTGGTTTCGCTATCTTGGCTATGTTTTCTGCTGCTTCGGTATAACTTTCCCGGCAATGAGCATATAAGATAAAGATGTGTTTGTAATTGTAGACTTGTAGATCTTATTTGGTGATTTGGACAATGAGCATATAAGGTACATGCTAGTAATACTGAAAAAAATGACATAAAGTAATTGATTTCAACATATATAACATTTTGGGCATGAGAAGCTGCCGCTACAACGTTTGAGGCCTTTGGAGCCAACCCAAGTCCTAAAGGGATGTAATATTTTCCACCAATTTAATGCCTTGTTTGTTATAAAGCAAAACAATTACACCATTAAAATGCCGATCTTAAATTCGTTGCAAAATATGTTGAAATATGTCGACTAGCTAAGCTAAGAGGTTTTCTACTAAATAGTTTTTCACTAACCAAAAATTTACATTACATGTCAGATTATTGTGAAAAGGCATATCAATAAGTTTGCAAAAATTTAGTGTATTTCAATGATAATCCATGTTGTGTGAGAAGCTCCTCAACCAAATAGTTGTGGGTTTAAGTCATGCTTAGGACATGTGAGATAGATTTGTGGTGTAAATGTTGTGAGATAGTTAAAATTGCCGATCTAAAAAAAAGAAAAATAAAATAAAATAAAAAGGTTTCCTCTCATGAGGATCATATATAAGCCGTATGCTTACATATATACAAACGTGCATGTACGGATACGTTGTCGAGAAAGAGAGAGACGTGGACGTATTTGCGAGAAGTGGGGAAAAAGACTATCGGACAGGGGTGCGGACGCGTATGGTTATGGAGGCGGAAACAGAGAGGGGCAGGGGGCACGTGCCTCTCTAGCGAAAAAAATTGTAGTGTATATTTTCTAAAATATCTGGCTATTTTTGTAATTTGCCCCCCTAACGAATCGATTTGTAGCGTAGTTTCTAAAAATTATTAAAGTTTGCCTCATCGATCATAACTTTTTGGCTCTGCCCCGGTCTGAAGGTCCTGACCATTGTAAGGCTTGTACGTGGCTAGTGCAACTCCATGCCATTTTCTTTTACAGATTTACGTCTTTATCTTTTACTGTATATCATCTCATATGCTTAAGCAAATTAAATTCTCGAATAACAAATAATGATTTGATCAAACCTAAATACGTACTGATAGGTACGTAACTAAACATCTGCTTTTACAAATCAGCATTTAGCAAAAACTTTTTACATACAATTCAAAACTAGATTTATAGTCTGAAACTCATAGAAACACATCAACCACAAACTCATATGTATTTCAGTACGAAACAACGAAATATCCAAACACCTTGTTAGATGGACTATATAGTATGTTCTTAGAAAAGTTTTGACCAATATATCTATATTCTTGAGCAAATTACATAAATGAGAAATATGTTGGTAGGTCTGCGTGAGGTTAATGCAGGAGGCAATGGCATGATACAAGAAAAGTAATTCTATACACTCAACGGTGCACTGACATTCAATTACTTCTTCACCAACCAAAATTTACTTGACATGTTAGATTATTGCGAAAAGGCATATCAATAAGTTTGGAATAATCAGTGGCTAGATTTCTTTTGGTGATGTTTATCATTCGAGAATTAACAAGTTGATTCAAATAATGGAGTTATTTGAAATAGGGCTGAGCAAACCACCCGAACGAACCGGACTGACCGAGACCGGACCGGACCGACCACATTCGGTCCGGTCCTTAACCTCGGCTTTTGGGCTAATTCGGTCTCGGTCTTGGTCGGTCCGGTCCGGACCACAAACCGACTATTTTGCCTTGTTGGACCGGACCGACCACATTCGGTCCGGTCATTGGTCTCGGCTTTTAGGCTAATTCGGTCTCGGTCTTGGTCGGTTCGGTCCGGTTCGGGACCGATGCTCAGCCCTAATTTGAAATCAGTTTTCAAATCTTTTTTTTACAGGGTTAATACACAAATATGTCGCCAAACTTTCAAAAAAAGTGTGTATAAAGTAACGAATTTTTGTTTTGTTTTTTTCGGTCACTAAACTTATAATTTAGATTACTTTTCATATTTTCAGGGAGACTGAACGCATATTTTTGGATAGTTAAGTAACACAAATGTCGTATTTTTACAAGTTCAATAATTTTCATGTATATTTTTATAAGTTCAGTGACCCCAATATGTAATGCTTCATGATCCAAGTAACCCAAATGAACAAAATAAAGTTCGTTATCTTAAGCTCATTTTTTGAAAAATTTAGTAACATATTTATGTATTAACCTTTTGTTCATACAAGGTTATGAGTTTGTTTGCAAGTAAGCCAATTATTAGTAGGAAAGACGTTATAGCTATAACCATCAAGGTTAATTAGTCGAGTTAGCAAAAGCTTGTCACAAGCTATTATCACCAATATGTTACAGTTTTCCATTTTATTTATAGTTAGGTGCAAGTTTATGAGTAACTATTATCGCTAATAGTCTAATTATTGTTTTGTGCAAACGAATCTGAAGTGGTCACTCTAACTGAGTAACTTCCCTCTAAAAATTCGGGGCTTTACCCGGTTTAAGTATTTGTGACGATAGGTTCAAGCCTTATCAATAAGTCGGCCTCAAGAGACTTGCAAAGTTGCAATGCAAAGTGGCACCCCTGAAAACCCGCATCCTTGCGGCCAAACACTATAGTTAAGAAAAATAAAAATATGGGATAGCTCGATCAAATAGTAATTGGCTTGACTCATGAGTCATTTTCAATGTGTCAATTGAATAAAGTTTGATGTTTCATAAATCTTCTATAATCTATATTCACATAATCTCAATATAGTAATATATTTCTTTCGTAGAAAAAGTGGGAAACTAATAACATGTATTGTGACCTTGTGGGGATGCATAAATGAAACCTTTCTTGCCTGTTAGATTCAGACACTTGCTGCCTGCATTTATTTCGAAAAACGTTTGACCATCTTTTTTACATTTTAAATTTACACAAAGGCTTTATATAGTCAAACAAGTGATATTTTGATCTCAAAATTAGTAAAAAAAAGCTTTAACTCTTGATTTGAAAATGCAACTACATGAAACCTTATAACAACTTTGTTGTATTGTAAAAAAAGGGTGTCCAAAAGTGGAAAAGAAAGCATATTAATTTTGAATTGTGAAGATAATAAATTCCACTTTAAAAATTGCAACTACAAAAATGAGGTTGGTTGGTGAATCAAATATGTATGAAAATGTTGAGGGGCATGGTGGGATGGGGGTGGGGGTCTGGTTACTAGCATGTGGATGGATATAGTAACAGATCCATCTTTATCACCATATCTATAAAATTGGTGAATTGGAACATTTAATGGCATGTTTGGAATTGCATACTTTTAATGTACGTATATTTATGATCTTTAGCCATTTAAAATAAGCATCTACCCATGTGGTACACTGGTACGTTTTTTAAAGTGGTTGTTTGATTATATAAACTTATAATACTAAAACTAGGTTAGTTGGACGGGTCGGTGATGGTCACCACAATTTTTATGTGAGCACCACATCGTCTATCCTTGATACTACCTTGCCATTGTTAGACAATGAAAACCCGTATAACTTTATTATTGATCAATATTTATAGAGTACAAACCTTAATGGACCCTAACCCCACACCGGGCTTGGGCCATATTTATCATCTAATACTCCCTCGCAGTATGAGCGGCGAAATCGCGAAAGCTCGGAATGAAGTAGTAAACTAGAAAAGAAAAGAAAAACAAAACATTAACGTAATAAAAGCATAACTTTAGTCGACTCGTAACAAAACCGTACAAACGGTAGACTTTAGTCGACTTGTACCAATGGTCGGCTAAGTCGACTGGTAACAAATCCGTACCAACGGTTGACTCTAAGGACTGGTACCAACGGTCAACTTTAATCGATTGGTAACAAAGCCGTACGAACAATTGACTAACAAACAAACAATAAAACAATTTTTTTTTTTTTGAACATTATAAACCCCGTACTTACCCATTTAAAAACAAACATATTGTACTTACACAAAATGAAAAAAATACCACCACTTTCTCCTTCATTCGTCTATCCTTGGCACTCCTTCGCGCGTGCGAAATCCACTTCGCACATAGTGAAAGACTCCATGCACCTGGTCTTAGCAATCGCACACTTTAAAATCAGATTACATAAAGTTTTTATTTTCATATACAATATAATAGGCAGATCTCAAATCAAATGAAACATCATTTGAGAAATTGATTATACAATAAAATTAATAATAATTTAAGTACTTGGTTTTTTAATAATTTAAATGAAATGTGTACGTTTATGTTCTATACCCAAAAAAATAACTGATAACCATGTGTGTTCGATTTTATAATGCTTATGGGGTTTCAACTCAGAATTGAATAGTTAACAGCTTCCAAACGGGCATGTCATTGATCCAACACATTCTACTTGCTAAATATCTTATATTCATTATTGAAAAAGAAGTTACACAGTTAAAGAGAAATCATAGGTTTTAATAGATTTTGTACCTTGTCGTGAGCCAAAATCGATTAAACTTTTAGTTGGTTTTATATTAGAAATTGATTCATAATGAAGTATAGCATCTATATATTTTAAGTTGATATGACTTTGGAAGGATCATCTTATCGTGCGCTGTTATATGAAAAATGTAATGACAGTCAAAAAGTATAGCACACAAGCAAAATTGATGATCAAACAATTACATATAGCACGAAAAAGGCTACATTAATATTAAATAATCCATAATAAGTTTGGAAATTTATAACATAATAGATCATGCAATAATGGTTTTTCAATCTATATATATTTCTTTTGATCACAATGCAGCTTCTTGTTATCATTGTTGTCTACGGATTCATTGTCAATAACATCCACTTTCATTGTCTCTTGATACCTGGCATCGTTGTCCTTTCCTACGCTGTTTGGGTCGTAGTATAAGGATTCATAAATAATGAATAAAAAAATCATTAGTTAAGAGGAAACTATAAAAGGAGAATGTGTAATTGCATGTATGTATAAAAAAAAAGAACGTACGATTTGCTTAATAGTATTAAGAAGGGCATATATAACATGTTCATCATTGGTCATTTTGTCAACGTTGTAGACACGAAACTCCTTCTCAATGTTATAGTGAGAAATATCGACTTTAAAAGCAAACTTACTCCCCACGAGTTGTTGTAAAGCTGGCGGGAAAGAGTGCACATCAACAGACTGTGCAACAAAATATACAAAGTTAGAAATTTAAAAACTAATTTATTTATAACACAAGATAATGTAAAATATGTTAGTTAATCCTGTTCTTGTATTTTTAGCAATTCCCGAGCACTGTTCTTGATAATCCTAGAGATTTCAAAAAACATTTTAAATGCATATCCATTTCCTAAATTATGTTGATACAATAACATGTTTAGGCTGTTATTGAGGTATAATTATAATTATTTGCAATTACTCAATACTAAATGGACTAATATTTCGGCAAAAAAAGTTTGTTGAGTGGATTCGTTTCATTTTTGTACCCAAATTAGAGTATTCATCATCGTGTGTAAGTAGAATAAAAACCACAACCGAAAACTGAGTGAGAAATGGGCTAATATTGAAAGCAAAGTCTGAATTAGAAAAATTGCAGTACATAAAAAAATCATAGTGATTTCTTATTCGTTACACTTATTAGTTGAAATCATCATAACAAAATGTAGCCGGGATACGAAATAATTGATGTTGAACACGATTCAATCTTCATCGAAGAAGTTTAGGTCAACAATATAATCATCATCAATATCATGACCCATTTCACGAAGCTATTTGATTAAATCATTTGCCTTGTTAATCTTTGAAAACAAACCGCTAAGAAATTTTTGACATGCTTCTTGATCTCCAACATTAAATCGTAGCCAATCAATGATAGGCTCTGGGTCGAAGTCATCTGATAAAAAAAAATATCAGTTGTAAAATTGTTTTAAAACATTGTCAAGTATAGTGATGCATTATATTTTATTACCTTGATCTTGTTTCGAAGATTGATCTTCTTAAAAAACGATTGTCCAAAAGGGTTCTCAGCGACTTTACTCTTTGGAGATGATTTATTTTCAACTGGAACATCAACTTCACTGTTTTCTGCACTCTTCGATTCAACGTGACTCGTGGGATTGGAACATTCGTCTTTTTGGTACTCATCATCTATGGACAATGTTTGGCCTTGACTTTTTAGACCTCTCTTGCTTTCTACTCTTGAGACGGCTACATAAAGTTGTTCGTGGGAAAAAACAGACCGTTCCATATATAGCCCAACCTTAGACAATGTTTGGCCTTGACTTTTGTTTATAGTCATGGCAAAACAAACGGAAACAGATACGGGAATATTCTTAACATAGACTCTTAAGCCCTACAATAGAAGAAAAAAAATAATTGAATTTATAATGAGATAATTAGTGGAGGAAGAAAGGAATACATAAAACTGTATCATTCAAAGAGCAATTGATATTTCCTTATTTGTCTTTGAAAAAAATTGATTAAAGCCAAAGAATGTTGTTGATGTAACAGTCTCGTGTAATATACACAACAGTTAAATGGGTTTAAGCTATACCAAACAATATTAAGACCAAAAATCAAGTATATCCATGTTCATCCTAAAAAACATTCTCTAATAAATCAACTTCCGTTGTATGTATATATTTTTCCGCTCGTTGGGAGGCTACCTTTTATATATCTTCAAGAAAAATATTAGTAATAGAGTTTTTAGGATATCGATACAAAAAACATAAAACAAAAGTCTTGTAAATAATAATTGTAACATCAAGTCTGACAATAAAAAAAAGATTAAAAAAATCAAAACCATACATGTAAACAAACTTCATAATCTATGAAGCACCTTTTGATACACAACATTTGTAACATCAAGGCCCGCCCCGATGGGGCGGATAGCTTTAAGACTATTGATTATAAAATAAAACTAATAATAATATAAGTATGAACGTGTAGCAACATAAATTAAATAAAATAAATACTTATTGTTAAAATAAATAATAAAAGTTTATATGTTTTACACAGATAAGCCTTATTTAAGGAAGCATGTACGACATCTTTCCTTTTACCGTTTGGAATAACCGGGAGTATTTGGCGAAAATCTCCACCAAAGACAACGACTTTACTACGAAACACCTTATCATAAAGAGAAGGAATAAGTATCTGCGTTTACAGTACAGTGTGAGGTGCTAATGAGGAAAAGGAATAAGGTTCGCCCGATGGACAGCTAGTTTTAAAAATTTGTTTGTAAGATAAAAATAAATGGTACAATGGTTTGATATGAGATTAAGATTGTAAATTGCAAACAACTTTTGTGCTAATTCATTTTGTCCGTTAAGTTGAATATAAGATAAAAACTTATTGGTCATATTGCATCCGACAAAGAAAAAAAAGCATATTTGTAGAGTATAGTATACTATCGTTTTCCATTAACTTTATAGTAACATTATACTATTAAACCATTTTTAAAAGAAGTAAAATGGTTATGCAATGAAGTAGTATAGTATTAACTTATACCTGGTTGGTGTAACTTCAAATCCAATGATTCGATCGGAATCAGTCTCGAGATACTTGTGATACATGACTCTAAAACTCAGTGGTTATTGATGAAATACTTTTCCTCTTTGCTCTGAGGAAATAAACGAAAGAGTCAATTTCATAATATTGTAAAACAACGTTAACTACAATATCATAATTTTTCTTGAGCTGTTGAAGTGCTTCACCTTATAGTTTAGTAAGAAATATATCGCTATCGAGACACTGGAGTATACACTTAAGTGAATTTGTTCATGCATAAGCTCTATATTTTTAGAAGAAAAATAAAATGAATAAATACAAAAAAGCCATCAATGATTCCATTAGTAAAATATGCATACCAAATTTATGAACATCTATGGTTATGTAACAATAATATTGTAATATGGCTCCCATTTGCCCTCTTTTATCGTAATATTAATATTGTGGATCCAAAAAATCAAATCATATACATCTAATATCAAATAGTGAGGTCTTTTTTAATGTCCATGAAAGTACCCACAATGCTGCCACCCATATCTGGGAAATTTGCACAACCAGGAAGAGGATTTAGCTGACCGACGCGATGAACTTCTACGGGATACTTGAAAAGGTGAGCCTTCATATTAGTCACTTCAACGGCTGCATTTTTATTCAAGTTCGATTCACTCAGTGTCCTGACCCTTCTCACACATTCGATGCTTTCTGGTCTTTCGAAAGTGTTTTCAAGTCCACCAATATGATCAGCTTAAAGGGACATTTTGTACCCGAATACCTGCACAAAGTCATTTTGTATGTCAAACCAAAAAATGTACCTGTTCGTGTGGGCTAGAACCTTTGTTAACCATATATGATAAGACTGATATGCACCCATTGGGTTGGGGGTGTGAATAAAAAATGTGTGATGATATAGATGAGGTTTTAACGGGCTGAAACATTAACAGTGGATGCAGTGGCATTGGAATTTAATGGTCTCAAGTCATTAACTTGTATCTTTACACCATCTTTGTGAAAGACAGACCTTACTGATTGCATTTTGTCTACTGATTTATCACTTTAAAGTGCAACCATTACTGTTTTCTTGCAATCGTGTCCCCATCCTTAAGAGCTTCCTGCATCATGACATCGTACGCAAACACTTAATTGAATCCTTGTAGAAAATATGTATATTGCCGATCATCTTTGTTTCATCAACTGAAAAATAATTTGCTTAGAATTGAAATTGATTTAAAAACTTAACTTATTAAGAAATGCAGCTATGACATTAGCTAATTCACATCTAAACAGATAGTTTAACCATTACTGATACCTTATATACTTCAGTAAAGATCCCTCCTCCAAGTTTCTTCTTATCACTGAAGTTATCTTTGGCTATTTTCAAATCATCATATGTATATCTTGTTGGTGTGGGTAAGTCATTTTCTCACATATCTACAGCAAAAAAAACATCAACTATGATCAAGAAAACAAATGGGCATATCCGGAAATTACCAAGGTGGAACAGAAGCCCTTTGTTCCTTCCAGGGGTCATACACCAGAGACAAACCCATGGCATACTTTTGAGTCCAGCTCCTAGATGTTTTCTCGTACTTGCTTCTGTCTATCTTATACATGAGCGTTAGTTTCAAAAAAGGGAATGCTTGGATTACTAAAATGTACATATTTTTTACTCTGAGATCTATTCAAAAAGAAACCATTAAGATTTGGTTGAAAGATGCAATGTACATCAAAGATTATCTCTTCAGATTCTGAGCAATCTCGGGCACCAAAGGGTCGTCTGGGTTTGGGTTAGTCAACAGGGAGCATATAGACAACTGAACCTAATAATAATGTCAAGCTAACATTCAGTAAAGATGAAAAAAATAAAAGACCACAACCATTTTTTAAAAGTAAATTTCAGAAGTTGCAAGTACTGAACCATATTTTTAAAATTGACATGTTGATTTATGATATGTTATATCTCTAAATGGTCAAATGGGGAAAACAATTAGCAAACTTATTGAACGGTTCAAAGGCTTGACCCACAAGTGTTAGGTCAACCCATTCTAAAAACTGCTAGTTTGACCCATTACCCAACCTGCCCGTTTTCCCATCTCGGATTAAGTCTTGCCTGGAACATGTTATTAAGACCAATTTGATAAGCATGTTCCAACATATTTAACTTTTAAGTACTTATTATCGCTAATATAAAAGTGTAAATGAGTTGTACTACGCGTTTTGCCTCTGACCATCTGCAAATAAGTTTATGTGTTTGTAACAAATATTTCTTGTACCTTAGTGCGAACGTCAGTGAAACTGGTGTTTCCATTTCAATTATGGTAGCTTCTTCTGCCTGCAAAATTTACACAATAAGCAACTAAAATTCACATAAGCTCGTCCCACTAAGGTATATAAACACGCATACTATTGACACACCCATCTCAATATTAAAAGGAGTGTTTGGCATTATGTTAAAAAGAATACTGCAAAAGCTAGTGTTTGGATGATAGTGATAAGATTAATCATTCAAGTGTTTGGCAAAACTCGATTATGTCTTCCAATATTTATAATAGACGAATCATTTCCAATTTCCAAACATTAGAAATTAATCAATTAAAAGATGTATTTTTCCCGTAATGTTGCTATCCGCTTGAATATGAGTTTTTCAGGTGTTGAATCCTGATCGGCCACACAATAGCCTGCCATAAAATGAAAGAAAAATACATATAAAAAAAGTTAGTCATTAAAATAGTATATATAACTATATATGCAAGAATGATGAAGTTCTAGAACTTACCGAGTCTTTCAAACTGGAATTTTGCATCAACCTCAGCATATTTAAGGGACAATACAACATATGCACTTGGTATAACCACCTTGGACTCTGGATTTATTAAGCCAGTCTTCAAGCACTCCAGGATTCTGATTACGTCATAAAATTTAATTAATTTGATTCAATGGCGGCATTCAAACAAATGATCACTCAATAAAAGTAACCAACCTTAGATTTAAATGTGTTTTGATCGGAGTTGCCATAAGAAAAAAGGTGGTACCAGAAATAGAAGGCATACACCTCCAACAAAGTAGAAGGTTCGGCTTCCATCCAGAAGATAATCTCTATGTCACTTAAATCCAAACAGAAACTCATTTATTATATACATCAAATATAGAGATTTCTATATATAACTTAAAAAGAAGGAGATTGCTTCTTTTGCTATAAATGACCTGAAAAGTTGTTGGTACCTTCTGGTTTTGTCGAATATTGCTGCAAACATAGTAGTTCTTCGGTCCTTCGTGACCCGGCCATACTCTTCCTGTAAAAAAAAAAAAAAGCATAAACCATCAACTACCATTGAAAGCCTTATACTACAGAGCATAAGAAATAGACGTGTTTTGAAAATGTACCAATTATAATGGTAAGAAGTACATTGTATAACAAATGTACCAATTTGAGTGTTATACATACATTATATATTTGGTCCACAAAGGTGTAGACCCTAAAACGTTCATATGAACTGTATGAGTTAGAACAACAGCACCTTCACAAGCTTATCATCTCAGTGATAAATGACATAAAAACAGCCATTTAGTCATTCAGGCATTTAATCAAGCACTTACTATGCATATAATATTATAACTTACATAGAACTTCTATTCATTTTTGAAGATGATGAATTTAAAATCATGATAATATATTGGAATGAACACGAAAAACATAAACGGAGCAAGTATAATCATTAAAAACAACAATGACTGGCTAAAATTATTGGGAATAAAATGAAAATATGAAGATCAATAAAATAAATCTTGTGTTGGTTACCTTGAGCAGATTGTTTTTAAGAAAACGTTTCTTTATCAGCCGATCATCAAAAATCGTTTCTTTAATAGGCATGTGCTGAATCTTTGATGATCAAACAACGTTTTGCTCCAAAAAATTGGTGGTTGCGTGTTTCTGGTTTCTCTAGATCCGGTGTACAACATTAGGGATTTGGTAAGCCACAACATTGCTCCATCAGGAGCGGCGAAAACTTAATTTCCGTGCTCTATACACTGAAACATCTCCTTGTGTTTTTTAAGTATTTCAGTCCATCTGCACAGCCTTAACTGAAAAAATATATTCATCAAACACAAAAAACCCTAAAAATAAAAATCTAAAATTGGTCAATTCATCCAATTAATAGACAATATAATGAATTACACATGTAAAAAATAATCCAATAACAAATCACCCAATTTAAAAATATCACAATTCCATATCATACATACATATATATATATATATATATATATATATATATATATATATATTATATATATATATATATATTATATATAAAACGATGATACCTTTTCATCCATTATCTTAGGAATAATTTGCCGTCAGTATTCGATCAATCTAATCCACAGGAACACACTCCCTTTTAATCCAAAAATCGAAACCAAAATTATAATCAACAGATACACAAAACCTCTTCCATCGATGAATAATTATATAGGACTTTAATTGGATTTTGTGAATCATAGTTCGTTTAATTGTTAGAGATATGTGTTTTGTAGGGATAAAAATCAATTGGTTTTTAGATCAATTCGTCATCAACCGTTTAATACTGGGATTGAAATTGAATATTGGGGATTTTGTGTTAGGGTTTATGTTTGGGGATCTCGTGTGTATTTTCTTGATCTGGTGTTATGTTTGGGGATATCGAATGAATAATCCCTCAAAACCCTATATAAATGAATCGTTTAATGTTGGGATTGAAATTGTTCCATGGATTTGATATTGTTTTTTTGTTTTCTGATTAGGATTTGAGGGATAGGATTTTGAGAAAGGATAGGGTTTGAGAGGATGTGTGTGTTTTTGTTTTTTGAGATGTGAGTGGAATGAATAGCTCTTTACATGTTCCGCCCAAAACATGTTTCTCAAGATCAACGGCTGTGGATTTTTGCCTATTTTACACGTGTCAATTGATTAGTATTTTTGAGGGTTTATATATATATATATATATATATATATATATATATATATATATATATATATATATATATAGATGGGATATTATGAGAAGGGGTCTTAAAATGAGAAGGGTGAGAAGGATTGTGGGAGTGACATGTGTCACTTTGCCACATCATCATTCCGCCAAAAAATTTTTTTTCCCGCCAAAAAAAAAATTTTTTTTTTGGGCAAAAAAAAAAATTTTTTTCCCGCCAAAATTTTTACTGCATCGTGATGCAGTAACCGGGATGCAGTAAAAAATTATACTGCATCGTGATGCAGTAACCGTAATGAAGTAAAAAAATATACTGCATCGTGATGCAGTAACCGTAATGCAGTAAAAATTTATACTGCATCGTGATGCAGTAAAAATTTTGGCGGGAAAAAAAAAAAATTTTGCCCAAAAAAAAAATTTTTTTTTTGGCGGGAAAAAATTTTTTTTTCCCGCCAAAATTTTTACTGCATCACGATGCAGTAACCGTGATGCGGCATGATGATGTGGCATGGGGATGACACATGTCACTCCCACAATCCTTCCTACCCTTCTCATTTTAAGCCCCTTCTCATTGTATCCCTACCTATATATATATATATATATATATATATATATATATATATATATATGTGTGTGTGTGTGTGTGTGTGTGTGTGTGTGTGTGTGTGTGTGTGCCTTATAAAAACATACATGCACACCTTCAAAGAAAAATTTTGTATTTCCAATTTCTTATCAAATTCTTTAGAACAATTTAAAAAAAAAAAAACATATATGTTGTTTTTAGAACATATGTGCAAAAATATAATTAGTGAAGGCGTGTATGTATGTTTTTGGTGGTTCTGTCAGTTCTCGCAGATAAGATGATTCTCGCAAGAAAGTCTCAATATATATATATATATATATATATATATATATATATATATATATATATATATATATATATATATATATATATATATATATATATATATATATATATATATATTTTCTTGGACTAATGTCATGCGAGTGGACTACTTTCATTTTAATAAGAAAAAGGGAAATGATTTAGCCTCCTAAGACCATGTGTAGTGGTAAGGAAGGGAGGGTGGGGCGTTTTGCGCCATGTGGCAGTGTGGGTCATGCTGGGGCTTGGTTGAAAAAGTGGTGTAGTGGTGTGTAAGGGAGGGTGGGGCGTTTTGCGCCATGTGGCACCCTTTTTATTTGTTTTTTTTTTGTTTTTTTAATAACTAAAACTAATTAATAAAACTAAATAATATTAATAAAAAGACAATTTTATTGAAATAAAAATCCTAAAACTATTACATAATAATAAAAATAAAAACGTCATACATAATTAAAATAAAACGTCATACATAAGTAAATAAAAAATCACAACAAACCATACTTTCTTTTGATTTCTGCATTGATTTGATCGTTAATAGCTCGTTGCGCGTCGCTCATCCCTTCGGTACTTCTAAACAATTGATCCAAATCTTTCCTTTTGATTATCGTTGCTACATCGTTGTACCTTTTTTCTTTAAGCTCACGACGCTTTTGAGCCTCATCCCCTAGCCTTTCTATTTGAGCCGCAATTTGGCTCAACGCGCTGTTGTCGGTGCCGGCGGATAAGGACGAGGAAATCCCTTTTCCTTTGCTACTTCGCCTACCCGCGGGCCTTGGCAGCTCAACGACAACATCATCTTCATCCGCAAACTCGTTTAAGTTGATGAACGTGTGGGCATCGGATGCTTGACTTTCGTGTTCGGTGGCGGATGATGATGGACTTTTGGACCGTTTTGACGGTCTCGTTGTACGAACTTCCAAAGGTGTTTGATCGAGCCATTTTTGATGTGTGTGGAGAAACTCCCATACTTTCTTCAATTGGAATGGATGAGACTTGACTTGTTTGTATTCCGTGCAAGCGGCGTCAAACGACCATTCCAACAAACTCTCACCGCTTGGAACCGCATTTTTTTTGCGGTTGTAGCAAGCATTGAAAAATTGACACCGACTATTTATTTCGGTCCACTTGCCCGATATCATGTCCGGTGTACGGTGCTCCTCTCCAACTCCCATTGCCTTAAAAAATGCTTCACGAATCCGAGCCCAAAACATGTGTCCGCGTTGATAATCCGCTAAACAATTGAAAAAAAAAAAAAAGTTAGTAACAAAAAAAAAAATAATACCGATCATAAAAAAAAAAAAAAAAAAATACTAGTAACAAAAAAAAATAATACCGATCTTAAAAAAAAAAGTTAATAACAAAAAAAAAAAAAAAACAATAACGATCATAAAAAAAAAAAAAAAAAAAAAAAAAAAAAAAAAAAAAAAAAAAACTAGTAACAAAAAAAAAATAATACCGATCTTAAAAAAAAACAAAAAAAAGTTAGTAAATAAAAAAAAAAAAAAACTTACCGGCGTTAGGATCCGTGGTAATTTCTATCCACGCACGAGCCAAACACATTTCCTCGTGTTCGGTCCAAGGCGTACGCTTGGTCTTGGCTCTCGGCTCTCCCGGTGGTTTCTTTTTGTGACACCATTTTTTGGGTTGAGACGGTTCGGCGGCGACTTGTTTACCCTTCGTAACACTTGGAGGAGTCTCGGGAACCGTTTCATAATCTTCGACATCTAACGGCTCTTGTTGAGACGGGAAGTTTTGAGATTGAAATTGTTGCGGTTGAAATTGTGGGTTGTAAGAGTTGAAGCCAAAATTTTGGTTAAAATTTTGAAACCCCATTTGAGGTTGAAGGTTCGGTGACAAATGTGAAATCACATCGAGAAGTTCCTCTTGTGTAAACTCGTTAATTCGACGAGGAGGAGCGAAACCGGGGTTGTTATAATTTTGTGGGCGGGTTGGGCGGTTGGGATTCATAGTGAAATAGTATGTATATGGAGATAATATTGTTGAGGAATAGATGGTAATTGATGAATGTTTAAAAAATAGTGTGTTTGATGTAGTTTATATATAGGTAAAAATAAGGTATTGTGTTTGAAAAAAAAAAAAAGAGAGGAGAGAGAGATAAGGGAGAAAGAGCCGTTTGTAACGGCTTGATTTCTTGGGACATTCAAATTGCTAGGCGTTGTAAAGAAAACGCCCTGTCCAAAAATTTAGCAAACCGCGCCCTGTGGTAGTGAGGGGGGGGGGGCGCTATGGGGCGTTTTCGGGCGTTATCGGGGCCTAAAGCGCCCCACTACACAGGGTCTGAAAATGTTTCTAAACTTATAGCTAATGTCACATGCTTGTTTCTGGTAGGACTGTCACAAAGCTAGTTATCTTTTTGTTACGACTGGTAAATTTCAGAAACATTTTAAGTTACCGCATTTTGTTTTAAAATAAATATTTTATCAATAGGACTTAGGCTATATTTAGTCCACAATGCTCCAGTACCTTGCTCCTACTCCGGTTCAAAATTTAAACCCTAAAACAATTCCCTTTTCTTAAATTACCTACGATTGTCAATTCAACAAACGCTATTCGTAATTTAAAATTTAACACCCGATATACCCAATTCTTCCAACGATTATTTCTAACGTATTTTTATACTTCATAAATGATTACCAAAGTTTCAAAAATATTTCCTTACGCCTAAGGTAAATTATTTATATCTTACGTTTAATTACGTACAACTTTCGTTAATCACCAAACCAACAACCAATACCTATTTTTAATACCCAATACATACAACATATACATTCTTGTATCAAAACAACTCATCTAGTCCCATATTTACCTATTGTGCCTCCCCCCCTTTATATTCCATAATTATTTGTTAGACAACAAGCACATGAAAATTTATTAGCCTACATAACCCTTAAAACATGGAAGATTAAAATCTCAAAATGGTGGCTTGACTTCAAAACTTGTCTCCCCTAGCCCCCAATCGCCCCCCCCCCCCCTCCAAACTAGCCAAATCATATCTTTTGACTAACTATGCAAAGTTTGAACCTTTCCTAGTATAAATAGATTCAAGTAACACCATTTTTGCACCCACTAGCTCAAGTGAAATATATACCATTCGACACACATAAGAGGAGCAAGGAAGAAGTAGCTTGTTTGTGGTTAAGATCAAGCATAATTAGAGAACTCTAGCAAGGGTTTAAAACACTAACCTTGGGGTTAATCAAGTGTCTTGCATACTCATCTCACTAATCTCTTTTGTAAGTAATCTTAAATTACTAAAATTTCATGTTATAATGCAAGTCCAAGTATATATACTTAGTTATCACTTTGTACATGTTGATAAAGTTTTACATTCACAATGATCTTTTAACAAAAGGTTATGTTTTAAACAAGTTTTTATTACAAGAAAGCTAGATAGTAAAAATCTCCACAAGAAAATGATGGAAACATCATATATATATATATATATATATATATATATATATATATATATATATATATATATATATATATATATATATATATATATATATATATATATATATATATGATGTTTACATGGACTCTTGAATATTGCTAAGTTAGTATTAGATCACTATTGTTATGTTGGGAAGTTGATGAATGAACTAGGACAAGATTTGAAGTGGTTGTTAAGTGGTTAAATTAACTAGAAGACTAGGAAAAATAATTTGACGCTTTGATAATGAATCTGTCCCGTTTTGGTTAATACAGAAAACTCAGTAACTTAGTAACAAGTTTAGGCTAGAAATATAGAAAATAGACTCAATAACGAAAACGTAGCCGCTTGAATGAGTTAAAACGGGCTTATAACGAAAAAGATACACTAGTTTCAATTTATACGACGAAAACTAAATTTTCAGAAAAATTGTTGAAGCTGTTAGAAAATTTGGGTGATGAAAACTGATGATAAATGGTAACTAGACTAGCCGAGACCTTAGAAATCCGATAGTATACTTATATACCTTCGCGGGGATAGGTAAAACTTAGGAAACGGAGCTACGACGAAAAAGTTATGGCCTAACGAAAGTTTACGATGACATATACGTTGACAGCTTATATTTTTGCTAATAGAAAAACTGTTAGAAATATGTAAAATGGATATTTGGACACTTTAGAGTGTATTTTGACTAAAATGGCGTAAACGAAAATGGTAGAACGTTATATACACTTGTTAGGCGCGTTAGAGATTTTTGAAATATCTATTAACATGACGACTAAAATTTGAACACGAGATTGATAAGTTACGTTTTCTAAAAAGCGTGATTTTCTAAATAAAAGATCACGTTGACGTAAATACATTTTTTGACGAGAAATTTTACAACAAACATGTACAAGTGATAAAGTAGAGTATGAACTTGCGGGCATGACCTTGTTTTCGAACGTAATACATATGTTTTATTTAGGTCGCGATTAGAGTTATAAGGCTTAATTTACCGTTTGCCAATTTATCAATCGGAATTTGCTTTTGCTAAGGTGAGTTCTCGTAGCCCCATTTTTAACGTGTTTTACCTTGGGGGAAAATAGTACTCAATGCTTTACAAATGTTTTCATGCTGTGAATTACTATTTTACATGATTTTGGACATATACGTGTGATGATGCGATTATATGCTGTGACATGTTTGTTTTATGAATTCATGACTGCTCCACTGTTAACTCTCTGCTGAGAGCCCACATGTTGATAGATCTATCGGGGTAGCTCCCCACGTGATATTGGTTATGTGTATGAGGAACACTGTAGGTTCAGTTGGTGTGACACTATTGCTATTTGATAATGTGCTTGTAATTGGTATTCATTTCACTATGTCCTACGTATTGTTCACAGCCTCATGGTTTAAACCCTAAACCTACGAGCTCACCAACTTTATGTTGACGTTTTCGAGTATCCATTTTCAGGTGTTAAGAACGAGAATACTATAGAAGGTTGAGTTTTGTCCTGGCTTAGCAAGACTTAAGACAAGACCCTTCCGGGTTATAACTCGTGAAACTGGATTTGGATATTGCTTAGTGATGTTGTTTAGCTTTGAGACTCATGTTGTTTTGGATATTTGTATTTATCCTGATTATGGGAGTTGTGACTGTTATCCATCCTATGTTATACATTTATTATTTCTCTATTGTGACACCTTGTCTTCTTAATTATGAAGTCATACCCCGTGAATGCCATTCCGCTACGCCATTTTTGGGGTGTGACAGATTGGTACCAGAGCCAAGGTTATAGAGAATTAAGTGGTTTAACCTAGACTATAACCTAAGATCCCTCATATAGTTTGCATCATAGGAATTACGTGTGCGATTATGTGTATAGTATGACACGAAATGATGATGATAAATAAATACAACATGACGTCGGTATTATTCACGAAGGTCAATAATCAGTCAACGAAAGTGTTTATAATACCGACGACATGACGTCGGTAAATTAAAAACAATACATTGATTTTTATTTTAAATGCTGACGACATGTCGTCGACATTTAATTATAGTGCAGCTGCACAGTAGCCCGCACAGCTGCAATTTTCCAGATTTTTTCGGGAAAATTTTCCTGAAAAAATCTACCAAAACCTGCCTTTCAAACTAACACATCCAAAACCACTAAATACTTACAAACTTTACAAAACGGCTATAAACTTTATAACGGCTAAAACACTTATATATAACTACTAAACACCCTCAAAATACATTAAAACATTATAAACTGTAGGATATAACCTTCTTGATTGTGTGTATGATTCGGGTGGTCTTGGTTCATGGAAGATTAGATCCATGGTAGAGTTTTAGAGAGAAGTTAGAGAGAGAGGGAACCTTGAGAGAAAACCTGGAAAGTTAGATTAAGTGTGTGAAATAATACAAGAGTTCCAACCCTTCCCAAGTGTGGGAAGGGGTCTTATATAGTAACTAATATTGGTGCCCCTAGTGGGCTGTGGAGTGAGCTGACAGTGGGGAAAGCCCCGACCCACTCCACAAATATAAATATGACTAATACTATTAATACTAATACTAATATTACTAAGCTAATATCAATAATCCTACGAGCTATGTAAATGCTAAATAGATACTCGGGGTGACCGAGCCTTCATCTGAATATTTATATTCCTAACAATCTCCCCCAAAGGGAGGTCACCCCAGAAATAATAACTTGAATTCTAGCATTTTGTCTTCTGATCATGTCTTCATAGCTCGTAGTCTTTAATTCTTCAATGTCTTGAAACTTTGTGCATTCAGCAGTAATCTTTTGATGACTAATATGTTGTCTTGGATGATCTTTGAAAATTCTTCGAGTTTATCATCCAACATTTGTCTTCAAGTCATCTTTCAGCAGCATGTTTCCATGTGATGTGTTAATCATCGAGCCGACATGCTCACACTATTTGGAGTCATGATCTTCAGCATCAGAGTTTGCAGAAGCTGTGTTAAAGGTCTTTTGGTTGATCATGACTTTGTTGAATTACAATGATGGTGTAGTGTGAACATGTGGTAGAGGATTGGCATCTTTTCAGCAATCTGCTACAACCGCAATCAGCTGCAACTTCAATCAGCTACAACCGCAAACAGCTGCAACATCAATCAGCTACAATCGCCAGATGTTCCTGCATACGACAGTTAGCAATAAAACGTCTGGTACTTACTGGTTTGGACTTCTAGATTGTTAACAGCATAGTGTGAAAACTCTCTCTAATCCTTACCAAGACCGTTCCTAAATCGAAAACCCACAGAGGGTTTTTTAAGATCTTACCGTAGTAAATCAACGATTAGGTGAGTCACTGGAGATCACTCTACGACTCTAGACCGTTTGGAACCGTCGTGATCACTAAGCGTAATCCACAGGGAATTACCGAAGTGACCTGCTTTCAGGGCTGTTTGATGTTGACCCTGGCAGGAATTTCCATTCAATCATTGAGAATTACATTCGTAAATTCTCTCATAAATGTTCTGGCAGATTGCTAAGATCTGTGTAGGACTCATAAGTTTACAACTGGTGTCCTTGATGTTGAACAACTAGTGTAGAAGTAATTTGTGTCCCTATGAGATCTTATTATGCATCTCGTGGCTCTAGACTCGATAGTGCGTTTTGATTTAGTGAGCGGAGGCTGGAGAGAACTGCCACCTTTTCAATATCATCTAACTCGGAGTGAGAGAGACGATAGAAATGAATTGATCTCCGTGACAATTGAAACAAGAATCCTTTGAGGGACCTTGAGTGGCTAGGGAGGGTTGTGCAGCGTATCACTGGGTCCATGATACTTTGTCTTCAATGTCAGCAATCAACTAAGTGATTCTGACAGCATATGTATTGACCCGGTTTCTGCCTAAGTTGTAAGGAGGGCTTCTTTCTTTTCACCCTTTATCTTTACAATTCTTTTTCATTCTTCAACCCCTTCAGTGCTTACCGAGACTTCATAACTAGAACCTTGTTGGGTTTGTTCCAGTACTAGCTCCATCTCAGTCGACACTCTTCCCTTATTCTCACTTTTCTCCTTTTTAATCATACCTAAGGACTTCTACACTAACTAGTGGATTGTCCCTGGGTAGATCCCTCCGGCTCTAGCGGGATCGTGGGAACTTGAGCCTAACCTTACCATCCTTATAACTCCATGCATTAAATAAAATGGTCGGTCTTTGGTGTACTTCCACGATTGCCATAAAACCAAATCCTTGAAAAATCTCTCAAAGTGTTCATTATCTTGAAAACACATTTTTGCTAACACTTGAGAGTTTTATATTTTTCAAATGCTCCCCCTCAACATGTGATCGAGTGATAGTTTTATAAATTTACACATGTTAGGTAGAGCCCGCACTTTTTGAATTGATCAACTTTCAGTGAACATGACCGATTCGAGACACGCTTACATTACTGGTTAGACCATCTTGAAATTATTACCCGTCCTGGTCAAGTCCATAGAAAGTTTCTCGAAACGGTACACTCTACTCAGACACATCCTTTTCGAGACACGCTTACATCACTAGTTAGACTAGCTTGAAATTATTACCCGGCCAGGATATGTCCTTTCGATTCATGACAATATATGTTTCGTCAATTCATTTGTTAAGTCTAAGTCACGATCTCATGTTATGCCAAATTCTTTGCTCCCCCTCAATAAGTGCATTGGTATACAAAAGAGTTTAGCACTTACGGAAGAGCTTACTTACACATCCAAAACATTTTGCTCCCCCTCAATATGTGCATAGATATACAAAATGGTTTAACACATACGGGAGAGCTTACTTTTACGTTCAAATCATCACATTTTATCAGATTTCATATTTAAATCACATTCTCTCCCCCGATCAAAAATTTCAAACCATTTGAGATTTGTGATCCCAATTGATTTAAATGAGTTAGAAAATGTGGGAGAAAATGTGTCCGATTTAATGTAGTCTGATGATGGAACATACTATGCTCCCCCTTAATCTAAGAGGGAGATTCAATGTTTTTTTATGCACAAGATATTGTTTATGACACAAGTGATATTGACCTTTTGCGCAGACGATGTAATCATCCGCTTTTCTGAGTGAGTCAGTGGTCAACATCAATCATCCACCCACCAACAAATCTTTCGCAAATGTAGTTGATCCCCACTTGGCGAGACCAAAATAGATGAATGGTGGTGGTGGTGGTGAAAGTGTTGTTGTTGTTGCCGACGTTGTTGCTGTGGTGAATTCCGAACCAATCAATAGAGTTTGAACGTCTGATCAAATGGTTAGAATGGGAACTGGCACATTCATTTTGGCTATGGAATCTGCATAAGAATATCAACACAGATATACATACATACAGATACACTATTCCTTAATAGCTACCCTTCAGCAGCTTGCCACATTATAATACCAAGTTCATCTTATAATCAAACCACAATCAGGAAGTACGTCAAACCACTATCTAGCATGAAGAGCAATTCGCAATCATGAACATGGCAATTCACACAGATTTCAATATTCAATTCAGGATCTTAGGAACATGATTCTAACATAATAGCAATATACCTAAGTGAATCCTGAGAACATGTGCACAATATCAACAACAATTAAGCAGCAATCGACTACCAAGAGTCACACAACATTTGAAACTCATTCATTCAGATCATACAAATGTCATTGGAGTATTCAAAAACATCAAACACAACTGATTTTTCTAACTTCTATTAGGTTTTGAGTCTTAAGGTGTTTAGGGGATTATACGAGGATTCCAAAGTAACACAAATGAACCTTCTAGATACATAAAGCTAGGAACTATAAGCTAATTGCATATAATGTCCTAAACTTTCTAGCAACTAACACGTTTGGCCATTTGATATAAAGTTTTAGCAAGATCCTCTTCAACTAATTCCCCATTAACTACAAAACCATTTCTAACAAGTATGATTTAACCAATAAATCCATTTGATGATATAAAATTTGAATTCACTCTCCCCCTCAATCAATGACCTAGTTAAGATTTGTAGTCGTTGATTGAGTGAAAAATTTTATGCATAATCCAAGTATAAACAAATTTCATACAATACATAATCACCAAGTGTCTCACAAATAATTTTCAGAAGAATCATTGAATGAAAACTATTTGTATACAAAGAAGATTTCTCTTCCTTTACTAGAAATGATGCACTGAAACGTACATCAGATCGAAGAAACATGGATATAAAGTAATCCATGCCCAGGTGAACATCACCCAGTTGAAGGAACAACCGTCTTTTTGGCAACGTGCTTTCCCCATTTTGAAGCTCGGGTTGCTATCTAAAGTAATAGCAAGCCATTTTAGACATGTTTTAACCATCCATTTTAACTTCTGCTCGAGCTTCATTTAAAGACCCGTGCCATTATTGAATGACATTTCTAAGTCCGTAAATGTTATCGATAAACAGAAGACATGCCTAGGTGAAACTATTTTTGGTCTTTTCTAATTTTTTAATTTTTATGGTTTTTCTGATTTTACGATTCTCTATTTAAAATTAGCAAGATTTCTATATATCTATTTACAAAAATGGTATAAAATATGAAAAAGAATGTAAGAAGCAAAATATATACAAGGATACGAACCAGAAACCATTACTCCTCAGCATCCTGAATCTTCTCCGCATTCATCACTTGACTTGCTGAAGAGCAATGTGAGCACTTTTAATCAGGGATTGATTCTGGCTTTTCACTCTCCCCTAATTAGTGCTCTCCCCCAATCTGACAACCTTTCTGATGAACACCCATAATAGGAAGAAGACTTTGGATGAACGCCCATAATATGAAGAAGTCTTTTGATAACCAAATGCATGCCGTCTTTAGTCTTCTAACACCCCCGTCCTTGAGTAACGCCATCAAAAACCTTGGGCATCTTTTCGTTAGTTTAAGTTGAGCCTCAACTGAAATCTAGCTTAACCCCACAACTCATCAAACAAGAACTGTCATGAGGTTAAGCTAAACCACAAATTTAAGCCCAGTAACAACTTGATTTCAGCTTAACCTCACAACTCATCAAACAAGAACTGTCATGAGATTAGGTTAAAATCAAGTTGGACCTACCCTTAAACTACAGAACAACTTAGACCTAACTTAACTCCACAACTCATCAAACAAGAACTGTCATGGGATTAAGTTAAATATCAAGTTGTAAGAAAAGAACTCAACATTTTTGAATGTAGAGAAGACTGTAGACTCGACCTTCTTCAAGATTGCCCAATGTGGAGGAACAGAATACCAATCATCTTCATCTCACCAAATGCCTTCCAGTAACCTTACATATAACCCATCAGCCCGCAGCATACACATGAGATGATAACACCCAACAGAGAACCAAGAGTAGACTGACGACTCGACCTTCTTCAGTCTTAAGTATAACACCAAAGTAACAAGTTGAACCACTGATCATCTATAGTATGTATCCATCCTTGGATATTAAGCCCTGATCACGTGAACCTGTTGTGCGTCTTTGATGTACACATTCTCTCTCCCCTGATGGTTACGATTAATCAGCACATAACGTAGCAGTGAAACGTTAATACCAAGGTAACAAGTTGAACCACTGATCATCTCTGCGGTTATCAACACCGAAATAAATGATTAAGCCCGATCACGTGAACCTGTTGTGCGTCCTTGGTGTACACATTTCTCTCCCCCATGATGGTTACGATTAATCGGAATCATCATCATGATGTGTACATGTAGCCTAATGAAGTGTACATGAAGCATTGACTAGAAACCCATTGTTGCTGATTGTACCAACCCGTGAGACTATGTCGATTAGCATTCCATGACCATGTTCTTCAACACCTTGATAGACGGAGGAAGAAGTAGTGTTGGAGAACCATGGTTTGCACGACTCCTGAACTGACGTATTCAGGAGTCGTATGACCAATTCTCAATCATCATCCAACATGTAGATTAATATTCACCCTTTCCCCCCCCCCCTCAAAAATTGCATATGCCTGGAAACTGCAATTTTTGATGATTGAACTAGTGAATATGAATACCATCAACGGTAAGTAGCTCCACTTGACGGTTCTTGAAGACTGACATGTTGTTTATTCACCCTTTCCCCCCTCAAAAATTGCATATGCTTGTCAACTGCAATTTTTGGTTGAACAAGTGAATAAAAATATACTCCAATATGCGCCGATCCACTTGATGACTGAATAAGCACGGAAAGAGCGTAAAACTTGTTGATGAGAATGGCCATAAATAAGAAGATTCCTCTTCTTTTGAAGATAAAGTGCACTCAAGCGTACACTTTTCTTTTCTTTAAAGAACGAGGCCTGAACTGATGTATTCAGACGTCATAATGATGAAGAGCGAGGCCTGCACTGATGTGTACAGACGTCATTTCTCTCTCTTTACTACTTCTCTCATCTAACTTGTTACCAACCCCATTATCATTCTGTCGGCTTGATGTCGTGACCACTGATGGAGAAAAACCCAATATGATGAACTTGATACTGAAGTAATATAACCCGAACTTTTGACTTAAACTTGTACTAATGCGTGACAAAGAGCGGTGTAGAGACTTCGTGCAACATCGAATCCCTAAGTACTCTATACTCTTCAACCAACCAACCATCAAGTATAAGACGTACATCACCTCTTGGATATCCACAACTTCGTGTGACACTGAGCACTACAACGTGACTCCTTAAAGTGATAGTTATTTTGCAATAGAGAGAAAGAAAAAATAACTAGATAACCAAGTCCTCGTCATTGTAAATGTTGAAAGCTCGAACAAGGATCTCGAAGAATCTTCATCCAACCTCCCCGATATCTTCAGATACTAAGTACACGCACCCATGAAATTTCACTTCAGCCTCAAATAAATAATAATGAATTCACGCCATAGTCACCTTGTGGTCGTTTAAATGCCCCGATCAAGTCCTTCATGATGCATTAACTGAACTTTGATAATGGTTTTAACCCGATCATGGTTAAGAGCGCATAATCCATCATCACGGGATTTTACAAATATATGATTTAAACCGAGAAATAAGTTCTTTCTCGGGATTTTACAAAACCAAGAAGAAACCGTGAGGCAGTAACAGATTGAATGTGGCGTGACTGATTAGATTTTGGTGAACATCAGTTTGGGTTAAGAATATCTCGTGAGAATTACAGATCACATCACAACTTTTAAGACCTTTGGCCAACTAACCAACCTTGTACACAGATTAGTGATCACTTGATGAAGGAAACCTGATATACCAAACCTGAAAGCTGAAGTAGAAGTCCCCAAATTTGTTACTTAAGCTTGCACTAATGTTGGAAGAACGGTGTAGAGAATTAATGCTCCTAGCTAATCTCTAAGTGCTCAATACCCAACCAAAGTATGAGACATTAACACCTCTTGCGATTATCGACAACGTCATTGACGTGTGACACTGAGTACTCCAATAACTCTTAAGTGATAGTTACCCTGACAACTGGTAACTAGATAACCCAAGTCTTCAACTTAAATTTTAAGCACGAGCAAGTTATCATTGAAGGTCATGCATCCAACCAACCCCGACTTCAAGATAAAATAAGTAGACGCCTTTGTGAAATTCAACTTCAATCACAAATAATGAATACCAAATGAACTTCGTGATCATCTTGTGCTGTTGACTAGCTAAAGGGAGAAGAAACATGCGCTAATTCTTAGCAGTGCCCATGACTCATAGTCAGTCCAATCAAACAAAGCTGTCTGACCCAGCTACTTGGATGTTATCAGGTGCAGTGCATGGAATAGTTGTCGTACTGTGTACAGGATTTTACAGTTCTTGAGATTTATCCGAGAAATAAAATCAAGAACAAACTGCACAACAGTAAGTATCAAACTGCTGAGATCTTAGGCACATTGCTAAGATCCAAACCACTGAAAGCTAAACCACTGAAACTGGAACCGCTAATATTCAAACTGCTGGAGACTGAACTGCTAGGAATCACGTGCTAATTCTCCCCCTCAAAAAGGGCATGAAATGACCTTTTTGCCAAAACTAAGAGTCTGTGATGATTGTGAATTTGACAGGCACAAAACATGGAGGGAGACAAATGAAACTACTGCAACGAAGATGGTGATTAAGACTCTCTTGTAGTAACCCCTTACTTTCCTCCTTATCAATGGTTTAGCAGATTAACAATTCATTGAAGCTCGTAATATACCAAAACCGCTTGATGAAATGCGTTTAACTTTAAAGTGAGTAAAAGGTTAAAACACGTCTCTAAACAAATCACCTCCTGTCTTTAAGTGTGACCACCTCTTGAGAAGATCTTGTACAATAATCCCGTTAGAAGCTTGAGAAACAACGATCACTTGATGAAGCTTGAAAAGGAACAAGTCCGCGACTTATACTTGCACTAAATTGTGATTTAGAACCTATATTGAGCACAACAACGTAACTCCTTTAAATATAGGTAGTGATATATGTAGGGTATTCACAATGCATAAATCACTAGCTTGTGGCTTGTATGGATCGAATGGAGGATGTTTTAGAGAGAGAAATGGGAGCCTTTTAGAGAGAGAAAGTAACTTGTGTAATATTAGATTGAAAAGGTCCAACCCTTCCCATGTGTGGGAAGGGATATATATACTACTACATATTACGTCCCTAGTGGACTGTGGAGCGAGCTGACAGAGGGGAAAGCCCCGACCCACTCCACAAATATAGATACTACTAATACTAATACTAATTATACTAAGCAACTGATAATATTACAGATAATCTTATGAGCAATGATGATCTAATAAGTACTCGGGGTGACCGAGTCTTCTGCTGAATATTCATATTCCTAACAATCTTCACCTAAGGGAGGTCACCCCAGAAGTAATGTTCTGAAATTCAGCACTTCTTCCTTGGATCTTGACATCATAGCTCGTATTCATTGAATCTTCAATGTCATAGATTGCTGTGCAAACGTCAGTGATCTGAAGATGACTTCTCTTTTGTCTTGGATGAACTTTGAATAATCTCTGAACGTATCATCCCACTTGAGTCTCCACGTCATCTTTCAGTAGTAATACTCCATGTGATGAAATATACTTAGAGCCGACATGCTCACACACGATATGGGGTCATGATCTTCAGCATCAGAGTTAGCAGAAGCTGTGTCGAAGGTCTTTTAGAGTGATCATGACTTCTTTGATGATGATGTAGTGTGAACATGTGGTGATGGATTGGCATCTTTTCTGCAACCAGCTACGACAGCAACCAGCTACAGCATTCCACTGCTACAATCGCCAGAAGTTCCTGCATACGACAGTTAGCAATAATTCGACCGGTACTTACAAGTTTGGACTTCGAGATAGTCAACAGCATATTGTGAAAACTATCTCTAATCCTTACCAAGACCGTTCCTAATCGAAAACTCACAGAGAGCTTTTTAAGATTTTACCGTAGTAAATCAGCGATTAGGTGAGTCGCTGGAGATCACTCCACGACTGTAGACCGGTTGAAACCGCCGCGACCACTAAGCGTAATCCACGAGGGATTACCGAAGTGACCTGCTTTCAGGGCTGTTTGATGTTGACCCTGGCAGGAATTTCCATTCAATCATTGAGAATTACATAAGTAAATTCTCTCATAAATGTTCTGACAGATTGCTAAGATCTGCGTAGGACTCATGAGATTACAACTGGCGTCCTTACTGTTGAACAACCAGTGTAGAAATGATTCGTGTCCCTATGAGATCTTATTATGTATCTCGTGGCTCTAGACTCAATTGTGCGTTTTGATTTGGTGATCGGAGGCTGGAGAGGACTGCCACCTTTTCAATATCATCTAACTCGGAGTGAGAGGGACGATAGGAATGTATTGAACTCCGTGACAATTGAAACAAGAATCCTTTGAGGGACCTTGAGTGGCTAGGGAGGGTTGTGCAGCGTATCACTGGGTCCATGATACTTTGTCTTCAATGCCAGCAATCAACTAAGTGATTCTGACAGCATATGTATTGACCCGGTTTCTGCCTAAGTTGTAAGGAGGGCTATTTCTTTTCACCCTTTATCTTTACAATTCTTTTTCATTCTTCAACCCCTTCAGTGCTTACCGAGACTTCCTTACTAGTACCTTGTTGGGTTTATTCCAGTACTAGCTCCATCTCAGTCGGCACTTTTCCCTCATTCACTTTTCTCCTTTTTAATCATACCTAAGGACTTCTACACTAACTAGTGGATTGTCCCTGGGTAGATCCCTCCGGCTTTGGCAGGATCGTGGGAACTTGAGCCTAACCTAACCATCCTTATAACTCCATGCATTAATTAAAATGGTCGGTCTTTGGTGTACTTCCACGATTGCCATAAACCAAATCTTTGAAAAATCTCTCAAAGTGTTCATGATTCTGAAACACATTTTTGCATACACTTGAGAGTTTTATATTTTTCAAATGCTCCCCCTCAACATGTGCTTGGTTGATTGTTTTATAAATTTGCACATGTTAGGTAGAGCCTGCACTTTTTGAATTGATCCACTTTCAGTGAACATGACCGATTCGAGACACGCTTACATCACTGGATAGACCAGCTTGAAATTATTACCCGTCCTGGTCAAGTCCATAGAAAGTTTCTCGAAACGGTACACTCTACTCAGATACTTCTTTTTCGAGACACGCTTACATCACTGGTTAGACCAGCTTAAAATTATTACCCGGCCAAGACGTATCCTTTCGATTGATGACAATTCAAGTTTCGTCAATTCTTTTGTTAATTCTGAGTCACAGCCACATGCGATGCCATAATCCATTGTTTTGTAAAACCATTTGCTCCCCCTCAATATATGCATTGATATAAGAAAGATTTTCGTACTTATGGAGGAGCTTGCTTTTATGTCCAAAACATTTTGCTCCCCCTCAATATGTGCCTTGATATACAAAATGGTTTAGCACATACGGGAGAGCTTACATTAATTGCCAAATCATCACATTTTATCAGAATTTCCTATTTAAATCACATTCTCTCCCCCGATCAAAAATTTCAAACCATTTGAGATTTGTGATCCCAATTGATTTAAATACGTTTAGAAAAAATTCGGGAGAAAATGTGGTCAGGTTTAAATGTATTCTGATTTAGGAGCATACGATGCTCCCCCTGAAACAACGAGAGAGTGTCACTGCTGATGTTGCACAAATTTGGTAAGGTGTCGGAAATTTGAACAAATATACTCCCCCTCAATTAATGACCCGTTTTCCATTAAAAGAGCTGTAGTCATTCAATTGAGCGACGGACATTTGTGAAAATTTAGTTCATTTTACCACCTTGTGTAACATCAAGACTCTCTTGAGGGATCTAACAAGATAGAGAATCTTGATGAAAAGAAGACTTCTCTTCTTATATACGAAGTGATGCACTGAAACGTACATCAAGTCGGGAGAACATGGATATAAAGTAATCCATGCCCAGGTGAACATCACCCGGTTGGAGAAACAGCTGTCTTTTTGGCGACATGCTTTCCCCATTGTACAGTGCGGGTTGCAGTATGAAGTAACTGCAAGCCATTTAGACATGTTTTAACTGATTATAACTTCTGCTCGAGCTTCATTTAAGAATCCGTGCCATTGTTGAATGACATTTCTAGATACGTAAATGTTATCGATAAACAGAAGACATGCCTAGGTAGAACTATTTTTGGTATTTTCTGATTTTTCGATTTTTTTATGGTTTTTATAGGTTTTATATTTTTGTATTTTTCTTTTAGATTTAAGATATATACAACTATGTACAAGGATATAAGAAGACAATCCTTTACTCCTCCTTTTCTTCCTGAAGACACTTGAGGGTTTCAGGAGTCTTGCTTTTCATGCCAAGGCGTGGGAGAATAAACTGAAACCTTTCTCTTGGGAGGGCCTTGGTGAAGATGTCAGCTAACTGAAACTCTGTCCTCACGAAGTATAGCTCCACAATTCCTTTTTCCACCTGTTCCCTGATGAAGTGATGCCGGATGTCGATGTGTTTTGACCTGGAGTGCTGAACATTGTTACAACAAAGAGCAATGGCGCTTTTGTTGTCACAATATAGGGGAATTTTGTTGTATGAGAATCCATAGTCCGAAAGCTGTGATCGCATCCAAAGGATTTGTGCACAGCAAGCAGACATAGCAATGTACTCAGCTTCAGTAGATGATATGGAAGTACTCATCTGCTTCTTAGAAGACCAACTAACCAACTTTTCCCCTAAAAATTGAGCTCCTCCTGAAGTACTTCGACGAGTGTCTTGACAACCCGCATGATCAGCATCTGCGTATGCCGTTAACTCCATTGCAGTGTCCTTAGGATACCAGAGACCCATATGAACTGTGCCTTGAAGATATCGGAAGATCCTTTTCACAGCTTCAACATGCTTCTTGGTTGGTCTGGATTGATACCGAGCACACATACACACAGCAAACAGAAGATCTGGTCTGCTAGCCGTGATGTACAACAAAGATCCAATCATGCTTCGATACTGTGTGATATCAACTGGAATCCCTGAAGGATCTTCATCCAGCTTCGTTCTATCAACCATGGGGGTGTCAACAGGTTCACTTGAATGGAATCCAAACTTTTTCAGGATCTCGTTGGCGTATTTGGATTGATTGATGAATATGCCTCCGGGACTTTGAGAAACTTGTAGTCCTAAGAAGAATGACATTTGTCCCATCATGGACATTTGGAACTTGGAATTCATCTCCTTTGAGAAACTATCACATTCACCAGGATCTGTTGAAGCAAAGATGATATCATCTACGTATATCTGAACTAGCAGTAGATGGTTTCTTGATTTCCTGGTGAATAGTGTAGGATCAACAACACCCTTGGAGAATCTGTTCGCTAGGAGGAACTTGGACAATGTATCATACCATGCCCTTGGCGCCTGTTTTAGCCCATAAAGAGCCTTCTTCAAGCGGTAAACATGAGTAGGGTGTTCAGCATTCACGAATCCCTCAGGTTGACTCACATAAACTTCTTCCTTTAAGTCACCATTCAAGAATGCCGTTTTGACATCCATCTGGTAGACTATCATATTACGACTCGCAGCATTTGCCAGGAAGATTCTTATGGCTTCAATTCTAGCAACCGGAGCAAACGATTCTTCAAAATCAATGCCCTCTTCTTGTCTAAACCCTTTAGCAACTAGCCGTGCCTTGTTCTTTAGGACATCACCATACTCGTCAAGCTTCACTTTGAAGATCCACTTCAAGGCAATGATCATTGCACGCTCCGGAGGAGGCACTAATTCCCAAACTTCAAGTCGATCAAATTCATGGATTTCATCCTGCATGGCCTGGAACCAGCAATCTTTAGTCATTGCTTCTTTGGCATCCTTTGGTTCGACTTTAGACAGTACGGAATTGAAGAAGCACCATAGTGCATCAGTGGCTAGTTGATTACGTGTAGATACTGGACGTGAGGGATTGCCAATGATGTTGTCGATTGGATGATCACTGGTCCATTTCCTGAGATGATCGTGAGGTTGATGGTTATGAACAGATGTAGCAGTGCTGTGTTCCTCAGGTAAGGATGTGTCTGATGAATGTTCAGGAGCAAATATGTTTTCAAAAGGAGCCTCTTCAACAGGAGCAAAAGGATTAACTCCCAAAGGATTATTATCTGAAGATTCTTGCATTACTGGAGAAGTTTGAGTGTTTGATGACGAAGGCGATTGACTGGCAGCAGGAGCATTGTGACTGACTGATACTGAAGCTGCAGGGCCTTCTGAGCCTTGTGGGGCTTGAACCTCATCCATAGGAATTGTATCTGGTTCACTCGGGATGGTTCCATTCGTTGGCTCAAAGTATTCATCAAACATAGGATCAAATAACTTCTTCAACTCCTCACATGTAGGAGGCACATAAGAATCTGCAGGCGTGGAATTCTGTACAAGTCCTGAACTAATGGGTCCAGGAGACAAAAGGTGAAGATCGGGTCCAGAACTGATTTGTCCTGAAACAGGTAGCTCACTCAGCTCATCGAACGTAACATGAATGGTTTCCATGATTTTACGGGTCCTTTTATTGTAGATTCGATACCCTTTACTGTCAGGAGCGTATCCAACGAAAATACCTATATCTGCTTTAGCTCTTAACTTTCCCAAGTCTTGACTATCATTAGTTGGATAGCAAAGAGCACCAAACACACGCAGAAAGGAAAGATCTGGTTTCTTGTTATGAATTAACTCGAAGGGAGTCTTCTCATGAACCGGATGAATTAGGGATCGGTTTTGAGTGTAACATGCTGTTGCTATAGCTTCTGCCCAGAGAAACATCGGTGTCTTTGAAAATATAAGCATGGTTCTTGCAGCCTCCACCAGAGTACGGTTCCTTCGTTCAACCACCCCGTTCTGTTGAGGCGTGCGAGGGATACTTTTCTGATGCGTGATGCCAATACTTTCATAGAAATTACGGAGTTGTTGGTTAACAAACTCAGTACCATTATCTGTGCGAATGATTCTGACAGTTTTATCTAGCCTTACTTGCAGCTGTTTTATCAGTTTAATGATAACCTCTGGAGTTTCGTCCTTGGTTCTCAAAAACTTTACCCATGTGAACCGAGAATAATCATCTACTATCACCAGAACATACTTCTTTCCATTTATGGTTTGTATTCTCATTGGACCGCACAAGTCCATGTGGAGGGTGTGAAGAACTTCCAAGTTGGTGTTGACGGTTTTAGGCTTGTGGGTTTGTTTCTTGCTTTTACCCAGTTGACATGCAGAGCAGAGATGATCTTTCTCATATTTCAGTCTGGGCATCCCTCTAACAAGATCTTTACGGGAAAGATTATTTATGGTACCGAAGTTCAAGTGGTTCAGACGACGATGCCACAGCCATGATTTTGTTTTAGAGGCTTTAGAGAGCAAGCATATGGGAGAGGACTTCAACATTTCTTCAATTGAAATGGTGTATAGATTGGTGCCCCGACTGCCCTTGAGGAGATCTAAACCATCCAATTCTCTGACGAAACATGTATGCTTTCTGAAAGCCACTTCCAGATCTGAATCACAAAATTGACCCACAGAAAACAGATTGTGTCCTAGTCCTTCCACATAATATACCCTTGAGATTACACTATTACCAAACACATAATCTCCATAACCCATAATAGCACCAAAGTGGTCGTTCCCAAATCTAACTGTCCCGATAAACTTTTTCACGAAGTTCTTGAGTCGTGAGCGATCTCCAGTCATATGTTTTGAGCAGCCTGAGTCCAAATACCACAGGACGATTTGTACGACCTGCATTTGAAACCAGACAACAATGGATAACTGAAAAATGTGGATCCCCAAGTGCAATTGGGGTCCATTTGGTCAGCATACACATATTCAGGAACTACAGATTTCACAGATGCTACTATCTTTTCTGTGGAGACAGAACCTGAGACAGGACAAGACCTAGATGGAGGGCATTGTGATTCTAAAGGCAAGATTCTACCAGTTGGTCTCCATTCCTTATTCTTCACAATTTTATGCATATTCATTTTAGGCAATGGTCTCTGTTTTCCTAAATTGAATTTCCTTCCAGTGGGTCTCCATTCCTTAACTTTTACAATTTTATGCTTATTCATTTTAGGTAACGTGCACGGTTGTCCTAAATTGAATTTCCTTCCAGTGGGTCTCCATTGATAGCCTATGCTAGCAAATGTTTTTCCTGTTGCTTTCCAAACCTTTTTGCATGCTTTAGTTATCCTACCATTCTTAACATGGGATGATGCAGAAGACATCAGAAAAGACACAACACATTCATCATGATTAGCAGAAATTAAACAATTGTCGCAAGTTTTACAGATAGCATTAGAATTCGAATTAATTACAGTACTTTTGATACTAGAATCAACACGATTCATCCTACTCATTGTAAACTTATTGTTCCTAGGTTGAGCTTCTACATTCTTCAAGTGATCATTCTTAGCTGGCGCAGTCATATCCTTTCTTTCATTTCCTCTAGACCTTGACCCGCTAGCTTGGGTGTCACTTTTTACTCCTGTAGAAGCATCGAAGGTAACATTAGTTTGTTTTTCTGCCTCATGCCTTCTTGATAATGATGTGTTGGGTTCTAATGTTTTGGGTGGTAGGTCAAAGGCTACATACTTGTTCACAACATTTGATGATGATGCAACAAATCTATCTCTATGGCCTCTAAACTTAGGAATTGAGCCTATGGCATATTCTAAGTTTTCCTGAATCCTTTTCGTGAGTTTGCATGCATAGACAACTGCTTGATCAAGTGGCTTATCATTCCTATCCTCTTCAACTACCTCACGAAGTGAGTCAAGACCTTCTCTAAGATGATCTAGATATGTTTGATGGGCAAGGCTGTTATTTCTAATCTTAAACGGAATACGCCCAACATCAACATCATACTTTTTACAATCATTAGCCTTTGGTGTATCACAGTTACAAGTGGTGCATGGCATTTTACCTTTCACCCGAGCCTTAAGATTCTCAATTTCATTTGTCAAAGAGGTTATTTGATCATTATGATTGCTTCTTGTAACTTTAATAGAATCATATAACTCTTTGAAATGTTGTTTAACCTTTGAATTTTCTTCTCGATAACACTCATTTTCATAATGTAACTTATTTATGGTGTTTTGATATTGAAAATTCTGAGAATCTGAAGACGAAGGTTTATTGGTGCCATATACTTCACACTTGTTGGATTTCAATTGGGCAATTTGGGCCCTCAGCAGTCGAATCGTGTTCGTGTGAGCTTGAATTGTCTCATCTCGTTTGCTTAATTCAAAATAAGTATCAAACTCAGGAGCATCCGAGGATGTCTTGACATTTGATATTTTGCATTTTTCTTCTAAGTGTTGATGTTTGAGTTGCAAATTCAGATAATCAACTTCTAGTTTTGAAAAACGTTTAACCATGTTAACATGGTCATCATTTTGAATTTTTTCAAGCAATTTCAAATTCTCCCCCTCAAGCTCAACAACACGATTCTGGGTGACATTTAACGCAATAGCATACTCATTAAATTGACAAGCAGACAATGCAGAATCAGTGACAGTGTAAAATACATCTTGTGCAATACATTTAGCAATCAAGTTGTCATTAGTAATGAGTATGTTTTTTCTTTCAATCTCTCGACTCTTAAGTTCTATTGCATGTTCATTCACCTCATTTTCCATATCTTTAAACACTACTTTCATTTCATTTATTTCAGCTTTAAGGGCAGTTTGCAACCCTTCAAAGTGTTCTTTAAGTAGTTTAAAGAATGGCATGACCTCAGTTAAGTAACACCTTTTTGCATGTTCAAAACACCTTTCCCCCTCAGTAATGCCAGTGGGTGTGATTCTCTTCTTACATGTTTTATCGAAATCAGCAAACAGTTGCCAAAGCACATATAAGCTAATAAAGGTTTTGCATTCAGTGGGAAGAGACAAAGGCACCAAATTCCTAGGTGTATTGGGAGGATACACCGTTATGGACGCAACTTTTCTAATGAGGGGGGTGTTGGCCTTAAGTTTTTCTACCTTAAGTTTTTCATTATCTTGTTTCCAAAATATCTGCTCAGGTGTTAACTTCGTTTGAGGAGCAAACACAGTCAAACGATTTTCCTCATAATAATCATGGGGTTTGATTATTATTCGTCTGGCTATGCATTCGGGATCCCTCATTTTCTCATTCATTTTTTCCCTCGTTTTATCACTTAACTCATCCTCTTCATCAGTGTAGATATGCTCAGGTTGGTCATGAATAGGCTTAATCATCACATTACCATCATATAGGGCTGGTTGAAGTACTTGCATACCCTTAAGGATGGTTGACTTTGGTTCACCTATCATGATTTTACTATGCTTATCACTCAACTTTCTGTGCTTATGAATCATTTGAGCAGTTTGTATGGTTTGATTTTGTGTGTACAACTTATCTTCAAGCTTATTTTTTAGCGTCTTGAGTTTAGAGAAATCATTTAAAAGAGTTGTTTCTTTTTGTTTGAATTCTTGCTTAAGTGTTGTTACACACTTTTGTGCATCCTGTTTCTGTTTGTCAGACTGTTCTAGCTGACTTTTCAAAGAACTTAACTCTATTTTTAATGTTTCTTCTCGCACTCTAGACTCTTTAATAAGTGTATTCATTTGACCCTCTAATTTCTGCTCACGATCATTAAGTTCAAACTTAGCACGCTGTTCATACATAGCAACTTGTTCTTTATAGATGTTAAGTCTAGTGATCAAGTTATTATCAGGGACAGGCAATTGGTTCTCATGGTACACACAAGCATTATCTACATTACTTGCATTATCTAAGGCACATGCATTACTCATAGCACACACATCATTATTGACAAAGGATTCACCATTTGGTACATCAGGCGAGTTGTTGCTATTCAAATACTGTTCATATGAGACAATATTGCTATTTTCCATATCAACATCACTTGAGTCAGAAACAACTGCCTGATGTACTTCTTCGGGAATCTGATGTCCCTCGACAATATTATATGTGTCATAAATTTTTAGTACCTCAGAAATCACGGATGCATTAGAAGAACCAGCTTGACGAGATGAGGCCAGGGAAGACAAGTTAGCCATGAAGATTGTTTGAGCAGTAGGTTCATCATCCACATCAGAGTCAAATGCATCACAGTCATCTGCCTTGAAGATGTTAGGATCATTAAGTGCCAGATCCTGAACAGGCTTCTCATCCACATCTTCATCAAAAGTATTTCCTCCATCTCCTGCCAAGAACAATAACTCTTCCTCATCCAATACAGCACCATTTTCTTGAGCTTGCATTAACAGCATCTTGTCTTTGAAGTAATCTGAGTTCTGAGGACGTTTAGGTTGATTGCAGTTTCTAGCAATGTGTCCAAGCCCCCCACAATTATAACACTTGATCTGTTTCCCTTGCCCCTGATTGGCATTCCCTGCTCTGTTCTGCACATAACCTCGACCCATGTTTCTGCCAGCTCTCCCTTGCACATTCTGGACCACAATTTTCCCGTCCTCCACCATTGCTAGATTGCGTGGGTTGGAAGAATTCCTTAACTGATTGTTGGTCTGAGGGAGTGATGCTTGAAACTGTTGAACCAGTAGAGATACTTGATTGGTGAGGTTGTCAATCATTTTGTCGGTCTGAGAGTAGCCTGAGTCAAGTTGTGAACTCATAGCAGGTACTTGTGAGTGAAGTTGGTGATAGCTTGGATTGGATGATGATTGGATTGTTGGTTGTACATTTGTCATGAAAGCCAGTGGGTCATTCGTAGTTGAAGGATTCAACTTTTCTCTCAGCACCCGATCATAGGCAGCATGCTTCTCATGTTGTTGCAGGTAAGCATACAACTGTTCATAGTTAGTCTCCCTTAAACCTTTGTTGAGTTTGACGGCAGTAACAAATCTGTCCCATTCCGGAGTCATGTTGTTCACAAACTTTGAGTTAAGTTGGATGTTGGGCATAGTCATTCTGATCATCCTCATATCATTTACCAACTTATGAAATCTCACATAGTAATCTGTGACATTTTCTCCTGGGTTCATTTTGAAATGCTCGAACTCATCATACAGCTGTGACTCACGATCTTCCTTTGTGAGTTCTGACCCTGCCAACAACATTTTAACGTTGTCCCACACAGCCTTGGCTTCAGTGTTAAAATTGATGAGCTTGTATACATCCTTTGGAAGACCTTGAATAACTATGTTGGAGGCTCTAATATCGGCATCATACCTCTTCTTTTCTTCTTCATTAAGATCATTGTAGTTTCTAGGTCTGTCGATGCCCCAAGTTACAGTACCATCTTCACCAGTTGTAACAACGTCTCTGGTGGTACCCATCTGATAAGGTCCTTCGTCAATTGACTTAAGAATGTTAACACCATTATCTTTTCCCAAGCAGTAAAGTCTAATTCGTTGTGCCCAAGACTCATAATCCGTCCTATCTAGCATAGGTGGACGAGTGTCAGATCCTGCTGCTTGAATATCATCTGATGATGTACTTGATGTGGTAGCCATAGTAACTACGGGATTTTACTGATCTTGTGATTTAACCGAGAAATCGAATCTTTCGCGGGAATTTCTAAAATCACCAAGACACAAACCGCCTAGGCAAACAGCGTAGACACAAACCGCGTATGTGCCTAAGAGACAAACCGAGTTCACACAGGAGACACAAACCGCGTGTGCGCCAAAGAGACAAACCGAGTTCACACCAAAGACACAAACCGCGTATACGCCAAATAGACAAACCGAGTTCACACCGGATATACAAACCGCGTATGTGCCAAGAGACAAACCGAGTTCACAATGGAGATACAAACCGAGTTCACACCAAAGATACAAACCGCGTTGACACAAACCGCGTAAGCGCCAAATAGACAAACCGAGTTCACACCGGATATACAAACCGCGTTGACACAAACCGCGTGTGCACCTTAGAGACAAACCGAGTTCACACCAAATGTACAAACCGCGTATGCACAAACCGCGTATGCACCTAAGAGACAAACCGAGTTCACACTTGAGATACAAACCGCGTAGACACAAACCGCGTATGCGTCAAAGAGACAAACCGAGTTCACACCGTAGACACAAACCGCGTACGCACCGTAGAGACAAACCGCGTTGGCTCAAACTTCCAAACCTGTCACTATCAATGCCGTTTGTCCTTTTGCCTAAACTAGTATAAAGACAAACCGAGTACACGATGCTACACAAACCGCATTCAAGAATCGTCCAAACAACACAAACCGCATCCAAGAACTCTTGAAAGAAAAGCACTCGAATCACCCACAAACACCACACGAGCCTTAAATCTGTGAATCCAAACACTAAATACCACTCTAATACTAATCTTAATCTAGAAAGTACAAAGAAAAACAACTTCTAATCACTAAACAAAGTACAAAATGAGATTTATGCTACTAAACAAACAAAATAAAAAAAACTAAAACTACAAGTCGAATCCAACAAGAAAACCTCAAGAACTACACAAATTCGTGAATACCAACTCTCATGGACCTAACCATGGCTCTTGATACCAATTGTAGGGTATTCACAATGCATAAATCACTAGCTTGTGGCTTGTATGGATCGAATGGAGGATGTTTTAGAGAGAGAAATGGGAGCCTTTTAGAGAGAGAAAGTAACTTGTGTAATATTAGATTGAAAAGGTCCAACCCTTCCCATGTGTGGGAAGGGATATATATACTACTACATATTACGTCCCTAGTGGACTGTGGAGCGAGCTGACAGAGGGGAAAGCCCCGACCCACTCCACAAATATAGATACTACTAATACTAATACTAATTATACTAAGCAACTGATAATATTACAGATAATCTTATGAGCAATGATGATCTAATAAGTACTCGGGGTGACCGAGTCTTCTGCTGAATATTCATATTCCTAACAATATATACCCAACCTTCCATCCTTTATTGTATATATCCACTTCTTGAATCTTCCAAGTCTAATCACCATAAATACGCTCGAGCAAGGGTCATCAAACATCATGCATCCATCCAACCCCGAGATGTCTATGACACTAAGTACACCAACCCGTGAATTAACAAACCAACCAAGTTACCATAATTACCCAATTCCTGCCGATCTTATAGCACAAACTTATCCCGAAAAATTAGTCAAACCCCGCAACTATTATTATGTCTACATCCAAGTCCAGCCTACTTATCCAATATTAATTTCACGGGATTTTACAGCTCTTGAGATTTAAACCGAGAAATCGACTCTTTCACGGGATTTTCTAAAATCTACAAGAGAAACCGTGAAATCAATCAAGAACAACCAAGAGTGAAGTGCAATATTGATCTTCGAAATTCAAGTCAAAGAAGTCAAATCTCAACTTGATCAAATCGCAGCAAGTCAAGCCACAGTTTGTTAAATTGCAACAAGTCTAGTCGCAATTAACCACATCGCAATAAGTCAAATCACAAGTATTAACTTGCAACGACAAATCGCAACTGGTCAAATTGCAGTCAGTCAAATCGCAATGAATCAAATAGTAACTTGTCAATTTGCAATTAATCAAATCTTACTTTGTCAACCATAACTTAAATCGCAAAGATCAAATTGCAGACTCACTCTAGTCGTAGGCCCCAATAAGACAATGCAACCAAATCCACAATTCTGAAATCACGTTGACATTCAAAAACCCAAATACCAGCCGAGACATGTGTATACTCGTGAAGTTTTAAAACAACCAAAGTGCCACTCATCTTGCAAAATATTGTACCAAAAATTAATTCAATGTATTGAAAATACATTTGAATAATTTCATTTCAACTCAGTCAAAATTAAGTTTAAGCAGCTTAACTTATTTTCTCATACCATTCGCAGCAATCCAAGCACGTTGGATGTTGATTCAATACACTAGCCCAATCGTCAAATAAACCAAACTCGGCCCAATCCGATAGACACATTTACAGCCCATGTCATGATATAAAGCCCGATCCAAATCTCCATTTACCCTAATGTTACGGGTATTTAACTTCCCCTTAACACAAATCCTAACCCTAACCATTCACTAATCCACCCCCTTCTCTTCTTGATAGCAGCAATACACACAAGCGTCACATAACCCATCATCACTTCACAATATCACACTGATCACATCGCATCAAATTTGTCACAACTGGTCTCATCACCCTCACAATCTTCAAACCAATTTTACCGAATCTCATTCTTTCACATTAGCGAACAGAATCACAAAAAAAAAAAAAAACAACTTCAAGAACATACGTTCGAATCATTAAACCCACGAAAGATGCAAGATATCACAGCTTCAAGATCTTTGAAAAAGGGTCTCGGGTAGGCCTTTTTGTTCTTGTGATCTTAATTGAGTCTTCGTATTTTAGTTTCAACCGAAAGAAGGAGAGATGATAACATAATTGTTATTGTCTTTTCCCTTTTTGACTTTCGGATATAGATTAGAAGCATCATGAGATTTTACTTTGGATGTGTGATGAGATGTAGGTGTCGGTTAAGTTTGTTGGAGTAGTTAAAGGTTTTGGGTTAAGATTGTGGATAGGTTGAGTTGAACTGATGATGTTCTTGTAGGACTGAGGTCGATAGGATGATGTTGTTTTGTTGTTGCATTTGGTTCTTTAGTCAGAGTATTTTGGTTAATGATATTTCGATGTTGTTGTTTGGCTGAGGTCTGAGATGGTATTTAAGGTTTAGTTGTCATTGATGTCTGCTTCATCTTCATTCTCCTTCTATGATTCGGTTTGACTTTACTGGTTTGGTAGACAAACCGTAACCAAGAACTGATAGACAAACCGCATCGATGAACAGATAGACAAACCGCATCGATGAACAGATAGACAAACTGCATCGATGAACAGATAGACAAACCACATCGATGAACAGATAGACAAACCGCATCGATAAACAGATAGACAAACCGCATCGATGAACAGATAGACAAACCGCATCGATGAACAGATAGACAAACCGCATAGACAAACCTCATAGACAAACCTCATAGAGACAAACCGCAACTTTGACCAGTCAAAGCTGTCACTTTCACCCAGTTTTGTCCTTTTCCCTTTTTGGCTACTATCCAAAAAATATACACAAACCGCATACAAGAACATAGCATTTTGACACAAGCAGCAACAACGAACACACCATCAATCCACAACCAAGAACACTGAAGTAGCAATTAACAAAATATTGGTGAACAATAAAATACTATTTCTTGGAAGTCAAAATCTGATGGAGCACCTCGAACCAAGAAATAATAAAAACAAGAATAATAAATAATCTTGTGCTTGACTTCGAATTAAGAAAACCAAGAAAAATAGATATTCGTATGTACTTTTTGAAAAGTAAACCAAGAATTACTTTGACCAAATCAAGCCTTTGACCGAATGACAAAACAAAAAGAATTATAGCAAACTTTAAAATCAAGTCATTGACCACAGATCTGAGTTAAGTAACAACCGAATATAAAGCGGGAGTTTGTGTAGATGAATCGAAGGAAAGAAAATAATAGTAGTACCCAAGATGAAAGCGTGGCTCTTGATACCAATTGTAGGATATAACCTTCTTGATTGTGTGTATGATTCGGGTGGTCTTGGTTCATGGAAGATTAGATCCATGGTGGAGTTTTAGAGAGAAGTTAGAGAGAGAGGGAACCTTGAGAGAAAACCTGGAAAGTTAGATTAAGTGTGTGAAATAATACAAGAGTTCCAACCCTTCCCAAGTGTGGGAAGCGGTCTTATATAGTAAATAATATTGGTGCCCCTAGTGGGCTGTGGAGTGAGCTGACAGTGGGGAAAGCTCCGACCCACTCCACAAATATAAATACGACTAATACTATTAATACTAATACTAATATTACTAAGCTAATATCAATAATCCTACGAGCTATTTAAATGCTAAATAGATACTCGGGGTGACCGAGCCTTCATCTGAATATTTATATTCCTAACATAAACTTTACAAAACGGGGGTTATGATCGCTAGACCTAGATGCCATATCTACAAATGTTGCAATATCCGCAATGTTCAAGTCGCCAAAAGGTTAAACTATACAATAATAAGATTCTGGTCGCCAAAATATAGTTTCAAAGATAAGTACAGCACAAAATAACACATATACCTCTACCGCATCTCGTCGTCATCCATATCATCGCTACGACGATCCTCATCATCACCACTCTCGCTGCTTGAGCCACTCCCGCTCCCGCCTGCGCCACTCCCTCCTGTGCCACACCCGCTGCCTGAGCCTACCTCACCTCGAGAAGGTATCTGACTAATAAACTCGTGCCATTGCGGGTTGCTCCGGACATAACCCATCAACAAAGCGAGCTGCTCCTTAACTTCCTTAGCTTCTGCTGCAGCTGCATCACTCTTCTTCTCATTTGCAACACTATTCTTCTCAGCTTCATCAATCTTCTTTTGAGCTTCAGCAAGCTTCTCGTCGATCTGGGGCCCCAGTGTACACACCTAAAAACGAAATAATCAAAATTTAACGGTCATTTCAATACATAAGATGAGTCATGAGTAATCTATTAGTATTATCCCACTGTACATACCTGGAGGTGGAGGCGGCGTGTATGGTAACGGTGGCCTGCTCATGCCGGGTACCACCCTGCCCCTGCCGGCTATATGACCCCGCTGTTTGCCCTTTATTACCAGGGCAAGTATCTCCTCCTCTGTGTACGCTACCCCTGTAGGCGTATCCGATCCGAGATCCCTTAGCCTGACCATCTCTTCCTATGTAATTGAAAAAAATAAGAAAATTAATATATTAGTCGGGTTAATTACTGGATTATGTTTCAATAAATCATTAAAGTGTGTGTTTGAAAAAAAAAGAGAAAGAAAAGATACTTACATATTGAAGCCAAGCCTCATCCTGCAACCATACACCATCCTTGCAGTGCATGTCAAAAAAGCTCTGGATGAGGGACGGGTACTGGTGGCTCTCGCTGTTCTCAAACTGTATATACACATGCATATAGGATGAAACAAATTAAAATGACAAATCAAACATCATATATATATTATTTAAACTTAAATACTTTTATAAAATTAAAATATATAATTAAAATTAATTACTTTTATAAAATAAAAAATTTTATTTAGTATAAATACTTTTAATTAATATATAATTAAAATTAAATAATCTTATAAAAATAAAATGTGTCTTACATATTCGTGTCGAGAAGCGGCCAATGATCTGGAACCGTGGCGGCTGTAAACCTTGATCGGCTCTCAACGGTCAACTAAAATCAACCACGAATGTGGTCAACAAGAGTCAAACTAGAAAGGGCACAATGCAAAAATCCAAGGAGTACAGTGTATCCCCGGGTCGTTAAGTCCCAGCGAGGTGTGAAATCTGTAATAAAACGAATCTGTGATCGCGTGATAATTGAACGGGAAAAGGTTTTGATTTGATTTACACTAGGGAAACGTGAAAAAAGCTAGAAATATGAAAATTACTTATTTAAATAGATAAATTCTATTAAATAGAAGCTATCACTATTTTTCTATTTCGTTTTTCGATAAGGTTTAAAACTAAAAGACGTACGTTTAAATTTAAATAAACGTAAACGTACGAAATAAAACGCGAGTTTTAAGAAATAAAAAACCTACGAATATGAAAATTATATTTTTACAAACCTAATGACATAAGAAAATTATTGGAAAAGAAAAATATTTTTTTTTAACTTTTATATTATTTATTATTAATTAAAAACTATTTAAAATAATTAAAATTATAATAAATAGAAGATGAACAGTAAAAATTACAAAACATTTTATATAAATACTAAGTAGTAATATAAGACTAGGAAAAATATAAAAGTGGTACTGAGCTTAACAAATAAGCAGAAAATAAGCAGATAAGCTTAAATAAGCTATAAAGGAAACTGAATACTATAAAAATAAAATTGAAAAACAATAACAACAAGAAATACTTAGGGGAGATGGTGCACGGGGTCCTTTTGGTTTTGTCACTAATAACCACAAGGTCCCAGGTTCGAATCTCACAAACAAACAATTTATACTACTATTTTATTTTTTTTTTTGGTTTTTCTTAAATTTTCTTTTACAAAACTATTTTAACACTAAAAATAAGCAACTTTTGTAAAAACAATATTATTATAACTTATTAATAAGCTAGTTATAAGCTACTAACCTAGGCAGTTGACCACAGTTGACCAAACAAGCAAATAAGCCAAAACTGACTTGTGTGGGACCCACTATGGTAAAATCTAGTTCCTCTGACTTATGTGAACTTGTTTAAGTAAGAATAAGCAAAAGGGGTCCACTGGATAAGCCAATAAGCCACAATAAGCACTTGCTTATTGTGGACTGAGACAGAAAAATGGGACAAGGTTCAAGGCTTAATCCAAGTGGGGTCCACTGGTCCTAAGGTCAAACAAATGGTCAACTATTGAAGCCTGGTAGGAGGGGGGTTGGGAGAACCAAAGATTGGACTGTGGGACCCACAGGGGTGGCCACAATCAACCACCAAAGGTGGTGGTGTTGCAGAGGTCTGCTGAAGCAGCCCTGCACAGGGCAAAATTGGCCTTTTTCAAGGCCTGAAAAAGCTAGGATAAGCTAATCTAAAAATCCTAAAAAAAAATACCTAAGATAGATCAGCTAGGGAACTCTAATAATCCAAAAATTCAACTAATTTCAACTTAAAATGAGACCTATAGAAAATCTTGAAAATCTGCAAAAGTCTGAAAGTTTGAAACAAGGTACTGCTATGCTAATGGTTGACTGTTTTGAGTGAAATTAATCAACAAGACTATAGGGTCCTAACCACACATTGAAATGGATGAAAATGGAACCTGAAAATGGAAAAATGAGCTCAGAACTAGCAAGAGCTTATGGGAGCTTATGATGGGCAGTTTGAGCCTTGTGACTGCATCAACTTGGATCAAACCTGCAATAATACTCAAACAACCAAAGAAATGATGAAAACAGCTTAAAATAGCTGAGATTAGCTTAATCAACTTTGACCAAGAGGTAATGGAACAGTGACAAGTGGCTTTGACCCTCTTTAACCCATGCAGCCAAACACTCCTTAATCTATCTGTTTAGAAATTTAAAACTGATTTAGACCTAAAGAACTTATAAACCTGACTTAATAAAGTTTTAATAACTTAATGGAACTCAGAAATGTAAAATATACCTAGTAATAAGCTCCTAATAAGCTAATGTCCAATTTTGACTTTTATGACTGTTTTGAATTTATAATTGGAAATCTAGACTTAAGCTTATAATAACTGTAAAAACAACTTAATATGACTTAAAATGGGACAAGTACTCAAACAGAAAGCAATAAGCTGAGAGATAAGCACTGCTACAGTGCTGGTTGACTGAAGTTGACTTTTGAAATTCTTGCACTAAAGTGATGTTCTGAACATAACTAAGCTCATAACAAGTTATAATTAGCTTGAATGAGCTTAATGCACAGGGATTGAAGCTTATGAGAGCTAATTGAGCACAATTGAGTTTTAATCTAAATAATAAAATTGGACTGTGAATAATTGCAACAAGAAACTGAATTACTTTGATTGAAAAGATAAATTTAGTTCTGAAAAAGAGATTACAAGACTGAATTTGAAAGATTACAATAATTTAAACTACATTCTACCTAAATTACACTACGGAAAATAAAAACTAACTAACTACTCTCACTAGTCTATTACATTGACCTATATACACTAAGTATTGCTGGGAAAGACTCTGTCGACATCCTTGATCAATTCCACACCTTTGGATTACTTCAAAACAATCCCAATCGTCCACTTGCAATTTGGCGCCAAAATTCTTGCAAATCGATTTTGAGCAGGTTTTGCTAATTAAAGAATTTTGTTGTTTGTGGAGGTGGAGGGAAGTTGTTAGTGACTTGGGTGATGAGGTGGAAAGGTGGAGAGGTGGAGGACAGGTGTGGTGGTGGTTTTGGTTTTGTGGTTTGGCGGGGATGGTTGTGAGGGAGAAGGTTTGACCGTGGGTCAAACTCTGGTATTAAATACCAGAGTTAGTTGGATCCGGGTTTTATTTAAAAAGGTGGGTTGGGCCTTTTGTATTTTTGGGCTTGGTTGGGGATTAGGATAGTGGATTGGATTTGGTTTATTGGGTGGGTTTATTTAAGGTTTAGGATAATAGGGTCCGGATTTGGATTGCTAAAAACACAAGGATTATTTTGTAATTTGCTGAAAATACATGGACCATTCCTGCCAAATTCCAAAACTATCTCTCAGGACTGAAACTGCCAAGTGTCAATAGTGCAAGGACCGTAAAACATATTTTTCCATTTTAAAAACACCGGGGACTTGTTTTGTCATTTTTAAAACCCCAGGGACTAAAACTGCCATTTGTTTTAAAGTTTCATTCAAGGACCAATTTTGCCAAGTTTGAATATTTCAGGGACCTTGAATGATAAGATTCCACTTTTTTAGATTCTAGGGACTAGATTTGCCAAATTATGAAAGTTCAGGGACTAAAATGCAAATTATGCTGTTTATTGTTTGTTTTTCCCTGAAACTTATAAAAACACAGTCAGATGATATTTTTATACATTTTTAGACTTTTTAAAGTGTTTTTGACTGTTTCTGTAGCTCAAATGTGAAAGAAATGATGAGTATTTAGACACTCATCAATCCCCCACACTAAACTATTTCTAGTCCCTAGCAATCTTTTTGAAAATTTAATGGATTTTATCTCTTTACCAAAAGCCATCACTTCTGGAGTAGCCAAATGTTTCAGTTCAAGTAAGAACTATGGTACACTGATAACCATATGATTTTGAGCAAATCACCAGCTGTCAACGGATTTGGGAAGTCTTTACCAGAAGCCGTTTGCCTCTGGACTAGCCAACTCTTAGATAAAATAATTATTATCTTTGGTGAGCTGATTACCCATCATGGTATTCCACTGCCTTTACCACAAGCCATGAACTTGCGGGCTAGCCAACTCTTCACTAATTAAAGATATGGTGAGTCGAAAACCATACAATTTTGGGCAAATTGCAAGCCATAAACGGATTTGATATATCTTTACCAAGAGCCGTTTGCTCCTGGATTAGCCAATCCTTATGTGGGTTAGACATGGCGGACTGATAACCATTTATTGAGTTCTAAGTGAGAAAAAATTTTAAAATTTTGGCCAAAATGGGGGTACTGGGGCACTAAAAGGTACATATGTGAACAAATTCGCCAGAATTCCCCCCCACACTTAGAACTGAATATTGCCCTCAATATTCAAAGTACCGGCTGTTAAACCAACACTTAGAACGTGAAAGGGAAATACTAATAGCCATTATTTTATATACACACATTTTTTTTTTTTTTTTTTTTTTTTTTTTTTTTTTTTTTTTTTTTTAATTTTTTTGTTAAATTTGTACATATATACAACATGTGGGGCATCTCCCCCACACTTGGGTGTTAGAAAAGAGAAAGAAGTCAGAAATATGGGTGAAAAACCCATATGGTGAGCTAATTTTTGTTCACCGAGTCACTAGCTTGACTCGACCCCGAATTAATTGGTTCTTGGGGAAGCACGTGGAACAAAAAATCTCCATCGGACTTTCGTTCAAGATGTTTGGATAAACACTGAAGCACATGAAAGTTCCACACCGATGAGATATACATAGACCCGTCTCACAAATGATAAATGAAAATGCCGGGGTCAAAGATAGTGTCTTCATTCCCGAAGGAGTGAAGAACAGGAGATGTCACCGTGTAGGTGAAGAAAAGAAAGAAAGTCATGATAAAAATCATGACTAACTCATCATCATCAGAAGGAGAATTCATGCTTTCAGTATCATGAATCTCATCATTTAAGCTCATTTGACCAAGACATATTCTGGGTGGGAGAGATGGAATTTTGATATTAATCAAATTCTCAGTTTTGAGAACATCTCCCTCCGGAACACAAAGATCATTTTTGTCTAGATCAAAGTGGAAGTTATCATACTCCGGTGGAGATATGATATGAGTGAGTTCAAAGGAGAACTCCTCGTAAAGAGAATCATTCACGTGATGTAAATCTGTGAACCCTTGTTCTATTATGGAATCATCACCTACCTCGTTCTGAATATCAAAGAGTGGATTATCAGAAATTAAAGTGAATTCAGATTCGAATTCAAACAGAGGATTGGTGAAAGACGTTTTGAATGCTTCGGGAACAAGATGATCAATATTCTCTATTGGACTGCTGGGATAAGAATTGAGTGATGGATTATTATTTAAGAGACTTTCGATTTCTTCCAGATTGGATTCGAAATCAAAGAGATCATCATCACTTCCTGATGGAAGTGGATCAATGTGAGTAAGTTCATCAGTAAACTCCTCAAAAGAGGGTCAACATCAGAATGGGGCAGTGATGCCTCAACATACTCAACTTCTCCATAAGATGTATATTCATCGTTAGAATCGGAGAAAGTCTCAAAATGATCTTTTGAACACTCAAGAGGGGAAGGGATATCACACACATGATCAAGAATTCCCTGTGACTCACTTGGGATTGGGACAAGGTTCTCGACACTAGACTTTATGAATACGTCTGATTCCTTTGCAGGAATTGTGTCAAGATGCTCATCCCCCATACTTAGAGAGTGAGTGTGAACCTCGGGTGTGATAGCAGTTGTTTGAGATGGAATCTCAACTGCTGGGATATCAACTGATGATCTTGATGAATCTTTATAGAATTGAAGGATATCAAGTGTATCTTCATCATCACTGTCATCAGGAATAAAACAGAACTGAGAGCTAGATCTGGCTGCTTTTTCTTTTGCAATTGATTCCCTAACAGCTTTTTCAAAGGCATCATGGGAATCTATTTTAGCAACCTGCTCTTCAGTCAATAATTCCGCCATGGATTTCTCATGTGAATTTAGAATTAATGAAAATTGCGGGGGTGGGGATCTGTCAAAACCAGAAGGTTGACATTGATTATCATCATGAGGACCCCCACAATATACACAAGAAAAACTGGGAGCATTCTGAAATGTTTTTTTATTAAACTCCTCAGCTCTTTTTACTAACTCTAGAAGCTCTAGATAAGTGTCTTTCTGGGTTTGCTGAGGAGTTTGGGTTATTTGGCACTGTGGAGGTTGGTCGTGATATGGATCGTCGTAATTGTTACAAGGAAGTGGATTCCCTGTTTGACAATCAGAGATAAAATGTGGACCTCCACAATACTCACAAGAAAAGTTCGGTGTATTTTGATACGATGCATCATTGAGATTTGGACAATATGATACTTGCTCGTATGAATGTGATGGGTAATTGGAGAAATTTGAAGAGTCGTTGAATGAGTTCGGATCAGGATCATAAGAAAATGAATTCCTCGAACCACAAAACAAACAACTTCCGTCTCGAATATCATTACCACATTGTTCACATGTACACCAACGACATGGTAAACCGAAAAGCGACTCACCACAACCGACACAAGGAATAAAATCCAGAGGTGGGACAAGTGGAGTGCTCTGAGAGCTAGGAATTTCCACTACTTCCGTTATGGTCTCTGGTTTTTGATAAACGTGAAGATCAGGCAAGTCGTTCTTTTTAGTCACTGTTCTAAGTTCTGTACGTTTGCTTGACAAACTTTTAACCGTAAATCCTGAAAGGTTAGGATCGATTCTCGATGGTTTGTCATTAATAGCACGTATCTCGGGCTGTGGAGGGTAGTAGGAAGGACTTTGAGAATCCTTGAGAGACTCTTTAGTGGATAATTCACACCAATAACAAGATCCACGATCCTTTGGTGCATGCTTTCCACACCGCTCACACGCACACTTAGAACAACGATGGCTATCAATCAACGGGCTTTTACAATCAAAACATTTGTACCCGAGAGACGCCATAGAAGAAAGGTATAAGAAGTTTAGAATCAAATGAATAGAGGGTAAAGGGATAAAGAATCAAAAAGGGTGAGAGGGTAAAGATGAATATTTTTGGGTTTTTTTTTTTTTTTTTTTTTTTTTTTTTGTGTTCGTTGAAAACTTGAATAAAAATATTTTTGGTAACCGTTTAGTCAAACGAATTAACTTCACGATAATTTTGGTTTTTATATGAAAATAAGGAAATATGGACAAAGATGGTAAATATACAATGGGTGTATATTCAACAATCACTAATACTTCAAATTCGTTCAACGCAGCACACCTCCCCGGCAGCGGCGCCAAAATTTGATCGGCTCTCAACAGTCAACTTAAATCAACCACGAATGTGGTCAACAAGAGTCAAACTAGAAAGGGCACAATGCAAAAATCCAAGGAGTACAGTGTATCCCCGGGTCGTTAAGTCCCAGCGAGGTGTGAAATCTGTAATAAAACGAATCTGTGATCGCGTGATAATTGAACGGGAAAAGGTTTTGATTTGATTTACACTAGGGAAACGTGAAATAAAGCTAGAAATATGAAAATTACTTATTTAAATAGATAAATTCTATTAAATAGAAGCTATCACTATTTTTCTATTTCGTTTTTCGATAAGGTTTAAAACTAAAAGACGTACGTTTAAATTTAAATAAACGTAAACGTACGAAATAAAACGCGAGTTTTAAGAAATAAAAAACCTACGAATATGAAAATTATATTTTTACAAACCTAATGACATAAGAAAATTATTGGAAAAGAAAAATATTTTTTTTTAACTTTTATATTATTTATTATTAATTAAAAACTATTTAAAATAATTAAAATTATAATAAATAGAAGATGAACAGTAAAAATTACAAAACATTTTATATAAATACTAAGTAGTAATATAAGACTAGGAAAAATATAAAAGTGGTACTGAGCTTAACAAATAAGCAGAAAATAAGCAGATAAGCTTAAATAAGCTATAAAGGAAACTGAATACTATAAAAATAAAATTGAAAAACAATAACAACAAGAAATACTTAGGGGAGATGGTGCACGGGGTCCTTTTGGTTTTGTCACTAATAACCACAAGGTCCCAGGTTCGAATCTCACAAACAAACAATTTATACTACTATTTTATTTTTTTTTTTGGTTTTTCTTAAATTTTCTTTTACAAAACTATTTTAACACTAAAAATAAGCAACTTTTGTAAAAACAATATTATTATAACTTATTAATAAGCTAGTTATAAGCTACTAACCTAGGCAGTTGACCACAGTTGACCAAACAAGCAAATAAGCCAAAACTGACTTGTGTGGGACCCACTATGGTAAAATCTAGTTCCTCTGACTTATGTGAACTTGTTTAAGTAAGAATAAGCAAAAGGGGTCCACTGGATAAGCCAATAAGCCACAATAAGCACTTGCTTATTGTGGACTGAGACAGAAAAATGGGACAAGGTTCAAGGCTTAATCCAAGTGGGGTCCACTGGTCCTAAGGTCAAACAAATGGTCAACTATTGAAGCCTGGTAGGAGGGGGGTTGGGAGAACCAAAGATTGGACTGTGGGACCCACAGGGGTGGCCACAATCAACCACCAAAGGTGGTGGTGTTGCAGAGGTCTGCTGAAGCAGCCCTGCACAGGGCAAAATTGGCCTTTTTCAAGGCCTGAAAAAGCTAGGATAAGCTAATCTAAAAATCCTAAAAAAAAATACCTAAGATAGATCAGCTAGGGAACTCTAATAATCCAAAAATTCAACTAATTTCAACTTAAAATGAGACCTATAGAAAATCTTGAAAATCTGCAAAAGTCTGAAAGTTTGAAACAAGGTACTGCTATGCTAATGGTTGACTGTTTTGAGTGAAATTAATCAACAAGACTATAGGGTCCTAACCACACATTGAAATGGATGAAAATGGAACCTGAAAATGGAAAAATGAGCTCAGAACTAGCAAGAGCTTATGGGAGCTTATGATGGGCAGTTTGAGCCTTGTGACTGCATCAACTTGGATCAAACCTGCAATAATACTCAAACAACCAAAGAAATGATGAAAACAGCTTAAAATAGCTGAGATTAGCTTAATCAACTTTGACCAAGAGGTAATGGAACAGTGACAAGTGGCTTTGACCCTCTTTAACCCATGCAGCCAAACACTCCTTAATCTATCTGTTTAGAAATTTAAAACTGATTTAGACCTAAAGAACTTATAAACCTGACTTAATAAAGTTTTAATAACTTAATGGAACTCAGAAATGTAAAATATACCTAGTAATAAGCTCCTAATAAGCTAATGTCCAATTTTGACTTTTATGACTGTTTTGAATTTATAATTGGAAATCTAGACTTAAGCTTATAATAACTGTAAAAACAACTTAATATGACTTAAAATGGGACAAGTACTCAAACAGAAAGCAATAAGCTGAGAGATAAGCACTGCTACAGTGCTGGTTGACTGAAGTTGACTTTTGAAATTCTTGCACTAAAGTGATGTTCTGAACATAACTAAGCTCATAACAAGTTATAATTAGCTTGAATGAGCTTAATGCACAGGGATTGAAGCTTATGAGAGCTAATTGAGCACAATTGAGTTTTAATCTAAATAATAAAATTGGACTGTGAATAATTGCAACAAGAAACTGAATTACTTTGATTGAAAAGATAAATTTAGTTCTGAAAAAGAGATTACAAGACTGAATTTGAAAGATTACAATAATTTAAACTACATTCTACCTAAATTACACTACGGAAAATAAAAACTAACTAACTACTCTCACTAGTCTATTACATTGACCTATATACACTAAGTATTGCTGGGAAAGACTCTGTCGACATCCTTGATCAATTCCACACCTTTGGATTACTTCAAAACAATCCCAATCGTCCACTTGCAATTTGGCGCCAAAATTCTTGCAAATCGATTTTGAGCAGGTTTTGCTAATTAAAGAATTTTGTTGTTTGTGGAGGTGGAGGGAAGTTGTTAGTGACTTGGGTGATGAGGTGGAAAGGTGGAGAGGTGGAGGACAGGTGTGGTGGTGGTTTTGGTTTTGTGGTTTGGCGGGGATGGTTGTGAGGGAGAAGGTTTGACCGTGGGTCAAACTCTGGTATTAAATACCAGAGTTAGTTGGATCCGGGTTTTATTTAAAAAGGTGGGTTGGGCCTTTTGTATTTTTGGGCTTGGTTGGGGATTAGGATAGTGGATTGGATTTGGTTTATTGGGTGGGTTTATTTAAGGTTTAGGATAATAGGGTCCGGATTTGGATTGCTAAAAACACAAGGATTATTTTGTAATTTGCTGAAAATACATGGACCATTCCTGCCAAATTCCAAAACTATCTCTCAGGACTGAAACTGCCAAGTGTCAATAGTGCAAGGACCGTAAAACATATTTTTCCATTTTAAAACACCCGGGGACTTGTTTTGTCATTTTTAAAACCCCAGGGACTAAAACTGCCATTTGTTTTAAAGTTTCATTCAAGGACCAATTTTGCCAAGTTTGAATATTTCAGGGACCTTGAATGATAAGATTCCACTTTTTTAGATTCTAGGGACTAGATTTGCCAAATTATGAAAGTTCAGGGACTAAAATGCAAATTATGCTGTTTATTGTTTGTTTTTCCCTGAAACTTATAAAAACACAGTCAGATGATATTTTTATACATTTTTTAGACTTTTTAAAGTGTTTTTGACTGTTTCTGTAGCTCAAATGTGAAAGAATGATGAGTATTTAGACACTCATCGGGAACCGTGGCGGCTGTAAACCTTGTTCTTCTTTCGGTTCTCTTTGTTCACAGCAGCTCGTTTGACGGCCTTCTTCGACATGTAGAACTTCACATGCTCCTCCCACACAGACTGCTCCATGTTCGGAGGAGGCTTTGTTCGTATCACATCCACATTCGCAGGCCCACCCTCCCTGGTAAAGTAATCGCGCTTCAGGTCATATTTGTTTTCGAAACCCAATTAGAACCTCCGGGTTTGACTCGAAACCTAGTGGTCGAACCGTTGAACCGGTAACCCAGTGACTCGACCGGATCGACCCAGTTTTGAAAACATATTAAAAAGATAAGTAAAACAGCAAAAGGGGGATATACAAAATGCAAGTTAAAAGTATAAAAAAGATAAAAATGAATAAAAATACATACCTGCCAGAAATATGATATGGTTTTGAGAAACATCTTCAATTGCAGAAGGTAACAGTGGTTAAGTTATTATTTTAGGTGAAATTGTTCTTATTAGTGGTAGTTTGACTGCTTTTCTGAACATGGGTTTATGTTTTGAAAAAGCATGTTTTAACCCGTCAACAAACTAACAATTACTGTAATATGTTTGGTGTAAGATATATTGATAGGGTCTTAGCTACCTCTTTACAACTACTATGGGCCTGTTTGGTAGATGCTTTTTTGAACATGGGTTTTTGTTTTGAAAAAACATGTTTTAAACGAGATGATATGGTTGTACACGAGATGTTAAACGAATGAATCAAAAAGATGGAATAGATGTGTACAACTTCCTTGACTTGGTTAGAGGAGTATATGAAGAAGAAGCTGATAATGAGTGTCTAGGTGGAAAACTTCAAGTAGATGTACCCATTAATGACGAAACATCTAGTAAATGGGGTGCTGTGGAATCTGATAAACCATAGGGTTTAGATTGGATTAAAAAAGTTGAAGAAAAAACTGAATCTTACCACTCTCAAAACATTCCCAATGCTTCCCATCAAACACTTCACGCCAAAACTTCCCACCAAAACTTCCCACCAAAATATTGGCGCCAAAATTTCCTACTAAAACGTTTGTGTAAAACATCTGCTCTATCCTCACAAACACATTATATACACTCTTATCCTTAAAACCATTCAACCTCACAACCTCTTATCTTCACACCAATTTCAAAACCTTAGATGCAGCGATATAATCCTTTTATGTGTTCTTGTGGAACACGAAATATAAAGCTAAGAAAATCACATAAAAAAGATACATTTGGATGGGAATATTAAGCATGTCCTCTTTCGAAGGTGAACAATCATACATTTCTTATTTATGTAAATATACAAACAATCATAACATTTCCTTATTTATGTAACAGCCAAGAGAAAAAGATTATGGATGTGTATATTTTATGTGGAAGAGTGAATTTGATGACCGGTTACGAGTAATCTCTTCTGCTTCAACATCTCAAGGTGATGGATCTACACCAACAGAGTGCTCAAATTGTAATGCCAAAGATCTTAGGATAAACATGCTGGAATCACAAAAACAGGTGCTAGATACAAGAGTAAGGATGCTGGAGGCAAGACTTGAAATGACAACGAATCCCGGTGACCACGACCACGCATGTCAGTCGGCTGCAATACTCTGTGAGCTGTTAGGTGACATGGACAATCCACATGTTTACATATATATATTTGAACAAAACTTTTAGCTGGTACTGGGGTTGGAATAGTTATATATCAGATATGTTCATACTTATAGAAACATGCAATGCCCATATATCAGATGTGTATCAACCGATGGCCGTGAACAAGACTTGGAGTCCATTGTTATTGGTGAGTGTTTAGATGAAGAGTTGGAGTCATGGGTTCGATGTATAAGAGTTTCCGAGTTCTTGGTTTTCTTTTGACCTAGATCTGCATTAGTTAATGAAGATGTCTTTCTAATGTGATATTGTATGTACGTTATCAACTATGTTTAGTTATGCATATATATGTTGTTGTTGTTGTGAAAATTACATATATGCATAAAGAATGGAGCGATATAATCCTTTTATGTGTTCTGGATGTATGTTATGGTTGAAATCAAAAGAAGACTCTTCTTGGATACGTTTACCAAACCCTTACTAATATTTTTGCTATAAATGCAAATAAGTTTTGCTATAAATGCTATAATAAATGTTTTTAAGAGTTTACAAAGTTCCAAGAAAGTCGTTGCTTTTTTGTTGTATCAATCGATGGCCGTGAAGAAGACTTCTCGTACATTAAATGTGTTGAGAATTATGTAAAGGTGGCGATCTCGACTATTATGAACTAGAGGATAATTACATGGAAGCGGGATCTCCTGAGCTCGAATTCGGTTCTAAACCTGTATTTGAAGACGGTTTACATATATGCATAAAGAATGGAACTGAAGGAACAATATCACAATTAATAAACACGAAGGCAAACCTTTTATTTAAAACACGCAAGAGTTCTCAACCACATACATTTCATACAGACTCAAACGAAACAACTCGACAAGCAAACGAAACAACTCGACAAGCAAACGACACAACTCGACAAGCAAATGAAACACACGACATAGACCATAACAAACATCGCCCATTTATTTTTTTTGCTGCTACTTCCCACTTTGCTAGAACCTGCACCATCTTTTCCCTTCCTTGCTTTCCTTTGCTTGATGAAATGTTCAAACATAGCTTCAAGATTTGTTATCCTATTTCCCAGATCATCAATTTTGGTTTCCAACGTGCTTTCTCCTCCAACATCATTAGCTTGAGCGTCCAACATCTCTCTGTAGTACGGCTTTTTCCACAACCATTCCAGAATCTGGTCTCTCATCCACGGGCTAATGTTCTTATAAGAACTATATTCATCATAAATTTCGTAGCCATATGTATTAAGAACTTCATTAAAGAGACCCTCCGACGATAAAACCTTTGACCACTCCTCTTCCGGCGTGTAACCAGCCATTGTTATGTGTGTTTTGTGAGAATTGACGATTGGGTTATGTGCGTTTTGCCGAGTTGAGGATGATTCGTTATATATAAGTAAAAAATTGGCGGAACAAAGGTAAAATAAGGCGGGAAGAAAATCCCGACGACATGTCGTCGGTACAAAACAGGCGGGAAAAAACACCGCCCAATTATTCGCTATTATTCACAAGCGGGGCAAGACAAAAATAGGTCTAAATAAGTCCCGACGACATGTCGTCGGGACAATAACACTAATGATAAAATAAATGACATCTTGGCGGGGCAAATTCCCGCCCAAATTTTCACTATGATTAGAAAAGTCAAATGTTACCAATATGATCCCGACGACATGTCGTCGGGATTTTAATATCTTAAAATTTTAACGCATTTTTGGCTCGGTCAAGCGTGTTTTTTGTCGTTTAGTGTAAAATGCCGACGACAAAATGTCGTCGGCATTTTGTTAGTCGTCCGTTCTCATGATTCTTGTAGTGATCTACGATGTCTAGTAAATATGAACTAACCTCGTGGTAGAAAAAAAAACCTATGTTTCTAACTATGTGGTCCCAAATTACATTTGTAAGTGAACGATATTTTCTTTTTGGTTTAAATGCTTGTCATATTAATAATGTTTTTCGATATTAATGTCGTCTCCGTACATTTCTTATTTGTTAGTAATATTTCATCGAAGAGCATTCGGGATGGTAACGCCGAACTCGGCGTTATGCCTAGCTGGCACCGGCATTTCTGATGTTAACATACCGGCCTCCCCATTAATCCAACGGCGTTGGTTGGGTGTTTATGCACCCAACGTGCGTTGGAACGTGTTTATTGATATTTTAATCTATTAAAAAGTGGGTTTGTGTTTGTGTTGTATTTTTAGCGTGTTAATTTGGTGTGTGCGCGTTTGTGTGTGTGTTTGTGCAGGTGCCCTACGAAGAAGACGAAGGTTTTTTTTTTTTTTTTTTTTAGTGTGTTAGTGGAAGGAGCGGGATTGTTGGTTTTTTTTAAAGGATCGGGTTTTTTACTTTTTTTTAAATAAATAAATAGTAAGTTATAACTATATATATATATATATATATATATATTTTTTTTTTTTTTAACTTTTTTTTTTTTTTTTTTTTTAAATTAAAATATTAATTGTATTTTTATTTGAATTAATTAAATTTAGTTTATTTGAAAAAAATAAAATTGTGGTCCCAAAAGGGTGGTGTTGATAGTGTTATTAGTGCGGAGGTATTTTTGAGTGTTGGTGTTAAAAGTGGAGATGGTGATGTGACAACACTTTTGGTGTTAACGAGTGCTCTAAGTTTAAATTGCGGACTTTAGGATCTATTGCGAACAGCTAATGTAGCAAAATGATACCACCCTGAAAAATACTCCGTAAATAAAGACATATGTTTGTTGTTTAATCATGTTTTTTAGTCTTCAAGCCTAACATGTCTTGTTGATAGAGTTTGTTATAAAGGATGTGTGGTAATTATGCTTTGCATGTATCATGTATGGCATGCAACGTGAAAATAACGCACTCTTTTATTTTTCTAGCAATTGCGATGCAATTATGCAAATAGGTTAGTAGTAAATCGTTTGATTAATATAGACACAATCACTTTGTTTTAAATATCAATCGGATGTTTATATCCTAAGATATACTAGCTAGCATCACATACGAGTAAAATGTTTGTTTATGTTACCTTTCATTCAATTAAGTAGATGTGACCAATCACACCATTTAGTAGGTTAGAGTTTATGAAATTTTAAATTTTTTACTGCCAATTAGTCAGGTACTATCTGTTAAAAATTTAACATTCCATTTACTACACCCAACTGTGCCTTACTCACTCGTTTTCCCTTTATAAATAGCCTCACTTCACATAAAAAATATTGCATCAACTTCTAGTCTTTTACATAAAGAGTAAACTTAGAAAGGAAAAAAAGAGTGTAAAAAAAAAAATGACAAGGTATTGTTTCATGTTAGTTTTAGCTCTAGCAGTAGTAGTTCTCACCACTACTGCCAGAGACGTTCCAAAAGAACGTAAAAGTACCGTTGGTCTTACAGATCAAAAGAATGTTTATACTTTTGGTGGAACCGGTGGTTTTAATGGTATTGGAAACAATGGTCTACCCATGGGTGGGATGGGAACTGGTGTTGGTGTAGGTGGTGATTTTGGTGGTAACAATGGTATAGGAGGTGTTGGTATGGGATATCAGTATGGTGGTCAGGGTGGCCCTGCAGGTGGTATAGGAACTTTTGGAGGTCTTGGTAATGGTTTTGGTGGTCTGCCACCTCTTGGTGGTGGTGGCATAGGTGGTGGTGGTCCTATTGGTGGTGGTGGTGGTGCATTTCCTATTGGTGGTATGGGGTCGTTTCCTATTGGTGGTGGTGGTGGTGGTGGTGGTGTACTCCCTCATCCTTGAAGCTTGTTTTATGGTCACTATGTAGCTAGCTACTTTGATGGTTAAGAAGTTAGCTTAATTAGTATGTTTCTAGTTTTATTTGTGATGTTAGTAGCTATTCGGGTTTTAAATTATGTTTGTTGTTGTTTCTCATGTGATGTTTCGAGATAATTAATTAATATTATCTATTTATGTTTAGTTCCGTGTTGTGATTCTGAATCATTAATTTGTTGCATGATGGGAAACAATATTTTGAGGTTTATCATAAATGTCAATTACGTCTATTTTAGAATAGACACAAATCATCTTGGGAACCGTTTGTAGGAATACATGTATGTAAGTTCTAGCATATGATAGTTAATAAACATTAAATATTAACTCGTGATCCTTATAAGTACAAGTACAAGACATTTCTCATGATTTAAAATAATTCTGTATATATTCTTTTGTGAATAATATAAGAAGTAATGGTTATGTTTAGACGAGAAAGGGGAAAGAAATTAAGAGACAAAATCGTCGTACAGAAATTTGGTACAAATTAATTGGGACATTAATAATGGAGAGGCCAAAAGGATAAAATTCATAGAGGTAGCTGGATCATAATAAACGAACCCAATATGATATAAATGATTTAGCATTGATTCATCCAAAAAGAAGTTTATTTTCAAGATTTCTAATTGTTTAAGATGGCAAAATTTTATTAAAAGCAAACGAAAATAAACAGATACAACAATGCCACATCCAAATAGGAGAACCAGTTGAATCTTGAGTGTGAGTGTGTGAGCATAACTAGTTAACTGAAAGCCTACGACAACTAAAAACATATGCAAACCAAAACTAAACTAAACTGCTGTCATAGGTTGATTGAATCTTGAGTGTGAGTGTGTCAGCATCGATCCAATAATTTCTTGTTGTTTAGGTTGTGAAGAAGGGCATGTTTGCCACGGGTCGAGGTTGAGGGGTCATGGTAAAGTTTGTGTTGTAAAACGATGCGGTGTTTGTTTGCTGGCTGGGGGTCGAGGTTAATTAAAGGGTCATTGTTGCAAGTGGATGGTGTTGTTCATACGACTTCTTGTATTTTCTCGATCATCTGTTCTTACGCTTTGTCACCACTCAATCACATTGTGGGGATGGAATTGTTTAGTTTGAAATTCCCGTGGGTTACGTCTCAAGTGTGAGGTAGAGGTCGTGGTCGTATTTGTAGCTCGTTTCCATGCTTTGTACATATTGGGTGAATGCCCTTAGTGATTTTGCGTTCAGTGGGTTCGGGGATTGATTTTTTACCTTAGTCTTGTGGCTTTGTATGATTACGGTCAGTACTCAGTGGTGGGTCATGTTAGTTTTGATGCAATTCAAGCTTCTTGCTAGCCTTTTATTTATTTATATAATACATGTTGCCTTTCAAAAAAAAAAATTTTTTTTTTACTGCAAATTGGTCAGGTACTATCTGTTAAAAATTTAACATTCCATTTACTACGCCCAACTGTGCCTTACTCACTCGTTTTCCCTTTATAAATAGGCTCACTTCACATAACAAAATATTGCATCGACTTCTAGTCTTTTGCATAAAGAGTAAACTTAGAAAGGAAAAAAAGAGTGAAAAAAAAAATGGGAAGGTATTGTTTCATGTTAGTTTTAGCTCTAGCAGTAGCAATTCTCACCGCTACTGCTAGAGACGTTCCAAAAGAACCTAAAAGTACCGTTGGTCTTACAGACCAAAAGAATGTTTATACTTTTGGTGGAACCGGTGGTTTTAATGGTATTGGAAATAATGGTCTACCCATGGGTGGGATGGGAACTGGTGTTGGTGTAGGTGGTGATTTTGGTGGTAACAATGGTGTAGGAGGTGTTGGTATGGGATATCAGTATGGTGGTCAGGGTGGCCCTGCGGGTGGTATAGGAACTTTTGGAGGTCTTGGTAATGGTTTTGGTGGTCTGCCACCTCTTGGTGGTGGTGGCATAGGTGGTGGTGGTCCTATTGGTGGTGGTGGTGGTGCATTTCCTATTGGTGGTATGGGGTCGTTTCCTATTGGTAGTGGTGGTGGTGGTGGTGTACTCCCTCATCCTTGAAGCTTGTTTTATGGTCAATGTAGCTAGCTACTTTGATGGTTAAGAAGTTAGCTTAATTAGTATGTTTCTAGGTTTGTTTGTGATGTTAGTAGCTATTCGGGTTTTAAATTATGTTTGTTGTTGTTTCTCATGTTATGTTTGGAGATAATTAATTTATATTATCTATTTATGTTTAGTTCCGTGTTGTGATTCTGAATCATTAATTTGTTGCATGCTGGGAAACAATATTTTGAAGTTTATCATAAATATCAATTACGTCTATTTTAGAATAGACACAAATCATCGTGGGAACAATTTTTAGGAATGCATGTATATAAGTTCTTAGAAGGCTATAACATCACTCAAGAAAAAATCATTGAATTGTACGTGGATGAGAAAGTGACAAATTGAGAACCTCTTTGTTGAGTTAGTGGATTTTTCATAAGCCAAACTTATGTTTAGCCGGTCCTCGTCAATAAGAACATGGTAAACCTCCTTGTCTTGACTCAAGCCACCAAGAGTATCTTTTACAGAACGTGCACGATATCCATATAGCGTGATTCACACGAGACACCTAATAGTTAATGAAGTAAGGCTTTGAAGAAATCCATCTTTTCTTCTTTTGATAAGTCATCAAGAGATACACATGCAGGTAGTATATATAATGGTCATCTTCGTCTTTGTTGATGTAATTCTTTGATTTACAACTCTGTTTAACCAACAAATTTGTAAGAGAGTGTGATACTTTATGCGAAAGGATCACAAATGCTAGTCATCAGCCACTACTACAAAAATGGACATAGCGCTCCCTTAATAGAGCCCGTTTTAGTGAAATGTTAATCCAAAAAGTTCATATAAATCTACGATGTCTTGTAAATATGAACTAACCTCGTGGTAGAAATAAAAAACTACTACCTCCGTCCCAAAATAAGTGTCCAATTTGACTTTTCAGAGTCAAACTGGTTCAATTTTGACCTACACTATTTTTGCGGGTATTATATAATACTTGATGCAAAATATATGAATGAATTGGGTTTTAAGTGTATTTTTCATTGGTATAATTTTTCATCAAGTATTATATAACAAAAAAAAAAAATTTAAAAAAAAAAAAAAAAAAAAAAAAAAAAATTTAAGGTCAAAGTTGAACCAGTTTGACTCTGAAAAGTCAAACTGGACACTTATTTTAGGATGGATGGAGTATGTTTCTCAACTATGTGGTCCCAAGTTACATTTCAAAGGGAACGATATTTTCTTTTTGGTGTAAACGCTTGTCATATTAAGAGTAAATTGCAAAAATTGTTCTTGTGGTTTGGCCAATTTGCACGTTTCGTTCTTGTGGTTTAATAAGTGCAAAGATCGTCCTTATTTTGCACTGTTACGTGCACTTTTGGTCATTCAACACTGAAATTTGGCAAACCACAAGGATGATTTTTACAATGATGGAGGACCAAAAGTGCATATAATAATGCAAAATAAAGATGATCTTTGCATTTAATGAACTACAAGGATGAAACGTGCAATTTGGAAAAAGCACAAGGACGATTTTTGCAATTTACTCTCATATTAATAATGTTTTTCGATATTAGTGTCGTCTCCTTGCATTTCTTGTTTGTTAGTAATATTTCATCTAAGAGCGTCGGGTATGGTAACGCCGAGCTCGGCGTTATGCCTAGCTGGCACCGGCGTTGCCGTACCGGCCTCACCACAAATCCAACGGGCGTGGGGTTGGGCGTTGATGCACCAACACGTGTTAGCTCGACATTATGTCTAGCTGGCACCGGCGTTGCCGTACCGGCCTCACCTCAAATCCAACGGCGTGGGGTTGGGTGTTGATGCACCAACGCGCGTTGGTTAGAAAGTTTTTTTTTTTTAATCTATTAAAAGGTGGGTTTGTGTTTGTGTTTGTGTTGTGTTTTTTTAGTGTGTGTGCTTATTTGGTATGCGTACGTTTGTGTGTGTGTGTGTGCGCGTGCCTGCGAAGATGATGATTTTTTTTTTTTTTTTTTTTTGAGTTTTTTTTGTTTATTTTTATTTTGTTTATTTTTGTTGTTTTTTTTAATGTGTTAGTGGGCAAGTGAAAGGAGTGGGATGTTTGGTTGTTTTTTTTTTTTTTTTTTTTTTTTTTTTTTTTTTTTTTAAAGTAGTGAGAGGTTTTTTTTTTTTTTTTTTTTTTTTTTTTTTTAATTTCTTTTTAATTTTTATCTTTTTAAAAAAAATATTATTTGTATTGTTATTTGTATTAATGAAATTTAATTTGTTTGAAAAAAATAAAATAAAAAAAATTGTGGTCCCAAAAGGGTGGTATTGATAGTATAATTAGTGAGGGGTATTTTTGCTTGTTGGTGTTAAAAGTGAAATGATGATGTAACGTTGATGTAACAACATATTTTGATGTTAACGGTGTTATTTCACCCAGCGCTCTACGTTTAAAATGCGGACTTAGAGGATCTATTGGGAACAGCTAATGTAGCAAAATGATACCGGCCACCCTGATAAATACATATCATTGTTGTCTAATCATGTTTTTTAGTCTTCAAGCCTAACATGTCTTGTTGATAGAGTTGTTATAAAGGATGTGTGGTAATGCTTTGCATGTATCATGTATGGCATGCAACGTGAAAATAACGCACTCTTTTATTTTTCTAACAATTGCGATGCAATTATGCGAATAGGTTATTAGTAGATCGTTTGATTAATATAGACACAATCTCTTTGTTTTAAATATCAATCGGATGTTTATATCCTAAGATATACTAGCATCACATAACTTAAATAGTAAAATGTTTGTTTATGTTATCCTTCATTTAATTAAGTAGATGTGACCGATCACACCATTTTGGTAGGTTAGAGTTTATGAAATTTTAAATTTTACTGCCAGTTGGTCAGGTCGGCTAAAAATTTAACATTCCATTTACTACGCCTAACTGTGTTACTCACTCGTTTTCCCTTTATAAATAGGCTCACTTCACATAAAAAATATTGCATCAACTTCTAGTCTTTTACATAAAGAGTAAACTTAGAAAGGAAAAAAAGTGTGAAAAAAAATGACAAGGTATTGTTTCATGTTAGTTTTAGCTCTAGCAGTAGCAGTTCTCACCACTACTGCCAGAGACGTTCCCAAAGAACCTAAAAGTACCGTTGGTCTTACAGACCAAAAAAATGTTTATACTTTTGGTGGAACCGGTGGTTTTAATGGTATTGGAAACAATGGTCTACCCATGGGTGGGATGGGAACTGGTGTTGGTGTAGGCGGTGATTTCGGTGGTAACAATGGTGTAGGAGGTGTTGGTATGGGATATCAGTATGGTGGTCAGGGTGGCCCTGCAGGTGGTATAGGAACTTTTGGAGGTCTTGGTAATGGTTTTGGTGGTCTGCCACCTCTTGGTGGTGGTGGCATAGGTGGTGGTGGTCCTATTGGTGGTGGTGGTGGTGGTGTACTCCCTCATCCTTGAAGCTTGTTTTATGGTCACTATGTAGCTAGCTACTTTGACGGTTATGAAGTGAACTTAGTGTGTTTCTAGTTTTGTTTGTGTTGTTAGTAGCTATACGGGTTTTAAATTATGTTTGTTGTTGTTTCTCATGTTATGTTTCGAGAAAATTAATATATTTATTTATGTTTAGTTCCGCGTTGTGATTCTGAATCATTAATTTGTTGCATGTCTAGGAAACACTATTTTGAAGCTTATCATAAATGTCAATTACGTCTATTTTAGAACAGACACAAATCATCGTGGGAACCATTTGTAGGAATGCATGTATATAAGTTCTAGCATATGATAGTTACTAGTAATAAACATTAAATATTATCTCGTGATAAGTAAAAGTATAAGAAGTAATGGTTATGTTTAGACGAGAAAGGGGAAAGAAATTAAGGTGGTGTTTGTTTATTAAGAGGGTCTGAATCTGAATCTGAACCGTACATCTGAATCTGAGACGTAAATGTCTGAATCTGAACGCATCTGAAAGGGAAAAAAAAACTCATGTTTGAACGGGAAAAAAAAATTTTTTTTTGGTTATTTTGTGTCAACAAGAGGCATTCAGACGCGTTAAGACACCCCTCTCAGGTCTTGACCATTAAGATCTAACTGCATCTAAACGCGTCTGAACGAAAAAAGAAAAACAAACGGTCTGAACGACAAAATGTCTGACCGATTCAGACATTTGTGTCGTTCAGATGTTGTTCAGAGGCAAAAAAGAAAAAACAAACGCACCCTAAGAGACAAAATCGTCGTACAGAAATTTGGTACAAATTAATTGGAACATTAATAATGGAGAGGCCAACTAAAAGGATAAAATTCATAGAGGTAGCAGTATCATAATAAAGGAACCCAATATGAATGATTTAGCATTGATTCAAGCAAAAAGAAGTTTATTTTAAAGATTTCTAATTTTTAAAGATGGCAAAATTTTATTAAAAGCAAACAAAAATAAAGAGATACAACAATGCCACGCCCAAACAGGAGAACCAGTTGAAACACACTAAAAACATATGCAAACCAAAACTAAACTAAACTACCGTCAAACAGTTGATGGTTTCCCTGTTGGGTAAAGATAATTAACTGCTGGATATTACTATGATCATGTAATCACTTACAAACGAAATTATTCGACCCTAATTGGCCAGGTTACATGAATATGTCTTTGAGATAATTCAAAGTGTCATGTTTATTTATTTTGGTACAAATACAAGAACCTTTTCGCTTTTCACTGTTTTGGTTTAGTGTGTGTTCACATGCATATTTGTTTATCTTATATAGAGAAGAAACTCATTCAATGGTAATATTAGAATTAATACACTACCACACAAACAGGCCAATCCAACCGAAAGTTGCAACAGAAAATCCCCATTGCAAATTTGCAACGACTTACAATTAGCTACGAGATAGAACACAGTTGCAAATCCGTTGCAAAAAACAAACTAATCTTTTTTACATTTATTTATATATATTCCGTTGTAACTTCGTGGCATTTTTTTCTTTCAATTTTGCAACCGAACAAATTAAAAAAAAAAAACAAAAAGGAAATAATTATCGATTTCAATTGCAAATCTGTTGCAAAATTTTAAATTTTGCTACAAATTTTGTCAAAAGTAAGTTTAAATTGCAATATTTTAAAATTTTTGTTACAAATCTGCTGCATATATTAAGAAAAATTACAACGGAATTGCAACGGAGAATTAAAAATGAATATAAGAGAAGTTACCTTTTTAATTTGTTGTGAATGCGTTGCAAAATGTAGATTGGGCATGAAACAAGCCAGAAGGAGATCGAGTGGCCAATATACCAGAAAAGTAGGATAGGACCCTAGGTTTGCATAGCAAACTCCCGGAGAGTATAGAAATAATACGACTAACCAATGCAGGTGAAAAGGCAGTGAGAATGATGTCATAGCAAACCCCGTGTCTTTCCCCTCAGTTTTCATTAGTGATATCAGTATGGGAAATTTTGCTAATCTTGGATGTCCCAAGCTCAACAAGCACTACTACAAAATGGAGTATTTGGAACGCATTTTTTGGAACGGTAACAAAGTGAAGCGTTCCAAAATTCAAGATGGACACAAAATATTTTTATGGAACGGTTCTTTTGGAACGATTTTTGGTGGAGCGTACCAAAATTTCAAAAGGTAGGCCCAACAAATTTTATGGATCGGTTCTTTGACTAAATAGTTCCATAAATTTAGTGAGTTGTTATCAGATTCCACCACAAGCTGCATTTCAACTTCAGTCTACACTCCTGCAACAATACTCATTCATCATAATCATTTTCGCCAATCAAACCCCTTTGAACATAACAAAAGCTTCAAACAAACCAAAGCTCTCAAAGTATGCCTAGTTAACTTCAAATTTAAGAAGGTACGCAAACTAATATCCTCGCTTATTTATGTGTGAATTTTTACCTTTGGTTATATATATTATATATTATATAATTTTTTATATATGTATGTAGGTAAATTGATATGCTTACGTCTTTTTATATTAACGAATGACTAAAATGTAAAGCGATCTAAATTGTATATTTTCATAAAGTCTAGTCATTTGTTGCATTGAGGGGGTTACGTAGTTAATATAGGCTACACCCATGTAGAAAGAAAAGTTTTTGAGCTGTGTTTTTTAGAAATAAAAGGAAGAGGGTAAAGATGGAAGAGGATGAACAGTAGTACTTTCGTCTTATTTATCTTGTTAGTCACTTTCTTCTGTTATTTTTTAATGTATAAAAGGACGGGCTATGCTATAGACTCGTTTAAAAATGTGTAAAGGGGGCTGTGCCCATAGGGGTCATTTGTGTGTCTTTTTTTTACGTAGTTCATTGTAGTTGATGTTTGCTTTCATAAATACCTCTTAATAACTTATTAATTTGACTTATGCAAACACGGTGAAAATTTTGATTATTTATTTATTAAAACAAATATACTTTGTAGTTATAAAGATTTCGTAAACTTCTTTCTACAATTCAAGTTATATTATTTCTATACTTCATTTTAGTTACCCGGATTCGAAAACAAAAACCACAATGAACTAGTTTTACCTTAAATAATGGACTACTAAAATTTAGAACTGTTCACGAAGCGAAGCGAGCCTAGATTCGTGCCACACACGTTTTAAAATCCTGTATCCGCCACTGGGGGTGTTCATCGTTAGCTATCATGAAAACCCGAATATAATATGAGAAAGTGCTTTGATATTACCAGCTAACAATATAGGGATTAAAAGGAAGTCCTCATGTTATAAAATGATCACACCTCCATTAAATGAGAAGTTTAGTTCATCTATCTTAACTTGTGCTTCATTTTGAGTGGGGAAGATGACAATAAGAGAGAGAGGAGAATATAAATATTGAATACTGGTGAAACTGTGAAAGGTTCACGGGGTAGTTAAAAGTAGTTTTGATAAATGTGAAAGAAACTCAATTGAATTATTTTCTTTTACTTATTAGTTTTCTACTTTTCTTCCTCATTTTTAACTTTAGTTTTTTTCGTCAGAATTGCAAATAGTTAATTCATTTTAGATTTTTTAATAGTCAATGAGATATAAATAGTTTTTCTCATTTAATAGTATACGTATAAGTAAAAGTTGCGGCCAATTCTTATCTAGTTTTTATTGTAACTGTTAGTTATAATAAAAAAGGTTATTAATTTTAGTAAAGAAAGTGATTTTTGTAGTAAGTTATGACTACGAGTTGATGTTTTTCTTTAAGAAACGCACCTGTTTAAGATACATGTCTAACTTATAATTCAAACTTGATCTTGTTTCGTAACAGTTTATTTTGTTAAATAAGAATCAACGTGGGAATGAATTCCCTAGCTTAACTAGGTTTCGAACCTCCAAAAGTAATGCGTTCTTTGTTTACAAGGGGCATTCTTTTGTCGGCTCGCCCAGGGCATCCGAAAACTCAGGACCGGCCCTGAATATAGCATAGCCATTTATAAAGAATTAAAGAAAAGCAGTTTGTACTTATATATTTTTTGCAATCTCATGGCAACAAAAAGAGAATGTATTATCATCACTTTAAATATTAGACCAAGTTTTATGTCGTAACTAATCATTGATAATTTACATACTTATATTTTTTTTAACAACTAAAAAGCAGAAAATACGACATTTTGAGAATAAAGACCTTAACCAATTAAGGTACAATGGTTCCTTGCCTAGTTTTACGAAAGAAAATACGTAAACATTAACTTAAGCATGACTTAAGAACAGTTTATTGTAAAATATAATTTGTTGCACTTGTATACGTAGTATATGGTAATAAAATGTATATGTATATGCATATGAGACACACATTGTTCAAAAGTAGGTTAGAAACAACTAAGGGCGAGCATCGGGTCAAACCCAACCCGAACCAACAGAAACCGACCCGGCCTGAACCGAATCGAACCGAACCGGAACCGAAACCGACCAAAACCAAAATAAATATACAAAACCGAAACCGAACCAAAAAAGCTTGATTTGGTTCGGTTTCGGTCTGTTTATCGGTTCGGGTCGGTTTTCGGTTGGATTTGCTCAACCATAGAAACAACTATAACCACCTTTATTCTTATTATGCATATAATACATACCTTCTAGTATTATTGTTTTCTAATTTCAGATGAATCGTAGTACATGGATGTACAATATCCGACGTTCTGATCCAGCTTATTTGAAAGGCGTGCAAGATTTTCTTACCTTTGCTGAGAATAATAGGGTGAATAGTGGAGGTGCTAAAATTTATTGTCCTTGTATAGATTGCAAAAATTTTGCAAGACTTGCAAATATCAAAGATATTGAGTATCATTTGATTACACGTGGTTTTGTGCAAAAGTACACATGTTGGTCAAAACACGGTGAATTACTAGGTGATAACAGCACATCAGTTCGTAAAACTATTGATAATGAAAATGGTGATTCCTACAGTAACGATGACTGTGAAAACTCAAATGAGATGTCTGATAATGTGGAGGATACGACTGGTGACAATGATCAAGAAAAATTGCAAACACTGCTTGAGGACTCACAAAAACCATTGTATGATGGTTGCACAAAATTTTCTATTCTTTCTGGTGTTTTGAAGTTGTTTGGCGTAAAAGCAAAACATAGATGGACGGATACAAGTTTCACAGACCTATTAGAGGCTGTGCATGAAATGCTTCCTAAAGATAATGGATTACCTATTTCGTTATATCAAGCCAAGAAAATGATGTGTCCAACGGATTTAGAAGTTGAAAGAATACATGCGTGTCCGAATGATTGTATCTTATACAGAGATACGTATGAAAATATACACAGATGTCCTATTTGTAAAGAGTCGAGGTATAAAAGTGAAATAAAAATAAACGACAACGAAATGAAATATGGCCCCCCCGCAAAGTTATTATGGTATTTGCCCATCATACCAAGACTAAAACGATTATTTGCGAACGAGAAAGATGCAAAATTGTTGCGTTGGCATTCCGATGAGCGTAAAAAGGATGGAAAATTAAGGCATGTGGCTGATTCACCTCAATGGAGAAAGATTAATAATAAATATGAGGAATTTGGTGGCGAGATTAGAAATATACGGTTTGGTCTTAGTTCGGACGGAATTAATCCGTTTGGAAACATGAGTAGTAAACACAGTACTTGGCCGGTTCTTTTATGCATTTACAATCTTCCACCGTGGTTATGCATGAAACGTAAATACATCATGATGTCATTGTTGATTGAAGGTCCAAAACAACCTGGTAATGACATAGATGTTTATTTGGCTCCGTTGATTGATGACTTGAAAACTTTATGGGGTAAGGGAGTTAATGTATATGATGCATATAAAAAGGACTACTTCCAAATGCGAGCTATGATTTTTTGCACCATAAGTGATTTTCCGGCATACGGAAATCTTTCAGGGTATAGTACAAAAGGAAAATTTGCGTGTCCTGTTTGTGAAGATCAAACATCTTCGAGGTGGTTAAGTAATTGCAAAAAAACAGTTTTCATGGGGCATCGAAGATCGCTTGCGAGAAATCACCGGTATCGTAAAATGAATGGGGAGTTTGATGGGACGACGGAGGATGGAAGGGTAAGGACACGATTTGACGGAAAAGATGCACTCTCCCGAGTTCAAAATGTAAATACCGTGTTTGGAAAATCAAAGAATAGTCGAATCCCAAAAGGAAAGTGGAAAAAAAAGTCAATATTTTGGGACTTAGAATATTGGCAGTTTTTAGAAGTCCGACATTGCCTAGATGTTATGCATATCGAAAAAAACGTGTGTGATAGCTTGATAGGCTTATTATTAAACATTACCGGGAAAACAAAAGACGGGGTTAATGCTCGAAAAGACATGGTTGAAATGGGTATTCGATCACAACTTGCGCCCGAAGAAGGGCAAAGGGGCACATATCTTCCACCTGCTTGTTATACTATGTCGAAAGCCGAAAAAACGTAATTTTGTCAATGCTTACATGGTATTAAGGTTCCGTCAAGCTATTCTGCAAACATTAAGAAGTTGGTGTCAGTTCAAGACTGTAAATTGGTTGGTATGAAGTCACACGATTGTCATGTGTTCATGACACATATGATTCCTATTGCTATTCGCGGATTACTGCCAAACAACGTCCGACATACAATCACAAAACTTTGCTTGTTTTTCAACATGATTCATTCAAAAGTGATTGATCCTGAAGTGCTAGATTCATGGCAAAGCGATATTATCCTCACGCTCTGTGAACTAGAGATGTATTTTCCGCCTTCCTTCTTTGATGTCATGGTTCACCTCGTATCTCACATTGTAGGAGAAATTAAGGCTTGTGGTCCGGTATTCCTACGTTATATGTACCCTTTCGAGAGATATATGGGTGTATTAAAAGGGTATGTAAGGAACCGGGCGCGACCAGAGGGCAGTATCGTAACCGGATACCTTGCTGAGGAGTTAATTGAATTCGGTAATGACATTGTGAAAGGTGTCGGGAATATTGGCATTCCACGTTCTCGTCACGAGGGAAGACTTTCAGGGGAAGGGACAATTGGATTGAAAATGATCGACCCAGACCGTCATGCTTTACAGATTGCCCATTCTGTAGTCCTACAACACATGACATGTCTTACTCCATACATTGAACAACACATACAAAATTTACGTGCGACATATCGCGGGAGAACCAACAAATGGTATCAAACTAAGCATAACGAAGAGTTTGCATATTGGCTTAAAGACATCGTGGCGGAAAATTTAGGTCAACCAAATGTTGATAAAACAGTGGAAAGGTTGGGAGAGGGACCAAGATGTGTGGTTAGATCTTATCAAGGATACGATATTAATGGTTATACATTCTACACTCAAATGCAAGATGAAAAAAGTACAGTGCAAAATAGTGGAGTTACATTAATAGCCTCGACAATGGAATTTGATAGAAGTAATCATGATGCAAGGGCTACAAATGCCAAGAACTCATTTTACGGTGTTATACAAGAAATATGGGAGTTGGATTATAATACTTTCACTATACCCCTTTTCAAATGTAAGTGGGTGACTAACAACTCACGAGGTGTTATGGTAGACAAAAAAAGGTTTCACACTTGTAGACCTTTCAACAGACGGCTATACATCTGACCCCTTTATTCTCGCAAAATTAGCCACTCAGGTATTCTTTGTTAAGGACCCAAGTAAATCAAGATGGCACATTGTCTTGCATGGTAAACGACGTATACTTGGTGTTGATAATGTGGTCGATGAGGAAGAATATGATCAGTTTGACGAGTTACCACCCTTTTCTGATGGCGTTCCTCCGTTAGATGATGATACTGTTGAACCTGCATACTTACGATCCGACCATAACGAAGGATTATGGGTTGAGTGATGTCATGCTACAACGAAGGTTTGATACAACTTAATTATTTTTTATATTAATTATTTTGTTTTTTTTTTTTTTTTTGAAATTAATTATTTTGTTAATATATATGTTATAACTAACCTAATATATTTATATTATTTTTTTATTTACAGGATTGTGTAACATTGAAGAAAATTAGAAGAAGTCGATCTAAAGGATATTTTTATTTTTATATTCAATACAACGTAAGTTATCCTATGACAAGTGTAACTTTATTTAATGTGTTAAAATTTCAATCTAATGGTAATTGTATCTAACATTTAAGTCATTTTTATCTTATAAAAGTATTTATACGATTGCTAAATATTCGAGATTCTCATAACCATTTACTTTTTGAATGTCCATGTTCTATGCAGGTTTGGCTTAAGGTTCGGGTTGTCTTTGATATGCACGCTATTCCCCCAATAATGTCTGATGTGGTTTCGTATCTTATTCCTATCTCCAAAGGAAGATCAATGATTAGTGTTATCTCAAGATTGCTTCTTGATGTGTTTATTACATTTCGCAAAAACGTAACTCAAGATGACGGGAGTTCCATTTGAGAGCTGTACTCTTTTTTCCTTATCCAGGGTTTTTCCCACTGGGTTTTTTTCTTGGGAAGGTTTTTTAAGGAGGCAGTCTCATTTGGTATCTTATGCTCCCTGAATGTTGCTGCTGGATTGGCTTGGAGAGTTATGCATTGGTGTTTGGAGTCTCCTGGATGTTCTGATGTCGGCCGTCTTGGTAGTCTCTAGCTGTTTGGATTATTGGTAGTTAGTTGTAGCTAGAATTGTTTGTTTTTATGGCATGTCATAAAAACTCTTTATTTCGTGATTATCAAGTTTAGCTTGAGGTTAATGTGATACTTCAACCAAATTTCATTTGTAGTTAACCTTTTTTTTATGAGTAATACATTTTATCGGAGTAACCATTTACTAAAAAAAATGTTTTATATGTAGTAAAGATGATGTAGGTGTTTATATAATTCAATATCATTAGCTTGCTAACCTTTTATTTATGAGTAATACATTTTACCGGATTAACTATTTAAACTATACTCAAATAATTAGGATTATTAGAGATGACATTCTCTTAGTAATATCATTAGCTCGCTAAGGCTTTTTTTTTTTTTTTTTTTTTTTTTTAACATAGCTCACTAAGCTCAAACAAACTAAAAATAAAGTGATAGATATATATTGTTTCATAAATTAGAGTTTAATATTAACACAATGTGATACTTTGGCGGTAAGATTCGCGGGTTAATACTCCCCACTCCTCTTCTCTTTCGCATAGAAGAAACCACCCACTCACAATTACCCGGATCAGAGGCTACACATCCTCTTTCTCATGGAAGAAACCACCCACAATCGATTTCGCGGGTTAATACAATGTCACGAAGAGGTAAGCGAGGTAAAGCAAAGGGTAAGAAAATATATCCACCTGAGTCGTTCTATATCGATTTCAATGAGGATGGACTAGCTATTGGACCCACACGCGGTAGATTTGCTTCATGGTTCTCACTCGAGTTGAAATCACGTATTTCTTATCATTTGGAATGGGATAAAGTAACACAGGCGATGAAGGATCAGTTATGGCTATCTACCAAGGTGTTATGTTTATTAAAACTATATATGTGATTTAATTTATTTATGTATTTGTATCAGCGAGTTAATATCCTTTTTTTTTTTTTTTTTTTTTTTTTTTTTTCTGAAAACCATTAGGAAACTTGGAACATTCCAAATGATAATGCAAAGGGCACACAACTCAGGATAGCCAACGATCTATTTAGGAAGTTTAAGAACAACCTTGTTACAAATTATTTCAACAAAAACAAATCACCATTTGATGATTACAAGTTTTTGGACGATCGTGATTGGGAAGACTTCGTTGCGTCCAAAAGATCGAAAGACCACCCGGGGCGAACCAGGGCAAAGTCATCAGTTGTTGGGAAAAAGAAGGGATTAGGGAATGCGGGTGTGGGGAAGCGTAAGGTAGTAGTTGACGATTTTGATGCATTTGTGAAAAAAGTAGCACTGAACGTGATGGCCGCCATACCCACATTACAACAAGACTCTGGGACAAGTCAACAACTCCAATCTACTTGTGCTTCAGGTCGATCATTTGATGATATTAATGAAATTGAGGTAACTTTGTACATGTAAATATTATTAGTTATTAGTTTGCTGTCTGCAAATATTGTGCAGTCCATATATGTTCTTGTCTGCACTTTTATTTCTAGCACAAGATTTGTCTACTGTTAAAATTTTGTAGTCCATATATGAAGCACAAGTTTGCATATTTAGTCATAAACCTACAGTTGTATAGTGAATGGAATTATGGAAATGAAAGATACTAAGAAAGCAAATCAGTTAGTCACTTGTGGTATCTACATATTTGCCAAGTCAAGTTTGCAAATCTGCAAACAGTTGCAAACAGGCCTACTTTCTATATCTAAAGCTAATAGTTTACAAGTTGGTTTAGGATAGTACTTTTAGCGCTCAACATAGGTTACTTTTCTATAACTTAATCATTGAGCTGGGTTATTCTTTTTCATGTTTATGTATGCTGTGATGAATTGGATTCTTATGGTAGACTTTACAATAAATGGTATTTTGAAATGTTGATTCTACCTACTAGTTGTAACCATTTTATATTGGGTATGAATTAGTTTGTGGGTCATACCGTAAGTGGTTAATACCAGGTTATTAATAGTTTACCCTAATAAGTTGATTTGGATTAACTTATATTGTTATGTATAAAATGATGTTATAAATGCTTGAGTTATAATGATCTATCATGTGATGTTTATCTTGTGAACCCGCTCTGCTATATATTTGAAATACTAACAAAATTCTATGTTGTGCAGGCATGTGAGCTCATTATGGAATGGTTTGGAACAGAAAAAATAGTAGCTAAAGGGCAGGTATATCCGAGTAGAGATGGGATACTACATGGATTACCTATTCTTGTTTAGGGCTTTTGACAACTCATTCAAATGGACTATGCTTGAGGTAAATCATCAACTACTTGTGTGTTTACTGGTTTCTTAATATATATGCATTTAATGTAGTGTATGGTCGTTATTTGGTCGCAGTGTAACCAACAAAAAGGTCTATGGGAATGCGGGTACTACATGATGAAGTTCATTTTTGAAACTTTGCATATTAAACAAAAATCCTTCCCGGACCAAGTAAATGTTTATCCACTTTGTTTATTTGCATTGAATCCATTCGCTTATGTGAAATTTGAACGTTTTATCTTATTATGTTTATAGCTTCATGACTCTAGAAGGGCTTTAAGGGAAGATGAGTTGGACGGATGGGTACTGAGTGCGGGAGCAAAGTTTTTCGTGGATTATTGCACTGATGATGTGAATTGAGGAATTCTACAAGATCAATTTGGGAAATGTTCTGTTTTCACCCGGTTTTGCGCTAGTTGCTGCTGTTGGTGGGCACCTGGTGGTATTTTAATTGTTTTCTTAGTGTGTAGTTTGAAGGTTCTAGTTAAGTGTGTTAGGTCTTTGTCTTCAATCAAGTAGGATGTTTGTTTTGATTTAAATAGGATGTTTTGGATCTTTTGTTTGCTGATGGCTTGTGCCTCTTTGTATGGCTAGACCTTTTTGTTTATTTAGTAATATATTGCTTTTAAAATGAAATTGTTGAAGTACTTATTGTGTTGTGATTGTTTAATAATGTGAATGTTAGCCCGCGCGTTGCGGCGGGCTTTTTGGCTTTCGATTTTTGGGTACATCACCATAAGAAAACTATATATTGAATTGAAGGTCTAGGAACACAATCTATTAGTTGTAGGACTACAGAAAAGAAAAAAAAAAAAAAAAAAAAAAAAAAAAAAAAAAAAAAAAAAATTGGGTTGGTTTTGCTGCAGCATACCGAATAAGCAATTAGATCTATGAAATTTCAGCAAAGTCTAGAAATAAGAAAGTGATCCAAAAATCTATACATAACAAAAACATAATGACCTCAATTATTAATATCACACATCATGTGATCTGTGTCCACTGAATATACAATCCAAGAGTTGTTACAGAGCTGGGTGAGGAAAAGCATTGTTATATCTTCACTAAAATGTACATTTTCCCTTTATGGAAAAGCATTGTAAAGGAAGCTTTGTGCTAAGCCTCAACACTTTTGAATGATAAACACATATTTTTGAAAGCTGCAAACAGAATGAGTGTGGATGCATCTTGCTGTCTTGATGAAATACTTTTGAAAAAATCAAATGCTCTATACCTAAAATAATGCAGGCGCCCATAAGACTTTCCATTTCATGAATCATGATTTCCATCAATAGATCATCATTATGAATCATTCAAAATTACCTGGAAATGGGAAGTGCGAAGACATCAATGTTTATGCCAAAACAATGAAACCATAATCTTCTCAAACTCATCCTTGTGAATCATTTCAGGCAACTCCTCCAACTCGCTTAAATAGATCAGTTGCTTCTGGCTGCTTGTAATTTGCCAAGATCTCAACAACCCCTTAATAACAGAGCTCGATAGTTTCAGTTCTTTCTCTATGAATGAACCATCCAATCCATGGTTATATCATTTTCCTAAAAGAAAATTAATTATTCCTTGATTCAAATGCTAAATGCAAAACTCCATTTTGAGAGTATCACTTAACCTTTCAAGCTGCTGAAGACGGGAGTTTTGAATTGGCGAACACCAATCCCACTCCCACTGTAAGAGGGGTCCGGTCTTTGGACTCTCTCGAGTGCATAAAACGTCCTGCATATTTGGTCCTGAACATCTGATATAAGATCAATATAATACAATTTCACCTTCAATAGAGCTATACGTTTTTCATTGATCATACCTTATTAAAGAGATGATATCAAACATAATCGCCGGAACTGTTATAAAAGAAGTCACACTATACTTTTCAATAGCTTCTAGAGCTGACTTAGCTTCGAATTTACTAAGGCTGATTCGACATGAATACTATCATCTCATGTATATATTTTTCTACAAAATACTAACACCGCCATGACTGCGTTGCATAAAAATTATCAATATTCAATGTCGATTTATATAATTGACATTGAATATTGATAACTATGTATAGTAACACCGCCATGACTGCGTTTCCATATCATGGACATCCAACAGCAGTTTTCTAAGTGGTTAACTATGTATAGTATACTTTTAAAGCAAATAAGCAAATGACCGACATCCTATCAGGAAGTTAAATAAACAAAAATATATAAAGAATGCATACATAACGATGTTTATACCTTGTTTATCTTCAACTGCTTGAGTATTTTTTAACCAATACAACCTGTATACAACATTTTTAAAATTATTATTGATTTTGGAATATAATCGAATCATGATCAGATTGAAAAGAGTAAAAAGTAAAAATGTCAAAACTACTGCTTAAATGGTATTCAACTATATTTTGATAAGCCAAAAGTGAATAATATGTTACGCATTTCATCAAACATGTGGTGTGTAACAATATATTCCAACTAAATACACAATTTAATTAATGATTAAGACAACTTGCAACATGAAATAAATGTTTAACAGATTAATTATGATTTTTAAAATTAGTGTTTTTTCAATGATTCATATATGAAATCAGAATAGCAACGAATTATAAATAACACAAAAACGAACCTTATTAATATAAATTAGATAGAAGATCCATGGTTCATGGTTGAATGAGATGGGAGTGATGGTTGTTTCGATGCATCAGGAAGAAAGTAGCCCATCGGTGACAAATCAAAATTGATTTGTTGTAAACTTGAATTGTTTTTGGTATAACTGATTTGGGATGGTGATTTAGGGTAAACTGATTTTTACGGTATGAATTGATAGGGATTAAAATCATTTAGGGTTCTTGTTTGTTTGGTTTTCAAATTGTTTTCCAGGTATTGTTAACGATTGAGGTTTAGGGTAAATAAAATTGTTCAGTGTGTGTGTGTGTTTTTTTTGAGGGTGATGAGTGTGAAGAAAGGTCTGTGAAGTGTGAAGAAAGGTCGAGAAGGGGGAGGGAAATATCTGGGGAAAAACGGAACGGGAAACGGGGTGGGTCACTGTAGCAACCGTAAAAGCACTGTAGCGTCAACTGTAGCAACCCGTAATAGCACTGTAGCCGTTTTTTTCCCACATATAGTATATAGGATAATGTGATTCTGGTGTTAGATTGTCAAATAGCAATCAATTGTCAAATAGCATTTTGCTCCAGAAAGAACCCATTTTAAGGAACGCCAACAAATCCATTTAACAAACCCATTTTAAGGAACGCTCCAAAACCAAAATTTACTTAAAAGAAAAACCATTTGAAGGACCGGTTAAAAACAACCGTGACTTACAATCACTTTTTAAGAACGGTTAAAAGACCGAACTAAAAAACAACTAATCTTTTGGAACGCCATCTATTAAGACGGTTCAAAAACCGTTCTTAAAAATCTTTTTAACCGAACCTAATAATCCTTTTTCCACTAGTGAAGGTTATCTATGGCGTCTTTGAATGTGGTTTATGGGTGATTTGGAAGTGGAGAAATAAGTTAGTTCATGCCTCCACCGACTCGCGTGATAAAATTTTGGAAGAAGATGCATTTTCGTCTATTCAAAGGTTATCAAAGACGTGGATCTCGGCGCGTTGCAAGTCGTCCCCTAGCAAACTGAACAATTGGATTTCTAATCCTAGAATCCTTTTAGTAAGATTTAGCTTGGTGGTTTGTCGTTTCCTTATGGTTTGTTTGTCATTTGGCCGTTTGTTGTTGGGCCTTTTTGTTTTCTGTTTCTGTTGTATCTGTTTCGGTCTGAGCATTTTTATAAATCACAGCTTTTCAAAAAAAAGAAGAAAAGAGATTTAATTTGACTTTAGAATACGCCTAAAATCCAAAAAGACAAAGCCTAGAATCTTGAGTTTGTTAAGCTTCAACCACCTCATTTGTAAAAAGCCTGAAAACGACATTCTGCATGAGAGGTTCCACACGAAGCATTATTCGTTCTTCACTTCTTCTCGTTCTTCCTATATAAACTAAAATCTCACAATTAAGGGAGAGTATAATTCAAGCATTAGTAGAATGACAGACGAAGAGCTCCGGCTTCAATGAAACAGGATGACCAATCTCCTCTATTCCATGCAGAGTAAACCTCACCAATCATGTTTTTCTTTCTTTCTCAGTTTTATTGAAAGACTTAACTCATTCAGATACATGTCCCCTGTTTTTACAGTATCACTATTGAATTTATTTCCGAATATGTGTTTTTTACGAGTGTGACAATGGTTTGGTGCATGTGAGCAATAGTGTTTGTATCTTTGTAATACTATAGATCTTTAATTAGGCACTTTTCTTTATTGTCTGAACACCTTTTTCTAGTTAAGTTTAGTTAAGTAGACATAATGCAAATTATATTTTCAGAATAACAATATTTGACTTGAGACTCCAAGGTAAAGATTAGCGGTAGAACAAAATTTTTGTGTGATTTTGAATGTTTTCTTGTTTGAATCTGTTGCTATTGTTAAATAACTTTTACTAGTTTATTATCATGTGTATACAAGGGGCTTAACATTAACATTAATTATGAAAACTTGTACCTCATTTCGATATTTATATCCCCTATTACTAGGGTATACGGTATGACGATAAGTTTATTTTAATAATAATAATAGAGTTAATTGCAAAAATCGTCCCTAACGTTTGGCAAAATTGCAGATTTCGTCAAAATAGTTTAAAAGTGCATAAATCGTCCCTAAATCAAACTATTTTGATTTAGGGACCAAAATTTGCAAAATAGTTTGATTTAGGGACGATTTATGCACTTTTAAACTATTTGGACGAAATCTGTAATTTCGGCAAACGTTAGGGACGATTTTTGCAATTAACTCATAATAATAATAATAATAATAATAATAATAATAATAATAATGAAAAAAATTTGTAAACACTAAGAGTATTACCGTTAAACTCAGTTCGAGTTTAAGATCTCTTTTTTTAATAAATTTTGGATTTAATTAAAAATTACATTAACTAATCAAAATATAACATTATTCAACATTTAAGTCCAAAATAAAAGTTTCCAGTTAGTTGAGCATTTTGCTTTGTTTTTAAAATAAAGCTAATCAAATACAAATTTACTTAATTTCGACCAAATTTCGCTTCAACTTTAATTTCTATTAACAAATCATAATGATTTATTTTGCCGACATTGCGAAATAGAGTAATATGATTAAAAATTTAAAAACTTTCAGTTTTCAGGTGGCAAAATGGGCGGACCAGGCGGGCACGGGCTAAACGGACACATGTTATACAAATCGCTTTATAGAAGACCGAAAATGACTAAATAAATTTCTTAAACGTAATACGACATTCATATATAAAAAATTAAGTATATATTATATATATATATATATATATATATATATATATATATATATATATATATATATATATATATATATATAAGTTTTTCTTCAAAAACGATTATAATGTTCTCTAATTGAGATAAAATATGTGCCCGTTGTGCCCATTTAACTTTTCAACGGGGTAAATGTGCCAATTTCAAAAAAAAGATGGCTAAATGTGCCAAAATCTTTTACAAAATAGTCAAAATTAGTTCATTTTTTTCATTTTGGGCACAAATTGCCACCTCTAGTTTTCATTTAACAAAATATGTTCTAAATATAATGTTATTTCACATTTAAGTTCAAAATAAAAAATTTCCAATTAATTGAGCATTTTGCATGTTTTTTCAAAATAAAACTAATCAAATACAAATTTACCTAATTTCGACCGATTTACTTCAACTTTAACACACATTTTACTGACATAGTGAAATTGACTAATGTATTTATACAATTAAAACTTTAAGTTTTCATTAAACACATATGCTCCAAAGATGTCATTAATTTATTATATAAAGGTTTAATGCTTTTATCTTCTTCATCGTTCAAGACTTCAAGGTGATATGTGAAAGAATTTCTTGTTTCTTTGGGAAAGTGGAAGCTAACGCAAGGCTACCTTTGTTTATATCAATTCTCTCGAAATTGGTTTCTATACGTGGGTTCGACATACCGAATTATGTCTTTAGCAACTTTATTTCCTCCGCTTGTTAGCATCAGCGTTACTCTGTAAGCTCTCTATATATGTTTTATAGTTATAATCGCAAAAAATGTCTAAAACATGTACAATGTCTAAAACAACACCACGTCAATTGAACAAAGTCAAATCTTTCGTCCAACGAAAATCTATACAAACTATTAATCGATATTAATACATAATGAAAATTTTATGTAAATATCCACGTGTACGTTCACGGGATTATACCTATATAATTATAAAGGATTTTATATAATTTTATAGATGAATCTTATTTAACAACCTCGTTTATACACTAGAAATGCTTTAACATGCCAAGTTAGAAATTTACATTTTTATACAATTGTATTATTAAAATTAGATAATAATAATTTCTATCTTCAAATAATTAAAATTTAGATATATTGTAATTTATGTTAAAACACATTACGTAAGATTTATGCCAAAGCTCGGTATAAGCACGGGTAGGGCTGTAAACGAACCGGACGAACACGAACGGAGCATTGTTCATGTTCGTTCATTTAATTTTAACCGCACAAATAAACGAACACGAACACTTAAACGGACGATTTTTCTTGTTCATGTTCGTTTATTAAGAAAATGACTTGATCATGTTCGTTTATGTTCGTTCATTAAGACACTAAACGAACGCTAAACGGACATAAACGATCGAACATAAATGAACATAGACAAACAACATAAACTTTATTAAATTATGCATCTAATATTGTTTTATAAGTGTTGTTTTGTTTAAACAAACTAATTTTAAAATTATACAATTAAAAGATATGATATACCGAACATAAATAAATAAATGAACATAAATGAACGTTAACGAACGCATAATCGGACGTTCACGAACATAAATAAACGGACGTGACTTTTGTTCATGTTTGTTCATTTAACTAAACGATCGTAAAATATTGTTCATGTTCGTTCATTTAATAAATAAACGAACATAAACGAATTTTTTACCGAACGGTTCATGAAATGTTCACTGAACGTTCAGTTCGTTTACAGCCCTAAGCACGGGGGTATATAACTAGACAGAATATACACGATCATTTAGGATTTGTGAGATAATGATACATATATACATATAATACACGTAAATTCTAAATAAAAATATTTAGAACGACAATTTAGGATTTGTGAGATAATGATACATATATACATATAATACACGATCATTTAGGATTTGTGAGATAATGATACATATATATACTATTTTTTAGCGGCTAGCTTCCATCGTTCTATTATATATCTAAGCACACAATGACGTACACGCATAATATGGAGACTTTAGACTATGATTCAAGCATTGTTCTTACAGCAGCGGCAGAGCTAGCTTCCTGCTTCCTTAAAAAAGGATCATGAATCTCCTCCACTTCATGAACTGTAAACTTCCCCGATTATTATTTTTTGTTGTTAGCTTTCTAGAGGTTTTCTTTTTATGTGTGTGTGTGTGTGTGTGTGTGTTTCCACTGCGAATTCCTGGCTAATAGTAATGGACGACTTCTTTCTGAGTTGCATTATGTTTTTCATAAGTCTTAATTTATAGAGATACATGTCTCCTTTTTCTATTAATCCACATACACGTTTATTTTATAATATTTCTCATGGATTTGACCCTTCGAGCAGCCAAAACCAGCCTGAAAGCTTGGAAAATTCAGACCATGACTCAAATATTCTTACTGGAAGAGGTGGACAGATTGTAATATCTGTTGACAATGAAGAACACACCGCTCATGATCTACAGCCTAAGTAAGTTTGACTAAATTGAATCATTTCTTCTTCAAGATTTAAGTTTTATGTGTGTTTCCACTTAAATCTTGAAGAGGTTTACTTTTGCGAACACAACGCTCATTTCTTCTATCAATCCACATACACGTTTTGTTATCTTTCTAGGGGTTTACTTCTGTAGTCTAAACATCGCGTAACAAACAATCATGTCATTTGGCTTGAACATGTATACCGAACAAATAAAGTAATGATATATTTTTTTATCTAATTGTTCTTAAATATATATATATATATATATATATATATATATATATATATATATATATATATATATATATATATATATATATATATATATTTTTCAGATCTCTTACTTACCATGGACTATTTGTTGTAGTTTGGCCTTCAATTAAACCTTGTTTCTGCGTTAGTATAACTTCCTGATTCGTATGAATGGAACAGGAAGTTTGGGACAGAATCTTGTAACAGAAAATGATAGTAAAACTCAGAAATAATACTAATTCAATATGTATTGATCGATTGAATTGTTACATAAACCTAACATATATATAGTGGATGAAACGGTGCCATGGAAGAGGCATACCGATTCATAAAGTAATCGATACATCTATTTCTAACCGTTATAACATAACTTACGGTTTATCCTAAAAACCTATGACCCAGCCCAATGTATTTTGGGTTTACAGACTTTACAGAATACATACATATATTATTCTAATTTACAATTTCTAACCAAACTATAATAAGTTTAGTTTAACATCCAATACTCCCCCATAAACTAAACTTGTCAAAGGTGAGTCTTCAACTTTCTTGACTTGTCTTCACAGTAACGCTGCATCTTCATCAGAGTAATAAGCGAGAAGAGATTCTTCCTTCTTGTCTTTATTGTCTTTCCATTTCGTGCATTCCTTCGCAAAATGTCCATGCTTACCACATTCATAACACCTGAGCTTGCTTTTATCTATGCTTCCATGACTAGTACCTTTTCCATAGCTACTCTTGTTTTTGGTGAAGTTTCTTCCATGTCCTCTACCACCTCCTTGATTATTTGAATTTGCCAATAGAAGTTTGTTTTGATAATTGTCTTCTGGTTCGTCTTGACTTTTGAGTCGTTCTTCAAAAGCTGTTATTCTTCCTACGGCTTCTTCAAATTGCATTGTATCAATCTCTTGATATTGTTCGATAGACGCCACGATTGGTAGAAACTTCTTTGGTACCGAGTTAAGTAGTTTCCTCACGAGTACTTTATCCTTTAGAGTACCTCCAAGGCTTTTAAATTTGGCTTGTATGCTACTTAACTTTCCTGCAAACTCACTTGCTCTTTCACCAGATTTCATCCTTAGAGTTTCCAACTCGCTCCTCAAGGTCTGCAAACGTGCTTTCTGAACTAAATCGGCTCCAAGATGTTTAACTTTAATTGAGTTCCATACTTCCTTTGAAGTGGTGTATTGTGCAACTTGCATTAACATGTCTTGTGGTAATGTTTGGAATATCATTCCTTTCGCTGTATTTTCTGCCTTCTCATCTATTGATGTTTCTTTCTTGCTATCTGCTCCTTCCTTGCCATTTGTTGCCTCTTTTGGATCAATCACTTCCCAAAGTCCATACGCCTTTAATATCGTTTCCATCAACAGTGCCCAAGTTGTATAATTCGTATCTGTCAATTTGGGACATTGAAGTGGTATGTTTTGCTCTCGAGTTGGTGTAGATGATCCTCCTATCTTCATGCTTTGTTGCTTTCTTACTTGCTTTCTTTCTTACTTACTTGTTTTGAAACACGAAGGTTTCTCTTACTTGCTTGCTTAGAATCAAAATTGATTCTAACTTCTTGCTCTTGATTTTATGATCAAATTCCTTGCTGTTTGGGCTACTTGCTACCCAATAAACTTGCTATATGGGCTTACTTGCTACCCACTTTCTTGCTATCTAGGCTACTTGCTACCTAGTTTCTTGCTAATAATGAACCACGATGATCCTACTTGCTTGCTTGTTTGAATCAAGGGTTCTACTTGCTATTTGAATCTTAAGGCTCGGAACTTGCTATGAACCTAAGGATTCGGTTTAACTTGCTATGAACCACAAGGGTTCTGGTTAACTTGCTTTGAATCACTAGGATTCGGTTTATCTTGCTATGAACCACAAAGGGTTCGGTTTCTTACTTCTTACTAGTTTTGATATTTTTCTAATTTGAAATAACTGATCTTGTCTCCCTAAATAGAAAAAATATCAAAACTTTATTCTTACTTTCTTACTATCTTCAATTGATTTTGGGATTTTATATAATTTTCCTAATCAATAAATAAAGTGAAAAAGGAAAAATAAATAAATACTTAAAAATATTTTTCCCAAATTCCCAGACTCGGGTTTTTTTCCTTTTCCTTCCCCACTTTACTTTTCTTATAAAAACCTAATTCTAATTAGATTAAAAAACAAAAAGCGAAAAAAAGAAAAAAAAAAAAAAAAAAACTCAAGAATACCAATCGCTCCTTCTTCTCTCTTTAGGAATCGGTTGGTATGATTATCAAACAAGGTTTTCCTTCTCCTATAATCGGTAATTTTTGGAACTCTCGTTCTGGTCCCGGTTGTCTTCTTCCGGTTCCGTTCGCCTTTCTTACTTCTCCAATCGATGAATGAAAACGGGTAATCCTTCTTCCTTACTTGCGGTTGATTCCCGGACTCGTTCTCCCTTGATCGATTAGCCTTGGGTTCTGATCCCAAAATTGTTGTAGTTTGGCCTTCGATTAAACCTTGTTTCTGCGTTAGTATAACTTCCTGATTCGTATGAATGGAACAGGAAGTTTGGGACAGAATCTTGTAACAGAAAATGATAGTAAAACTCAGAATTAATACTAATTCAATATGTATTGATCGATTGAATTGTTACATAAACCTAACCTATATATAGTGGATGAAACGGTGCCATGGAAGAGGCATACCGATTCATAAAGTAATCGATACATCTATTTCTAACCGTTATAAACATAACTTACGATTTATCCTAAAAACCTATGACCCAGCCCAATGTATTTTGGGTTTACAGACTTTACATAATACATACATATATTATTCTAATTTACAATTTCTAACCAAACTATAATAAGTTTAGTTTAACATCCAATACTATTGTATCTTTTATATGGTGGTTCTCTTGTTGTCATGTACCCTTCATGGACATATATGTTTTTCCTCGAGATTAAGATGATTTCCAGAAATGAGTAAAAGCATGGGTTATTGATATGAAATACTTACATAAATATCTATACTAAAACTCCATGTACGCATGAAATTATAATATATATATATATATATATATATATATATATACAAATATATATATATAATATATAAATATATATATATTTATTATATATATATATATATATATATATATATATATACACAAATATCTAGTAAGTTGGATGTATGTCTAAACTCCGTTAGTACGACTAATGTCAAAACCACGCACGCACGTGTGTGAGTGTAAAACTAGTATATTATCTACAAAATTAATAGCGAATTTACATAGTATATGATCAAATAATGACAAAATTCTTACTAATTGAAGCTCAAGCGAGCATATAATATAACTCAAACATAAACTATTTAGCATATATCATATTTCATCAAATGTTAGCTCTTCGACCGTTTACTCATAAGTCTTAATGAGTTTATGGACATTTATTTAAGATTTGTGAGTTTTCGGGCTTCTTATTTTTCTTTCTTTTCAGATTTGTGTGTGTGTGTGAAGGATTTGTTTTGTGGTTATCTTTTCTTCAAGATACTTATTTACGTATTTAGGGTTTGAGTTAGCTATATTGCGGCTATTTTGACGATGATGATGAGGAGGCAGGTGGTTGCGTTCGCTATGATGATGATAATAACGGTGGTGGTGATTGCGGTTGATGATTTTAGGCAGCAAATGGTGAGGGGCATATGTGGTGGTGACTCTGTTTTTGGATTGTTTTTTTGTAACAGAGAAAGTAAATCGAGTTGGGTTTTGCAAATGAAGTGATTTAGAAGATGTGAAGTGATGAGGCGAAAAGTGTACCGCTTTTAAGGGGTCATTTAAGCCCGAAATCGTATTTATTTGATCAAATATTGCCCTAAATCGTTCCTTTTGTCATTTTAGGTACTTTTGAGGAGAAATTTGGAAAAGGAGGCATTTTGGACGTTTTTGGAGCATTAAAGTGAAGAAAACGGCAAAGTCTCAAGAATCGGCTAAAAGTTACTCTTGACGGCGTCACAATTAACATGGGACGGCGTCATGCCTTGGCAAGAAAAGTTGGATGTGAAATTTACTCATGACGGCCAGTGAGTTAGCATGAGAATTCTGACGGCGTCACGCTTTAACTAAATCAAGGGCGTCACGGCTTAAATCATAAGGGGACGGCGTCACGTTATAGGTCCGACGGCGTCAAGCCTTGATAAGCCAGAATGGATTTTTGAAGAGCTAAAGAGGGACGGCGTCAAGAAGGTCACCCGGGAACCCTAAAAGCGGCGAGGTGACGCGTCACAATGCATAAGGTGACGCCGTCAGATGTCAAAGTCTATATATAGTTTTCTAATTTTTTGTCATTAAGGAAGCTTTGTGTGTGGAATTTTGGGGATAAAACCCTAAGACGATTTTAGCTACTTTTTCAGGGCCTTCTTGCCTTGAGATCTTCCATGTTTCATTGAAAGTAAGTTATCAATTTAAATTTCATTCAATATGTCTATGTGTTGTTTGATTCTATCTTATGCTTGTCTTTTGTTTAACATGTTAGGCTAATTTTATCTTGTGTTTGCTTAGATCTAATGAAAACCTAGCTATTAAATTATTGGTTGTTAGTGTGTTGTTAGTTGTATTGGATGATTGTTTTATCTATGTTAGGCTTAAGAAAACTGGCTAACTTCCTATTCGGAAAACTTGCTTGAACGTCTTAAGAAACATGAACCAAACGCGTACTAAAGGTTTTTTTATGGTTGTATTTAATGCACAAGCGAATTCTAGTATCCCATGTTAGGAGCTTCCTAGCCGGCTCGACATAGGAGTGAAGTGGGAGTTGTAGAGTTTGGGAGTAAGTACGCCACCCCACGAATGGTATTAAGGAATACACCCGTCCATCCACGGACATAATTACACACTAATTAACCGGTAAAAAGATAGTTTGGGAGTAAGGAAATCTAAGTAAACACATTTCTCCACACATAATTTCTCACCACTTTTCTTTTTTTGTTATTTTATTTTATTTGCATTTGTAGTAAATTGGGTTAGTTGACTAGCAACTAATTCCGCCCCTTCTTCCAAAACCAGAGATTTTTACTTGCTTTCCATAAAATATTAAAAAATACAAAAAGAATCATCCCTCACCTTTAGACCCTAATTAGAGTAGTTTTTCACACCTAACGAACACTATTCCCTGTGGAGAACGATCAACCCCCCGTACTTACCACTACACTATACTACATCGGTCAGGTACACTGCCTGGTGGGGTTGTAAGCCTCTTGAGATCCCTCGAGAGGTTAAAACCTGTTTTAAGTTGCAAAACCCACGCATCAAGTTTTTGGCGCCGCTGCCGGGGGAATAGTTATTGTTTAGGTTGAAATTTTTTTTCTATTAGGTCTACTCACTAGATTCCTTTCTAGTGAGATTTTTATTTTATTTTTCTAGGTTTTCTTTAGTCTATCTTATTTCTTTGTACTTTTGTTTGTGATACCTTCCACTTACCTCAATGATAACATTGGTCCATTTGATCCCTGTTATTCGTGTTTTTTCGCCGTGCAAATTTTTTCAACTACCCTTTCCCCCCGCCCCCATAGTAGCAAACAACAACCTTTCACCCGACCACCACTTTGGTAACAATTCTGAGATGGAGGAGTCTGACCTTTGAGAATGATTATGTTAGTCCATTTTACTACTCAGACCCCCGATGAGGATATTGGTAATGGAGAATAGTTAACGAGGAATGGGGAAAAAGAGGAAATTGATCCCTTTAAGTATGTTGACCCTAGGACTAAGATCGAAAAGGATAGCCTCTTTAACATGCAATTCCCGTGTAAAATTGGTTATCATGATTTTTATGCTTATCTTAACTCATCTTTGCCTATGAACATTATCTCTCGCGCTAATTATAATAAAATCATGGTAGATGAGCTTGAATATCAAGGAGATAACATTGTTGCTAGGATTAAGCCACTACACGTGTTCGTAGGAAGTTTTGTGTATGTGGTGGATTTTTTGGTTATGGAGAACTTAGGAGAATTTATTGATAACAAATTAACCCAAGTCATTTTTGGAGAACCCTTCAAAAGGTTGACCAACCTTGACGAAAAACTTGTGGACGGGTTAATTACATTCTCGGATGGGGATGAAGATTTTGTTTATCAAATGCCCCGAGCACATCCTAGGTTTAAGAACTACCCCATTGAATCTTGCAATAGAATTATGCCTATCGACTTGTTAAGTGAGAATGATAAGAGGAAGGGGCTCAAATATCCACATGAGAAAAATAAGAGATATTATCATGGATGTTTGGAGCTGAATGATGAATACAAGAAAGATGAGGCAACAATTAGATGGCTAACACTCGGATACCGTGAGCATAAGCGACACTAGATGAGCGTGACTTTGAGTCTAGCTACAAGACTCGTTAATAAAGAAAAGCGCTTCTTGGGAGGCAACCCAAAATCTTTATTTGTTTTATTTGCTTTGTGTGTTATTTATTTGTTTGTTTGAATTTATTTGTTTCCGTATGTGTGTTTAATTTTTATTCTTATTGATTCATGTTCAAAACTAATTTGTGAAAAATGCTTTTTTTGTTTTTAACTTCGTCTTAACTACATATAAAGGTATTTTGCAAAAGATAAGTGTAAGGGAAATCTAAATCGGTTTATTAGAACACATTATGAACATGAATCGTAATAATAAAAATTAACATACATACCGTATTTGTTTGAGTCAAATGCTTGTATCGAGTCTAATTTATGTTTTGGGAAAGGTTTCCAGAATAAGTAAAGGTTTTCCAGAAATTTTCCGAAACTTAAAACAAAATTTTTGTCAGGTCTTTTTTGCCGGCGTCAGGGGTTATAACCTGACGGCGTCAGATTAATTTCCAGAAATTTTTGAAAATTTTTTTTCATAAAAAGTTTTTATTTAAATCTCCAACTTATAACTCCAGGAATCTGCAAGTTATCATTCCACAAGCATTATACCCCTTTTATATAGATTTATCCCGCCGATGTTATCAGGTTTTCGTGTTTGTTTTCTCAGGTTCAACAGGGTTAAATTTTTGGGCAAGGAAATTTTTGAATCAAGCTTTAGGGATGCCCTTTGCTGGACTTCAAACATTCTCTTTGGAGGAAGATTTTAACCGTGTAAACATTATCCAACGACGAATCAGGGGAGTATTTGATTTCATCTTTTTCTTTTTCTTTTACATCTTGTTATTTGACATTAGGGACAATGTTCATTTTAAGTGTAAGGGGAGGGTAAAAGTACGATTTTAGAGAATACAATTGCGCTTGATTTTTTTTTTGTTTAATAGTAGATTTGTAATAAAACTGAGAGAAATACTTGTTAAGGTATTTTAGTCCCCAAAATTTAAAAATTTTTTACAACATTAAGAGTGAAAACTTTGATCTTAATGAGCTTCTCACGGATAGGAGTTAAATGATTTAGCAAAAAAAACCGTACCACTAAAAATTTTCCACCCCCAAAAATGTGGGTTCGCCCCTAAAAATTGGTGGGGAAAAGCATTTTATGCAGATGGGGTCCCGGTAGCACTTAGATTCTAGAACTTGCGTTAGGACCATTCCGAGGCCACAAGTGAGACAAAACGTGAAGTTAGATTTACTACATGTAAGAGGCATTAGGATTAACCCCATTGTTTTACACCTGTGTTTTTGTTATAATTACATTGGCTACATTGGTCAAGTAATTCTCCCACACCCTTGCGTTGTACTCATTTTTAGTACACATACCCCTAGTACACCCCCAACCCTATCTTTTCGTTTCGACCTTTAAGCTTTTTACTTAAAGGAAGAATTGTTACACCCCACTTAAATGTAACCCCAAATCCCCCTTAGCCTACCTTGTATGCACCACTTTATGCTTTATTGTAAACAACATTTTGTTTAAAACCCAATTAATTATCTAATTGATTCATGTTCCCAATGAGTCATATCCTTGAAACATATTGTTTTGGGACAAATTGGGACTCATGGGTAAATACTAGTGTAATGGAGTAATGGGGAAGAACATCATTTATTACCCCCATATGTGCAAAATTTTTAAAAGTACTCCAAAGTTTTTCAATTATCTTAATTCGAGCCCATTAGAAGTTATTTTAAAGTTATGTAAAAGTTCAAGTGTAAGGGGAGCAAGCCCCTATGAGTATTATTTTGGATGGTAGGGTAAAATTGTATGCAAAAAAAAAAAAAAAAAAAAAAAAAAAAAAAAAAAAAAAAAAATTTCAAAAAAAATACAAAAAAAAATGAGAAAAAGAAAAATAGAAAAAAACATACGGACTACCACCCCCGTTTTTTTTATGTTTATTTTATGTTTATGTTTTGTTATTTTCTTTCATAGCTTAAGATCGAGTCTAGTCTTGGCTTAGAAACATTGTATAGTACATGTAATGATCAAGAAACTTTAACTCGCCACCAGTAAAATATCCCTTATCCAACAAAACCGTGTTTTTTCCTTTTCCCAACCTAACTTATAACCCATTTTAAAAAAAGCCCTCTTTGATAGTTTATCTTAGTGCTTACGCCCTAGTGGAGGGGGTTTTCGGATCCTTTCCCAAGCCTATGGAATCTTTTGCTATGACAGGTATGAGAGATATTATCGTTTTCATTTATGAATTTTTTTTGATGACACTTGAGAGATGTGAGTATCTAAACACTACTTTTGAGGTGCAAGAATGTAATCTCCGTGCTTATTATGATTGAAAATGAACGATTTTTTGTTGTAATTACTTTTATGTTTGCATTAAATGACCCTAACTTGTATTTTGATTAGAATAAAAGCGAAATTTTCTTGGGGGACAAGCAAATCCAAGTTTAAGGGTATTTGATGAGGCGAAAAGTTTTACGCTTTAAGGGGTCATTTAAGCCCGAAATCGTATTTATTTGATCAAATTTTGCCCTAAAAACGTTTCCTTTTGTCATTTTAGGTACTTTTTTGAGGGAAATCAGAAAAGGGGGCATTTGGGACGTTTTTGGAGCATTTAAAGGAAAAACCCCGGGAAAGTCTCAAGAATCGGCTAAAAGTTACTCTTGACGGCGTCACAATTAACAGGGAAAGGCGTCATGCCTGGCAAAAAGTTGGATTGAAATTTACTCATGGAGGGCCGTGAGTTAGCATGAGAATTCTGACGGCGTCACGCTTTAACTAAATAAAGGGCGCCGGCTTAAACATAAGGGGCGGGCGGCACGTTATAGGTCCGACGGCTCAAACCTTGATAACCAAATGGATTTTTGAAGAGCTAAAGGGGGGGACGGCTCAAGAAGGACCCGGGAACCCTAAAAAAACGGCGGGGGTGACGGCGTCACAATGCATAAAGTGACGCCTCAATGTCAAAGTCTATATATAGTTTTTTTAATTTTTTGTCATTAGAGGAGAGCTTAGTGTTGGAATTTTGGGATAAAACCCTAAGACGTTTTAGCTTTCTTTTTCAGGGGTTCTTGCCTTGAATCTTCCATGTTTCATTGAAAGAAAGTTATCAATTAATCATTCAATATTCTATGTGTTGTTTGATTCCCATCTTATGCTTGTCTTTTGTTTAAACCTGTTAGGCAAAAATTTTATCTTGTGTTTGCTTAGATCTAATGAAAAACCCAGCTTTTTGATTATTGGTTGTTATTTTGTTGTTGTTGTATTGGATTTTATTGTTTATCTATTTAGGCTTAAGAAAACGGCTAACTTCCTATTCGGTAACTTGCTTGAACGTCTTAAAAACATAACCAAACCGTACTAAAGGTTTTTATGGTTGTATTAATGCACAAGCCGAATTCAGTGACCCATGTTAGGAGCTTCCTAGCCGGCTCGACATAGGAGGGTGAAGTAGGAGCTTGTAGATTTGGGGAAGTAAGTACGCCACCCCACGAAGGGTTTATTAAGAATAAAAACCCGTCTTTCCACGCGACTAATACACACTAATTAACCGGTAAAAGATATTTTGGGAGTAAGGAAATCTAAGAAAAACACATTTCCCACACATAAGTTTCTCACCACTTTTCATTTTTTGTTATTTTATTTTATTTGAATTTTAGTAAATTGGGTTAGTTGACAAGCAACAAATTTCCGCCCCTTTTTCCCAAAAACCAGAGATTTTTTCTTTGCTTTCCATAAAATATAAAAATACAAAAAGAATCATCCCTCACCTTTAGACCTAATTAGAGTATTTTTCCACCCTAACGAACACTATTCCCTGTGGAGAACGATCAATCCCCCGTACTTACCACTACACTATACTACATCGGTCGGGGTACACTCCTGGTGGGGTTTTGAAAAGCCTCTTGGATCCCTCGAGAGGTAAAACCTGTTGTAAGGTTGCAAAACCCCCCGCATCATGAAGATGTTAATTTATGTTTACGAAAGATGGTGATAAATTTAGGTAGTGTGTTTTTTGATAAACTTTGGGTGTTTGGGTGTAACACCCCAACCCGACAAGGGTCAAAATATCACTTTAAAAGGTGTCAACAGAACATAAAAACGCAAGCGGAATACTTTTATTAAAAAGGTTACTAAGGTTTTCAAAGGAAATAACAAAATACTAAGTCTGAAACAAAATAACTTCAAAAATGATATACAATTCCAAATGAATTTTAAAAAAAGGATAACCCCCAATTTAATACAAAGCAATTGGGTAACTATCGTCAGGGTGGTCCACTAAAACTCATACTCTCATCACTCAAATCCCAGTCTCCTCTTGAAAACCTGCCGTAGAGGAAAGAAAATGCAGCTGAGCTTAAAAGCCCGTGAACAAAAATTAAACAAACGAATATCAATCATGAATAAATGTACGAAATGGAATCATAAGGATTTTGTTAGAAATTTAAATTTTATATTAATTGAGAAGTGAGGTCATTTGTTAAGTTAGAACATTAGTGTCATGTGTAAAAAGCAATATTTATTTTAACCAATGTGGGCAAGAAGTATTAGTTTAGTTTGTAGTCCAAGGTAATTGTAATACATATACTACCCCACACATGGTCCAATTTAAAAAGCCCCATCTATTTCAATAGATGTGGTTTTTTGATCCATATATACACACACACTCTCATTATCTAAAGGGATGCCTCATTATCCATGTGAGAGTGTGTGGTGTTTCATCTTTGTCTTTGATTATTTCTCCCAAACCCCAAAACATTTTACAAAGTTTTACCATAAAACCACACTACTCCCTTTTCTTTATTTTTTTCCCGGGGGGTGTCATCAAGTGTTCTTGTCGGCGGTTTATTGATAAAATGAAGTGGTTGGTTCATTCCAAGTGAAGAACAGCCTCAAAAATCTGCTGACAAATATGCTATTCATAAGAGCAAAAAAATTGGTGAGTCATAAAATGATAAAGGAATCAAGAAAAATACGGGGAAATGCCCCCGAGCTCAAAAATATGTCTAAGGATTTTTAAAAATGCCCTTAAACCAAAAACCAAAAAAAAATCCCCATCCCGTCATAACAAATTGTCTAGCTCCCAAAAATGAACGGGGGGGATGGCACACCAAACCATTCACTACAAAGGCCTATCAAAACATATTCAAAACAAACCTAGGGGGCATCCATACGCTCCCCGCAAAACAAATTTTGTACCCCCCAAACCCCCCCAACCCGCTCGACAAATATATTGGCGTAAAACCCAAAAGGGGAAATAAGTCCAGTCAATAATCATAAAATCAAAAAAGGGAAGCCGTGGACCAACACAAAACCCCCCAATAGTGTCATTCAAAATTGGGCCCAAAGAAAGGCCATTGGGCCTCCATGACTATTAGCCAGAAAACAACCCCAAAAAAAATGAAAAAAAAAAAATATGCCAAACGAGATATGCTATAAACGAATAATATCAAAAGGAAGGCAAACAAAATTTTTTTTTTTCAAATAAATTTTTTTAACCGTGAAAAAATCTATTAAACATCGTTTTTTTAAAAAAAATCTTTTAAAAGGGGGTTTTAAAAAAAGTAAATAAACCCCATATAAAAAAGGGGAACGCATCGGTTTTATAAAAAAATTTTAAAATAGTTTTTTCAAAATCATCAGATAAAATATTTAAAAAGGTTTTTCCCCCCGAATCATAATTTTTTGATTGTTACAAAGGGCCAAAGGTTCTAATACGAATATTGAAGGGGACAAGAGAGAAGGAAAAACAAACTATATCAGACAAATAACTAAACGAATATCAAAAAAATCATAAAACGAATTCATAACAAATGAAATAAAAACCCAAAGGGTCGAAGAGTCAATCAAAACCCCTTTAAACCCCCAAAAAGGGGGAAATATCCCCCCCTTTGCAAATAAATGAAAGCAAACGGAACAGTGATCACAAGAAAACAACGTAAAAGCCTTCTTCAACAAAACTACACAAATTTTTGGGTTTCCCTATAATACTTAGGAGTCCATTTTTTAAGCCCCCTTAATTGTCAAAAATGATTCATAAATACTTTTAGTGGTTTTTATTAATGTATTGGGGTTTTCCCTTACCAAAAATTTAAAAGGGTTTTAATGAAAAAATTTAAAAAACAAAAATTTTAAATTTTGTACATTTTTGGGGCAAGCACATAAATTTGGGGAAAATTTTTTCACAAAGACCAAGTTCTTTAAAAAATTTCGTTTTTAAAATATACTTTTCTCCACTTAAAAAATTTTTTAAACCACACTAAGCCCTTTTCCCCAAAGCTAAAAAAATTTTTAAAACATGTACTTATATTCTTGTGACTTCCCCTAAATTTTCCTAAAATTTTAAAATTTCTAGTAAAAACCCCCCTTTTTAAAAAAATTTTTTCCCCAAAAAAATATCCAAAAAAGGGGGAAATTTCAAAACACCCCTAAAGTTTACTTTTTTAAAAACCCCTTTTCATACTTCAAAAATAAAAAAAAATTCTAGAAGTTACTAAAAAATTTAAAAAAATTTTCCGTAAAAGGAGAGCTTTTTAAATCCTATAGATTTGAAATAAAAAAACGTAAAATTTTTTACTGTTTTTTCTTTCCCCAAAAAAATTTTGGTTTTTTACATATGATTCCAAAAAAAATTTAAAAAGACAGCCTAATAAACTCTAAAACCCCCCAAAACAATTGGAAAACTTAATTAAAACCTTAAACTAAAAATTTAAAAAATAAAGAACCAGTATTAAAGACTTATGAAATTCGAGTTGAAAAAGCACAAAAATTTTGGGTTTTTAAAACGCCCATTCCAAAAACCCCTTTTTTTGGCCATCAATAACATTTTTTTAATTTTTTCCAACGCCCCCCTGATTTTACAAATTCACAAGACCTAATTTAAAAAATCATATTAACAAAAATTCAAATCATATTAGAAACCCCACCTTCAAAAACCCTATACCATAACCTTTTAAAACCGATTACACTATTTTTTAAAAAAATTACACAAATCAGCCTGGGTTTTTTATTGAACCCCCCTAAAATTTTTGAAAATTTTTTAAAAAAGACCCCAGTCTTTTTTAGATTATCATTAGTTGACATGAGGGTTTGGAAAAATGAAACCAAAAAAAGTCCAATTCACCAATATTAAGGGGTTTTTTAAATGTTTTTTTAATAAAATTTTTGGGTTCTTAATAAAATCAGGGGGGATACTTTAATTTTTAAAAACACTTTTTAAAAAGCTCATTTAATTTTTTAAAAAAATTTTTTTCCCTTTAAACCCACCTATCTTAAAAAAATTTTTTTTAAAAATTTTTTTCCCCCTTTTATTTTTTTAAACACAAGCAAAAAAATAAAAAAAAAATCTTTAAAACGACTGTCCCCCAAAAAAAACTGGGTGAAACACCCAGAAAAAAAAAACAGTTAAAAGGGGGAACAAAAACCCCTTTTTGGGAAAAAAAAACCCCAAAAAATTTCCCCCAAGTCCCCCTACATCCTAAAAATTCTTCCTATCCAATTTAAACCTTTTAAAAATTTTTTTTTTTTGAAAAATAAATTTTTAAAAAACCAACCCATTTTCCCCAAAAACCAAAACACCCGTTTTGACACTTAATCTAAATTTAAAAAAAAAAGATTACCCCTCCCCCCCCCCCCAATGACCCCGAAAAAAATTTTTTTATTCAGAAAAATAGGCAACTTAAACTTAATTTTTTTCTCAAGAATCATACAAAAACACGTTTTGGGGGCATCAAATTAGAAAACCCCCCCAAACCGACCCAAAAATTTTTTGGAAAACCCCCTCACATCAAAATTTTTAAAAAAAAAAACCCTAAAAAAAAATTTTAAACTTGCAAATTTTAAAAATACAAACCAAAACCCCCTCCCAATTGTTCAAAAAAACAATAACCTTTTTAAAATTTAAAAATTATTAGTCCCTAATTTACAATCCCAAACCATCCAGCAAGAACATAATTATTTTTTAAAAAATTTTTAAAAAAAAAAAATTAAAAAAAATTTTGAAGATTAAAAAAAAAAAAGAAGCCGAAAAACCCCAAAAAAACCCTAGAACGATCCCCTTTTTTTTTCTTTTTTAAATTTTTGGGGGTTTGGGGAAGGGGGTGGATTATGGGCATTAAGGGGGGTAAAAAGGAGGGATAGTTTTGGGGGGGGTTTTTGGGGTTTGGGTTAGGATGGGGTAAGTTTTTTGGGGGGGTTTTTAAATAAAATAACTTCCCAAAAAACCCCCCACAAAATTAATCGGCCCATTCTTTTTTTTCATTTTTTTCCCTTATCTTTAAAAAAACCCCCATTTGCAATACTTAAAATTTTTTTGTTAAACTTAGGAAAATTTTTTAAAATAAATATTTGAAAAAAAAAAAATTTTTTTAAATTTTTGGGCGTTTTAAAAAATTTGGGGGGGATATTATATATATAATATATATATATATATAAATATATAAAAATATAAAATATATATATATATATATATATTTAAAAAATATATATAAAATATATAATTTTTAAAATATGGAATAAATTTCTATAATTTTTTTTTAGCTAACCCCTACAATTTTGTGTTAATAATTTGTGGGTCCCTGAATCTTTTTTTTGGGGCCCTGAGAAATTTTTTTTTGGGGGTAAAAACATTTCTTTTTCTGGCACAAAAATTAAACCAAGATATCCCCATAATATATATATATAATAGGGGGGGCTTTCCCCCCAGAATCCCCCTTATCTGCAAAAAATGCGAGAACCACTTATTACCCTAATAAGCAAAAATGTGCAAAAAATCAAACCAAAAAAGGGATTTTGAAAAAATCTAAAAAATTTTTTAAAAATTTTAAAAAAAATTTTATTTTAATCCAAAAGGGTAATAGTAAAAGTTTAAAAAATTTTTTTTAATTTTTTTTTTTTTTAATTTTTTTTTATAAATACCCTTTTTTTTTTTTTTTTTTTTTTTTTTTTTTTTAAAAAGCGTTTTTCCCCCTTTAAAAGCAAAAATTTTTAAAAAAAATATATATATATAAATATATATAAAAAATAATATAATAAATATATATATAATAATATATATAAAAAAAAATAAAAATTTTAAGATAGTGTTTTCCAGAATTTTTTCATATATGTTTTTAAAAAAGCATATTTTTTGATTTGTGCTACAATAATATTTCCATAAATATTAGGGGGATAAAGGGGTTTTTTTTTTATAATGAAAAAATTTAAAAAAAAACCAAAAAAAATAAATGTTAAAAACAAATGCACGCCCCTTTTTTTTTTTTTTTATCTACAACAGTTTACCTTCACAAAATTTTTTTTTGTCTCATTCACCATTAGATATAAAATCCAAAACAATCACCTAGATTAACAAAAGGGTTTAAAAATTGAAATCATCCAAAAAAAAAAAGGCTAGACAAGCGTTGCAACAATGGTACCCAAGGTACGGCTTAAGGATATAATTCTTTTGCCATTCCATAAAAAGATTAAAATCTTTTTGTAAAATCTTAACGAAACACTAAAATCCAAAATTTTTTTTATAAAAAATCAAATTTTTTTTTTATAAATTTTTAACCAAACACTAAAAGATTCATCTTTTATATAAAACTTAACCAAACACCAAAAAGATTCAAAATTTTTTTTTTTAAAAATCTTACCACGATGCAACCACAAGGAAAGGCAGTGAGTGTCAAACGGCGACGCGAGCGAGTGTCGGCGACGGAAACGGTGGATTCCGGTGGCAGACTTTCCGGCCACAAGCAATCTGAAAAAAAATCTGGTAACAAGATTTAAATCAGAAAAAAAAAAATGAAAAACCCTTTAAATAAATATAAATCTAACAAATACTAACAAAATTTTTAACAATATTTTTCATGATTTAATTTTTAAAAAATTTTTAACAACAAATTTAAAAAAAAAGAATACATAAAAATGGCGCAACATGTTTTTTGGCAAAACCACGGCGGCAGAAAATTTTCCGGCAGCACAAACCCCAACAATTCCATCTAAGCGACTGAATTTACATGTCTTTTTTTTTTTATTAATTAATTCTTCTACAAAAATAAGAACCAAGAAGATTATGAGTACCGATTAGCCATTTAGGCAATCACTAGATTTTTTATGCGATTGATCAAACTGATCGACAATGGATTTATATATACTACCTTAGAAGTTTCGAGGAGGCTAAATAATCGTGATGACCAATAGAAAATTTGCTGTTGTTTGGGGGCTATCAACGGTGGTTTTGGAAAAAAAAAATGATGAGAGGGGCTAGGTTTTTTGCTTGAGGGGAGAAGAGAAAATACAAGTAATTGAAAAGAGAGATCCTAAAATCACGTATGGCAAGAGAAATAAAATTGACAAATTTCAATTTATGGAATGAAATATTAGCCTTTTATCCTTATTAATTGTGGCCTTTTTTTTCTTTTAAATTTAAAAAAAATGCCACATTTAATTTTAAAACCATTGATCAACTCATCTAATGTCTAAGTGAGTTCTCGCAGTTCTCGCAGAAAAAGTGGTTTTGAAAGAAAGTTTCACATATATATATATAAATTATATATATAATATATATATTTATATATATAAAATATATATAATATATTATAAATAAAATAGTAAAGTTAAAATAAAAAGACAAATTCCATATATATATATGGGGAGGGTTAATGTGAGGATTTTTTTAAAATTATAAAAATAAACCAATCTAAACCGTTGGATTTATAATTTTGGTGTTAGATGAGATTTGTATTAAATGATGTCATTATAGAATTAAATTAGAGTTTCAAGGGGTTTTTTTTTTTTTTGGTACATTTTCTTTTCACCATTAATAAAAAAAAAATAAACTAAATTTAAAACCCTTTATATACAAACATGAGTCATACAAAAACCAAAATAATATTATATTAAAAATGGTACATTGATACATTACAACCACAATATCAATTAAAATGAACATTAATCATGAGCCTCCATGCGATAACAAAAAAACGAATACATTTATTAAAAATGAACCCAACTGATTAGTGCACACAAAACAAATTCCTATAATTTGATACATCCCTTCCTAAAAAAAAAAAAGATAAAAATATTATAAATACACAAATACATCCCATTCGAAACTGATACAACCGGACTAATACCTAGATACATGGTGGTACATTTCTCGAAAATATAACTGATGCTCGTGGTACGTCATTTGAAAATAACTGATGCATCATGGAACTATCATCTTGAAAATAACTGATGCATCATGGTACATCATCCCTTCAAAGAATCAATAAACCACACGGTCGCTGGATCTGAAAACAAACGATGATTCTGGCGGCTGTGTTCAACAGGTGAAACCCAAAATATTTCCACATCCAACCAACTAAACAATAACAATGACAGCCTCATACGAAATCCTAAAACCAGTTCACTCCCATCCAACAGTTCGTGATTACTTTTAGGAAATAGGAATTATCGCCGGAAAAAATAAGACGAGAGGGAGGAGAAATGGTAAATTGGTTAAAGTTTTCACAACAAAACTCCAGAAAACCATATGGGGTGATGGATTTTTTAGGTGAAAAAGATGAAATCATAGAGAAAGTTGGGAGCGGCGTAAATTTTTAAACAGAGAGAAAAAAAAGATGTGGTTATGAAGAGAGAGGGAGTTAGAATGATTTTTATTAGGGTTAAAGGATAATAATGGTAAAATATTCTAATTACCCTTTTAATAACATTAATAATTTCTTTTTCTTCTTTAACAAAATGCCACTTGTATACTTTTATTGGTTCTCACTTTTAAAACTTTAAGAAATCTCTCATTTGATCTCAATTCTATATATATATATATTATATATATATATAATATATATATATATATATATATATATATTTATATATATATTAAATATATATATATATATAGTAAAGTTAAAATAAAAAAGACAAATATCCGTACATTACTAATATATATTTATTTTTTAAAAGTTCGCGAAAAAATCTCAAAAAATTCCACAAGATCGGGTATGTTGGTGCATAAAACTTTTGTGAAAGAAGTTTTTATGATTTTGAGTTTTTATACGTTTTTTTTAATGCACAAAAAACGAATTTTGATGCGCAAAAAAAAATTGATGCACAAAATTTTCAACTTGTTTTAGTTAGATGCGCAATGTTATTTTTGATTAAAAAGTCAAAAGAACTTGGGTGCAAAAACAAATTTTTGATGCACGAAAAAGATTTAATGCACAAACATATTTTTTCATAATTTTTTTGGGAAAAAATATTCACTTTTAGAAAAACTTCATTCACAACTTTTTCATGCGAGAAAATTTTTGAAAAAAAAAATCTTTTTACGTAATGTACGGATATTTGTCTTTTTATTTGATCTTTATCATATATATTATATATATATATATTAAAATATATAATATATATAAATTTTAAAATATAAAATATTATATATTTGGGGACTTTCATTTCAGAACCATCTTTATCTGCGAGAACTGACAGAACCACCAAAAAACATACATGCACGTCTTTTAAAAAAAAAATAAAAATACACGCAAATCATCAATAATCGTAAGTATCCACCTATGTTCTTCAATTATCATCATGAACTCATCATTTTTTTCACAAAACCTTACCCACGGACTGCAATATTGTCGTTGCAACCTTATAAAAACATACATGCACACCTTCAAAGAAAAATTTATATTTTCCAATTTCTTATCAAATTCTTTAGAACAACCATGTTTTTTTTTAAAGCATATATGTTGTTTTTAGAACATATGTGCAAAAATACAATAATTGAAGGCGTGCATGTATGTTTTTGGTGGTTCTGTCAGTTCTCGCAGATAAGATGGTTCTGAAATGAAAGTCTCACTATATATATATATATAATATATATATATATATATATATATATTAAATATATATATACACACACACACGTATTTCTGAAGTCTTCAAGGTCTGATATTTTTAATTAATCAAATATATTTTTCATTTTATATGAGATTTGATGCATGACTCTGTTTTTCTATGAATGCCGTTATCCCCTGTTTGAATTTGTGCATAAGCTAGGTGCACATAAGTATGATAAGGCTACAGAAATAATTTTAGTATTAATTGAGTTGAATATTTCAATTTGGCAGCACCTCACTATCACGTTATACTTTCGTGATCTGAGACATGGCCTGCACTTACGATAGATGGAGAATCACATTTTTTGGCTTCATGTATAATGAACATGAAAAATAATAACTAATGATGTCTTATACTCTTATGTCTAGATCTGTTTAACTTGTTCTTTATGTATCATTTCAGACTTCAAAATTACTATGGAATCTTGTATCTTTTATATTGTGGAGCTCTTGTCGTCATGTATCCTTCCTTGTCGCAGCTCGTTCAAGTCAAGTTTCAAAATAACAGACAATCTCCTTTTGAGACTCTCAGTTTCCTTGCAAATATGGCCGTTGTTGCATATACCATTGCGATACCGACTTCATTGGTTCTATTTTATATGAGGCATCGCTTTAAAACATTGATCAAGAAACGCTTCTCCACTCCCTACTATGTTTATATGATCTTAAAATGTGTTTTTTGCATTTCAGGCATCCTTGCACCTCTCTCGCTCGTGCTTGTGTTGCTCCTTCCCTCACATGTTTGACGGGATTGCGTATTCAATCATAATTGCACCTTTTAATAGTCAGAGTGTCATGTAATTTTTAGTGACTACAAAACGTTATATATTTTGCAATAAAGGGTATGGTTGTTGGGAAGTGTTAAAAAAGAGATCATTTAATTTGTTGGGAGTTACAATAAAAAATCTAAAAGTTTGGATGCAGTTTTTATAATACAAGTCTCAATTAAATGTCTATTTTTAAATTACGCACAGTTTAAAAAGTGGGTTCATTTTTACAATGTGCACCAATAAAAAATGTCACGTTTATAAAAGGTGTTATATAGTTGAAATTTGAAAAATGTACACTCTTAATCCGAGCAAAATAAAGAAACGGAAAACTAAATTGAGATGAAAAGGGTATTAGATACAAAATTTGGTCTTAATATATCCAAAACAATAAACCTAAAAACTTAACTACTTTTCCATATACATATAACTATGATACTAGAATATTACACAAATTGGAAGACATGGCCATGTCATATGCTAATTGATCGAGACCGATTAGAGATGGTCAATCTCCCAAGAAGTAGATACGAGACAAAATGTGATAAGGCCTTTTGAACATGCAAGACTCTAAGAACTAAGATAGAAACTAGACTTTGTTTTTCCAATATTTTTATCTTCATAATAAACTCAATGCAAGTTACATATATATAGGAAAGGAAAACATGTCAACTGCCACTTTAATACGTGGAATGCTAAGCATACTAAAGTAACAAATAATGCATGCATGGAAGTGGAAGACTTGCTTATGAATAGCCTAAAACTAAGGAAACATGATGGCCACATCTAAACAATTAAACTGTCATCAAGTTGTTCTTTAATCCGTTCATGTCACATATTCACATGTGCTACTAACCCATGTAGTCTTAATCCACAATATGACATGAACGGATTAAAGAAAAACTTAGATTACAGTTTAGTTGTTTAGATGTGGCCATCATGTTTCTTTAGTTTTAGGCTATTCATAAGCAAGTCCCCCACTTGCATGCATGTATTGTTTGTCACTTTAGTAGACTTAGGGCCTGTTTCTTTTTCTTTATGGGGAAGAATTGGGTCCCATCAAAAGATTTAATATTGTTTTTTTTTAAGGTGGGGTCCATTAAATTCCTTATCTCCGTCTGTATCTACAAGGCATAAATATGGATTCCCTCCTCAATCAGACTTAACAACAGATGTGGTCCCACATGGGCCCCACACATTCTGTTAGATAACAAAAAAAAGAAACAGGCCCTTAGCATCCCACCCACGTATTAAAGTGGCAGTTGACATGTTTTCCTTTCCTATATATATATAAGAGTAAATTACACCGTTGGTCCTTGTGGTTTGCGTTGACTGGCGCCAGTGGTCCTTTGACCAAAAAAATTGCACCACTCAGCCTTAAGTCAGAAACGTTATGCACCGTTAGTCCCTCCATCCAACTGGCACCACAAACATCCACTAACGCTCGTTAAGTATGGATTTTAAAGGGGCAATTTCGTTATTTCGTCACTTCACATTAAAGGGGCAATTTACTCTAAAAAAATAAACCCAGATCTTAGAACAATAAACCCAGCTCTTCTTCTTTCTCTCCATTTCACATTCTTCATTCTTTGCTTCTTCTTTTAAATTCACGAGATCCTCATCTTTTCTTTTTTCTTTTCTTTTTATTTCCCCAATATGTTCTTTCTTATACTTGTACTATATCTTATAACCTTTAACCAAACTCATTACTGCTAAATCCCAAAAAAAACACAACCCTTTATTTAAAAACATAAAAAGCTTCAATCTTTACCACCTTTCTTCAAAATGTCTCCTTCCGGTACATCGGAATCCGAGCTAGGGTTTCATAAACCCTCATTTTCCGATCATCTCCGTCACTCACTTTTAGACAACGGCGATGATACCAATAAGACAGATTTTCGAGAACTTGATCTGGGTCAGTCTCCAAATTTGAAAACAACCCCGGGTCGGGTCATGGGTCGGGGCTCCGGCTCTCCCAAAGTCAAAGAAGTTGACTTTATCAGATGGACAAGATTTAAATACGTTGGGAAATGAAGAGTACAAAAAGGGTCATTTTTTAGAAGCAATAAGTTATTATGATAAATCTATTGCGATATCGCCTGTGACTGCAGCTTACCATTGTAACCGTGCAGCTGCATTGATTTGTATGAAAAGATTGAGTGAAGCAGTTAAAGGATGTGAAGAAGCTATTAGATTGGATTCTTGTTATGTAAGAGCTCATCATCGTTTAGGTTCTCTTCTTATTAGGTGAGTAAGTAAGTTTAAGATCGTAAAGTTTCGATTTTTGTTACATTTTTTTGGAATTTATATGTTTTTATGTAATTTGAGATAAAGAGATATGGGGGATTTTGGTTTAGTTAAATAATTTAAGACGTGGGTTTTGTTTAAAAGTGTATATCCAGAAATAACAATCTAAATTAGATTTATTTAAATGTTTTAAAAGGATATATGAATTTCGAATCTATGGGTTTTGTTGGACGAAAAACCCACCAGATATGGTGGTTGGTAGGCAGAGGTGGTGGCCGAAATCTTGAGGATGTAGAAGATGAAGATTTGCTGACTGTTTTTTGCAATGAAACGACTTGTTGATGGAATGATATGAATGAAAGGATTGTTTTAGCTTTTGGATGGGTTTAGTGTTTGATTTTTGGTGGTGGTGGTGCGGGTAAGGATAGATGCAAATATGAGAATGTTTTTTCTATAATAAGATATAATGGCCTGAATCTGGGTTTGGTAGCCACGTAGATGAGTAAATTACACCATTGGTCCTTGTAATGTGAAGTGATGAAATTGCCCCTTTAAAATCCATATTTAATGAGCATTAGTGGATGTTTGTGGGGCCAGTTGGATGGAGGGACTAACGGTGAATAACGTTTCTGACTTAAGGCTGAGTGGTGAAATTTTTTTGGTCAAAGGACCACTGGCTCCAGTCAACGCAAACCACAAGGACCAATGGTGTAATTTACTCTATATATAACTTTGCATTGAGTTTATCAAGAAGAATTAAGTATTAGAAAAACAAAGTCTAGTTTATCTATTATAGTATTTAGAGTCTTGGCCGGTCAAAGGGCCTTATCACATCTCGTCTCGTATCTACTTCTTGGGAGATTGACCATCTCTAATTGGTCTCTATCACTAATGATTGGTAGAGACTCGTTGCCTTGTGTAGTGTTCTCATCCAATTCTTTTATATATTTTGACTGAGGTGATCCTCCCCATCACACATGAAAAACCATGAGGCATGATCACCTCAATCAATCACATGTTATAGTCTGTAAGAGTAAAGTACAATCATACCATGTAAACCAATTAGGCTAGTCACAGTGGTGACCTGGGTCACCAGCTGCCACATCAGCTTTCTCTCTCCGGTGGCCAGATATGACTAACTTGCCACAGTGGTGATCGACTTTTTTTTTTTTTTTATTATTAATTTAAACATTTAATATATATATATATATATACACATACGTATACATGCATGCAAATATATCTATCATGCAAATATATACGTGTAACCATATACTGCTTTCTAAAAATGAATTAAGTAGAGACACACTGCTTGCAGTTGCTTCTACAAAACATTGATCCATAAAAGATTCCATTCCTTCAAAAACTTGATCCGATACTTTCCTTTCTGCAGCAATAGTTTTACAGCAATTTGCACGAAATATATCCAATTCCCTATTTTAACCTCCAAAGTTTCCCACTGCATCTTTTGGACATCATCTTTACCAAGCCTTTCTACTCCACAATATCACCATATCAGAGCTTTTGAGAACAATACGTTTTGTTTTGTGAAGTATAAAAGTCGGTCAAAATTTCGACCGATCTTGTTTTTCTCACATGCTCGACCGATATTTGCCCACAACTCCACAATGGAGTCGACCGATGTAGAAATCGGTCACATGCCTCGACCGACCGATATTTCCCGTTGCACTGTGACTAGCCTTACTCTTTTTCTCAAAATTAATGTATAAGATAAAGTAAACACTTAAAGAAAATTACTTTCCAGTGGGAGCATTGTGTTTTATTGCTGAATAAGGCATTATTGTAATGTTGTCTAATTTAGTGGGAGCTACAAGCTTTATTGTCTTGGTAGTAACCCAAATTATTTCTAGATTGTCTCAAGATAATTACTTTCCAATTATAGACACCCATGTTTTCAAGGATAGTCGTATACGTTTCCTTACTAAACAATGTAGTTCTACATCTAATTGTTATGCTAATATCTATGACACAATCATATTGTTCACATGAACAAACGCGTGTCGTGTTGTTTATCTGCTACATGGTGTTGTTCCATGCACAAGTGGGAGAAATCTTTATTGTGTGCAAGGTACAACACATAGCAATATGATTAAAGGTTTCTCTTAATCGCAAGGTAAGCGACTAATGTTCTACTAGGACATATACACATAAAATGTAAGATTGCCCTATTTAGAACATGTGTCATGATAATAACAAAGTCTACTTCAATTTAAATATTTATTTATTCTTGGAATGTTATAAATAAAAGGAGTAATCAATTAACTAGAAATTAAAGCTGAAGCCAAGAGTTGGTGTTCATAATTACTTTAATTAAACATGTTTATGTCTTTTGTAAAGCCACAAACATGAAGTCTTTTGATTGTTATAAGACTTATAATATAAAGTAAGATGTTAACTTGTTATGTCTTCTTATTAAGACATATACAAGAAGTCATTGAGTTGATTAATGACTTATAACATATAGTGGGATTATAACTGTTTATGTCTTCTTGTTGAGACATGGATATGAAGTCGTTGACTTGGTCAAAGAGTACTTGTGTTATAAAGCATGCAATTGGCTTGGATATTCTATTATACCATTCAGTTTGACTTAGTTGGTAAATTGGTAAGCCAAAGAGTATATGTTTATCTTACATAATATTATATTGTCTCACAATATTAATTCTAATGAAATACCACAATTTAATGGTATGTTCAGTTAGGAAAATAAAACTCTATTTGTATCGTTTGATCCAAGATATCTGTAACTTCTTTTCTTCCAAAAGTTAATCAAGGTTCGAAAATTGAGTATGAATTGTATATACTCAATATGACTCGAACATAGAAGGTTAATAAGACTTTATCATGTTATGAATTATGATGAATCAAATTAAGTCTTAAAATTGAAGTTCTGAATTTGTTAAACTTTTTATGAAGAATGATTATTAACAAACTTGAGTCAAGAACTGTTAATGTATTTTATAATTTCCCAAAAGAGAACAATTTATTGTTTCTCTATGTGCTAAGTATCTATAGATAGTCTATAAATTACAAAAAGGAAGTTAGAGTTTTTAGATCTTGAAGATATACAATTAAAAAATACATAACCTTCCAAAACAAACTAGTAAATGTCATGATGAGGCTATACAAGTAAATGTTAAACCTCAGGATAATGGAATTCTCGTTCATATATCCGTAAGGATACCTCAGACACTTGATTGATATACTTTATATCAATGCTGAGGAATATGAGTCACAGGATCATGGTGAACATGTTTATCATTAAAGATGCATTGTTGAATTTTGAATTCGGTAAAATGCTCATACTATGCATGTAAGGATGTTGTCCATAAAATAATCAATTTTGGAAACTTGATTTATCTTAAATAGTTAGACTATATAATGAATGTGGGTTTCTTCAATAAGAATAAAAACCCAAGTAGTTTGATTCTTATGACAAGCTCATATGGACAATGTTATACACATACTTAATGCAAGTCTTGTGACAAGATTATTAATTATACTTAACCACTTGAATGTGATTGAATATTCTTTACTAGGCACATTAAATGTATGAAGATGATAATTGTCATACATATTTTCATTAATTTGAAATTTGGCAATGGAATATCAAAACTCTTTCTTGAGTGATTACTTTTGCGAGGACGGTAAGTAATCAAAGGAGTTTTATGAATTCATAAAATCTTTGGAAGTGTACAAACTGCAAGAATCCAAGTATGGATCAATGCATGCATCTAGGAGATGAGTCTTATGTTTAAATATTAAATCCAAGTTTTGATTTATTATTAAGACTAAGATAACTACTGAGTATTTGATGATATCAAATAACAACATTTTATTAGCATCATTTATCCTATGTTTATCGCTTATTTTATATTAGTTTATATGAGAATTAATACTTAATCGCTTACTTTTGTAAATATCAGTTATAAACAAGCATTTGGTGAAAGTTAGATATTTTGGATGTAAATTGGAGAAAAATGGATCAAGATGCAAATGTCTACTGAACTGAAGGAAGATACGCCGTATCATTCTAGACATAAACGCCGTACATCAAGACTTAGACGATTATAAAGACCATTGCCTGAATTTGAAGCATACGCCGTATGAATTTTATACCATGTGCCGTATATGAACCTTGGTCAAACGAAGTAAATCCAACTTGTTCAACTCCAGATACGCCGCATGACATCCCAGAGATGCGGCGTATTAATCTCAAGACTTCACCAGAAATCCAAGATATTAAAGACATACATACGCCGTATAAAGACTGAAGATGCGCCATATCGTATGGCGGTGTACGAATATTCTTGAATATAATAATCTTAGACCCCACGGGAAGTTACCTAGTTACGACGTATCAACTTAATGGATACGCCGTATCGATTATGTTTCTAGAATGTATAAATACCCCATTCGTTAGCCACATTCGACACACACACATAATATACCACAGAAGGCGACGACTTAACCACACAAGACACAACCAGAAGGACGAATTCAGAGCAATAAGAAGGTCCTTCTAGTATTTAAATTCATAGGAAGATCCGTTTAATTTGTATTAGCACTCCTTTAATCGTTGAGTTAGCGTGTTTTTCACTATTTGATCGCACTTAATTGTTTCCACCTTTTATAAAGAATATTTGATGTTTTATTGGATGCTTATGTGTATGTTTTGATTAAAATACTGATTGTAATACCCCGAAATTTTCCAGACGTATTTCTATACGAGATTATTCTTGTTTTTCATATAGGAATTTTTCTGAACTCATTTGGTTTAAAAACGTCAACTTATCTCGCGAAACGTGGAAACTGTGCACAACGCGTACTGGCACAACCGACTATTTGAGTTGATAATTTTGTTATTTGGGAGAAAATAGGCATATGAATAGTCATTTTGATTGGAAAAATTATTCTGAGCGCGATGGCGAAATTCTCGTGTCTTGAATCAACCGTTTACTAGTCTAAATGAGCCCCGAACCTCATTTTTAGAAAGATAACAGAAATTACGAATATGACCCCTGCAGTTAATATTACCCCGCCACCCCTGTCCTTGGATATTTACACTTCTGGTCCCTGCGTGGGTATAAAAGGGGAACTTAGGGTTTCATTTCCTCATTTTGTTAACACCTCCCCCTTTCTCACATAGCAGCCGCCGCTGCCACTTTTTTCGGCCACTGTTCCGGCCAACTCATGGCCACCATCACCATAGTACCACCTCTACCACCCTTATAACATCACTCTTGTCTTGAATCGGTGGTGTACGCGCCCTGAAACACCAAACGCTCCACAAATAGCCTCACCGCCACCATCAAACCACCACCATGACCACATCCGTTTGTAGATCTAGTTGTTTTGAAGGTTTTAGAGTTAGATCGAGAGTTGTTGTGTTTTATCTTGTAGCCGTCGCCACCACTACAGCCGCCATCACCGCCACGGCTGTCACCACCTCCGCCACCATCGTCACCGTCCCTCTCCTCTCCCTTTCTTGATTTGGTAAATCGTGAAAACCCGTTCATTTAACTGTTATATTTTTAAGAACCGAGTATATATAAAGTGTTAATATTTTCGTGGATAATAAATTTGGTTAATAACGTTGTGATTTGTTTTCGTGAGCTAAGATACGGATTAAAAACAAGAATAAACATGTTTTGAAACTAAATCGTGTGGTAAGAGGTAAAACTCGTGTTTGTGGATTTGTGTTGAAAATGGGTCGAGTTATAACCCGTACGAGTCGGATATGACCCGTTTTGGGCATGAGTTGGGTAATAGATGCGTAGTATTGAGTGTGTCTCAATTTGGATTGGATGTTGGTCGATTTGTAGCTCACAGTAGTTGGGGTCTGATTATTCGGTCACGAGTCGACTTGGGTTTGCGTATGTTTGTTTGGTTTGATCCTGTTGCGAGTCAGCCACCAACCCCATGAGGGGTGTGGTGCTCATTTGATTGCTATCGGCACAATCGACAACACCCCGAAGGGTGTGTCAACTTTGTTCGGTTTATCATAAGATTGGATAGCTTATTTAGTTTTGTGGTTCGTGGTACCAAAAAGGTAGACACAAGAGTATTGATTGGTTTGTTTTTTTTAGTCGTCTAGGTTGTGTATGACTGTATGTTGTTGGTTCGGTTAGTTATAAACACCCACATAGGGTGTCGTTTGTCGTGATACTCTCGGTTAACAATCGACCCACTTAGGGTGCTCCTGGGTTCGTTTTTACATCCAGCACCAAAGGAGATGTTTGAGTTGCTATATTACTGTGTTTGTGTTAAGATTATTTGAGTGGGATTGGATCTGGTGTAGAGGTTTGATTTGTAATTTCTGGACATGTATTGGGCCCAACAACCCAATAGGGTGCGTCTAGCTTGTCTTAATTCTTGGGCCGAGCCCAATAACAAGGGTGCGTTTGATGTTACAAATGGGCTCACAAGCCCACAATGATTTAAAAAGGTGTGTTGGGTTTGTGGATTTAATGGGCTAAAGCCCAACAGATTTTATAAGGGTGTGTTTGTTGTTGATATAAATAATGCCTAAACACGTTATTAATATTTTTCAATATCTCTACGTTTTGATAATCACAAAATGTAAAATCATTAAACAAAAGATTATGACGTAAACAAGTATTTAGTTGTAAATATCTATTTTAACAACTTAATCACTTAAGGTATGAATAAACAAATGCTTAATGCATTATATGATCAAAGGAACTTTTTCTTAATCACTAAATTTTTTATAAAATGTCACAAACATTTTATATCTTTTAGAAAAATATTTTTGGTATTAAATAAATATATTTAATCTATTATAAATATATGAATTCAGATTCTCAACCAAAAATGGCAAAAATGTTCCAGAAAAACCTTCCCCACAAAAAGACAAAGCTGAGCAACGTTCGGATTGGGCGGCCCCCTTAATTTACTAGGCAGCCCCCTTAATTATTTAGGAGACCGCCCCCCTATTTAAGGGGACCATCCCGCTCCTCTAGCTCCTCAGCTTTGCCTATAAACACTGGTTCATTCCTGGACTTTTTTCTCACCTTTTGCACCCCAAACCTTCTGTTCTAAATCTCTTCTAATCTTTCTAAATCCTTTCTAAATCCTTTGATCATATATTCTTAAGCATTGATTTCTAAGTGATCCAAGCTTCTACCATCCAAGTGCAAAAGAAGAATACTCCTTCAACAACTAGAGAAGAAGTATTGCAACTTAGTATCATCTTGCTACCTAAGTTGTTTGTATAATCATTCATTCATTTGTGTATAAGTTGTGTATATTTGTTAGAAAAGTGTGAGCATAATTGTTTAGGCTAGATTAGTGTGTTAGTAGTGAAGTTGTGAAGAAGTTAAGGTGTGTAAGTAGTGAAGGTGTAAGGAAGTAGAAGAGTATATAAGTAGTGCCAGGTTGTGAAGTAGTTGTGAAGCCGTAGTGTAGAAGTTGTGAAGCCGTTGTGTAGAAGTTGTGAAGCCGTTGTGAATAAGTTGTGAAGCCGTCGTGAAGAAGGTGTGAATAAGTTGTGAATAAGTTGTGAGATTGGTTCTAGCTACGATTAGGACCCGACATCTAGCTTTGTGTCGTTAAACCGGTGTAAGCAAAAGTTGTGTAAGGTTTTCTCCGCCATAAGGGAGCTTGTTGACATAGTGAAGAAAACTCTCGAGTTAGGTGCTCGAGGAGTGGAGTAGGGCAAGGAAGGTGTCCTTGTTAGCCGAACCACTATAAATCTCTTGTCTCACGGTTCGATCTTTCCATCTCTATCTTTCATTTCATTTCATTACTTTACTTGCATTGTTAATTTACATTTACTTATATTTGTTCATATTGTTCAAGAGTTGAGTTCACATAAATTCGAATCTAAGTTTTAAAAGTAAACAAAGTTTTCAAAATAAAATTAAAAAGACGTAAAACTATTCAACCCCTCCCCCCTTCTAGTTTTCCACAATTGGTATCAAGAGCCACGTCAAACAAGATTTTTAAAATAAATTGTATTTTAAAACTTAAAACGATCTATGGAATCAGAAAAATATTTAGAAGGGCAATCCATGCAAAGAACACCATTATTCGAGAGTGATGGTTTTCTTTATTGGAAAAATAGATTCGAAACTTATGTGAAATCAAAAGATCTTGATCTTTGGCATGTTATTACCTATGGTGATTTTCCTCCTATTCAAAATAATCCTTTAACTAAAATAGATGAAATTGTACCTTTTGAAAAACAAAATGATGATTTGAAAAAGAAACTAGCAAAAAATAATGAGGCTAAAATGGTAATTGATGCGCGCGCGTGTCGTTGCGGTTTAGCAGTATTAATGCCTACTCAAGTTTTAAATTTATATTTAGCCGACTTATCAATAACACACACACTTAACGAGCAGTGTACCCGGTCAGTATGAATATAATGGTAAGTAGAGTGTCGATCACTAAGAGTGGAACGTATTATCTAGTTATTCTAATTAGTATTTTAATATCCTAAGTTAGCTATACAACCTATTCTAACGCAAGGGGGTTCAGCCTGAGAGACTGGCACGGTTTGGTTATGATTAAATTGAAAACTAAACTAATGAGCACGAATCAGCGATTAGCACACACGTATACAGATAGATACTTGAGACAATAAGAAGACCTGTCCAGATAATTAAGTAGCTTGTCACTTGTTTTATTGCTAGTTTTATATGAAGTGTATATAATTAAACCTTTCTCGTTGGCTCTAATCTTATTGGCGAGTAAACCCTTAATGATTACTTATGTCTATCCTTCTTTTCTAGAGTATTGGGCATTTGTGATGCCCACGTCTCGTATACGCTAGAATAGATAGGCGAGGAAGGGGCATGGCGACCCAAGCAAGACTCAGCTAGACACAGAGGTTATCAATGCACTAATAAAAGTCACCAAAGACATCAACATATAAACTTTAATTAATGGGAAAGCAATATTAAGGGGAGTGCATGATCTTCCGTAGTCACATGACACAAGCCCATCAATCCTGATGAATTAAAGTGTACTAATACAATAAAACAAAACTACTTAATGAATTGAATACATGCAGGACCTTCTTACAGCTCTTGTATCTTTGTTTGAGGTGTGTCTTGTGCTGCTTGGTCGTCTGAATTCGGCTCTAGGGTTATTTCTTCACACTGTCCAAGACTCTCAAATTCGTCTGACCTTGGGGTATTTATAGTTTCTGTCTGAGGGATCGATGCGGCGCATTGAGTTGATAGATGCGGCGCATTGACTTAACTTCGCGTGGGGTCCAAGATTAATATATTCAGGAATATTCATACACCGTCTTCAGATGCGGCGTAACTTGATTTTGTATGCGACGCATGTACTTGGATTGTAACTTTTGAAATCTTGATAGTGATACGTCGTATGTTAGAAGTATATTGCGGCGTATCTGGAGTAGAACGAGCTTGATCTTCTGGATTTCAGTAGGCTTTTGACATCTTGCTTGTTTTGCTCCATAATTAGTCCAAAATCGCCAAGTTTCACATAATGCTTGTTTTTACCTGAGAATTACTAAAGTAAAGATTAATGTATCGATTCTCATAGATAATATAATAAAACAAGTCAAATAAATAGGATAAATGATGATAATAAAATGTACTTATTTGAGTTCATCAAATATCCCCCCACTTGAACTTTACTTGTCCCCAAGTAAACCTTAGAATTAATCAAATGAAAATGTATCCTAAAAGATATTAGGATTTATTTTTATATTTAAGCACGTATTCGTTTTGTCATAATCACACAACCAAACACTTAATGAAGTAGAAACCAAAATAATTTTTAATGTAAAACAATTCTAAATCGTTTAGTTGCTTAGTCGTGACGAATATTCTATCATAGGCTTGGCAAGTATACGCATCTCCCCCACTAAAGCCAAGGAGTAACAAGTCTAAAGTGGTAAAAAGGGTTTGTTGGTTAAGGGTTGATCATCCTTTTTAATCTCTATCGATCTCATATTCCAGAAAAGGCGACAAAATTACAAATACATGATCGAATCCACGACCACGATACTTGTAATTGCTCAAATCCTTAACTCGAATAGGCTAAAGATAGGACCAAGTAATCTTCACCAATAATATTATATCAAAAAGGGCGACAAAATCATAAATACATAGCCGAATCCACGACTACGATACTTAAGATTGCTCAAATCCCTAATCTCAATGAATCAAAGGTTTGGATGAAGAATGATTTAGGGTATGGATAATATTTGGGATACAAATTGGTGTAAAATGAAAAATAAACAAAACAGATAAATTAAAATCCTAAGTGTGGTTAATCACTTTCCCAACCATCCCATGAATAAGACTCATATCATTGAATAACTCACGCTTTAACACTTGAAACACACGCTTTAGGTAGACATGAATTATACTCAACAAAATCTCAATCAAAGACTAACCTTAGTTGGCGTTCCCATAACGGTCAACTCCCATTCAATCCATAAATATAATATACAACAACAAATAGTGGTGATATCTCCCACTTAATACAAAACTTTACATAAGTTGGTTAAAACAAACTTTCAACTTTTCTTTTTTCTTTTTCTTTTCTATTTTTTTCATTTTTTTTTTTTTTTTTTTTTTTTTTTTTTTTTTTTTTTTGACATCAACATATATGTGTAAAATTTCACAACTTTTCTATCACTATTTTTCCGGATAATTTTCATACTCTTCATACTTTCAGAAATAACTGTAATAGTGAAAGTAGCAAACACACGAAAAATAAACTAAAAGTTATACAATATTTACTTTCATACCAATTGCATTGTGCAATTTCCCGACCTAACCAAAGATAATGAATTACGCACGCGAACACAGGTAATGTAAGGAAACACACTTTGCCTAAAGCAATTAACCACGGATTTTAATCTACAGGGTAGGCTAAGGTGTAAGGGTGTATCAAAACATTATAACAAAGGTGTAAGAAACGAAAGGAATGGCTCCGAGGGTTTTTCTAGGGGTATCTTACTCTAAAAGTGAGAGTAACAAAGGGTTTATACAGGGGTTAACTAACCAGTGTAGTTAGTTAATATCACATAACATATAAAGGCTATTTGGGTGTAATCCTAGAAATTTACCAATTTAGACAAGTCACTCCAATTATATAGATAATACTCATTATGGTGGTCTCGAATAGTATACAAGCCAAGTTCTAAAGTTTACAAGTCACCAGCACACTAAAGTTTTAATATTTTTGAAAGAATAGAGTTATGTGTGTGGTTATGTAATTTAGACTTTAAACAAAAACATGCTAAAAAAATTTAAATTTTGATATATTAAGCGCATTTTAAGCATATTTTGAAAAAGTTTAGGACAAGTAAGTGTTCTAATTCTCCATCCCCCCACTTAAGTTAAACAATGTCCTCGTTGTTTGTGTCAAAGATTAAAAACTGGAAAATAAAAGAATTAGAACAGAAAAACTCCCCTGAGATTTGCTCGGTATAATCCTCCATTATTCGTATAAGAGCAAAAATCAACTTTCTTGTGGATGAGAACGTTTAAGCTTCATAGATGATGTATCCACAAAAAAATGCAGGAATCTATAATACTATTTAGACTTTAACACACCTGAGTTAAGAATGTTCAAACTTGCATAATACATTAGTAGTTAGTAAAAATAAAACCTAAAAAATTAAACTGTAAATCATCAGGTCAGTCGATACGCCGTATCTTATGGAAGAAGATACGCCGTATCGAGCCTGGAATAAATACGAATCAGAATAAAAGATGCGTCGTATCCTTAACCAGGGATGCGCCGCATTAAATAAACTGACAGAAAGTTTTAAAGTCAAAAATAAAAATGCAGAAAATGAAATAAGATATGACCAGTGCAGGTGATGCGTCGCATCTTATGATGGAGATGCGTCGAATCTTCTGCAGGTCTGACAGACTCGACACAGAACAGAAAAGTAAAAAAAAAAAATTCCATCGGGTTGTCTCCCGGTCAGCACTTGTCTTTATTCCAGAGTCTTCAAGTTAGACTCACGTTCAGCTCCTTATTTTGTTCTTGTTACGTGCCATCCTTCTTCTTTCATCCGAAAGATGTTACCGTATAGCTCCGCAACATTTTCTTCCGTTCGACTTAATCTAATATATTCTTTGGTCTTAATCGCAACATATTCCTCATATGGTCCCAAAGAGTATTTGATGACTTCAAATTTTTCAGAAATCATCATGGGTGGGTTATTATAAGTGATCCCGAGTAGTCGACATTTTCTCTCGATGAATTCTTCTTCGTCTTTATCAACAAACTTGAAATAAGGATCCTTATTCAAATAGTCATCAAGTTCATCAATTAATGACTCATCGTTATTATCATAGGGATAATAATTAACCAAGTTAATGGATTGATAATAATCTTGAGTCTCGTCCCACTTTCTTTTCAATTCCCATTGTAAGTGTCGATTAAGTCTTGTGTAATCATCACATCTTCTATGCACCCATTCCCAGAAAGTAGTATTCGATGCTCCCTTTAGTTCTTTTAAGTATTCGATTCTACCTTTTTCTTGCAAAGCCTCTGCTCTACGTGGGGAGTCTTCAACTTTTTCATACCAATCATAGTCTTCAAAGTATACATCGTTTCCAACTCGTTTCATTCCAATTATACTCCCCCCATTGCAGGTTCCATCATTCTTCCAATCACAAGTTGGCCATTCACTACTTCCATCCTTGAAACGGAAAGGTTTACAAGTGTGATTAATATGTCCAAATTCCCATGATTTATCCCAAACCCATGGTATCTGGTCATTCCATTCGTAGTACCAGGTGTTTTTGAACTCATCATAAGTTTTAAATCCTGGTAGATCTCCAGTTAGCACATCAGCGTCGATTTGAAGAAGGTAATTAAATTCTTTGAATTGTTTGCACAAGGGTGTCTCATAATTGAACACATCAATGTCAATGCTGAAAAATTCTTCAATGCCTTCCTTGATCGTTGGATCGTCATGTGATGATCCATTGCTGCTCTCTACTTCCTCATCTTTCCCTCTCATCCAATATACCCATAACACATCTTTAGTAGCTCGGTCCATGATCTTATGGTTATTGAACTTACTAGCTAACCAATCTGAAAAATCAACATTATTAGGATCGTAGTTAACGTCAAAGCTAGTATTACCAATCATTTTCCTCCTTATCTCCATGAACTCATTAAATTGTTCTTTAAAACTTCGTGTCAACCATGAAGTCACAATCCATTTGACTTCATTTGTAGGAGCAAATTTGGGATCACCGTATTTAAGTTCAAGCCATTCTTCTAAAGAGATATCCATCAACCTTACCAATTTTTTATGAAACTGTATCTCCGATTCAGCATAAATTCTTTCATCATCCAGATTGCTTTTATCTAATCCCCAATACTGTTCGGAATAAGGCATATAAGGAGTTTGTATAGGTTGGATATTTCCTCTACCATAGCTTTTGTTGCTCGATTTGTTGACTGCATTTGCTGAGTTCATGTATTCAATTTGAAATTTCCCATATTTTTCTTCGATAGTCGTCCAAGTTAATCCTTTAGATTCAATGATAGGCCATAAGAGTAACAATTCATCTTCAGTGTAGCTCATTAGTAAATCATAAGAGAATATCCCATCTTCAATATTGCATAAGCGTTTGAATTCCATATAAGTAGCTTCAAGAGGGGTTTCCCAAGAAAATAAATCGGCATCAATCGTGAGTACATTGAAGTTGACATCTTCATAAACTTCCACTGAGTAGACGGGCATGTTGGTTTGAGATACGGATTTGAGTAAAGCATCGATCGTAGGTAAGTTGCAAGTAATAGCATCGATATTTTCGAATGAATCCGAAAGCAAGAGTTCCTCTTCCAAATCTGAGCTTTTAGTAATGTTTAACGCTGGAAACTTGCTCAAGCTAACTTCATAGTTATCACACTCGTCACCACTTTCCAGAATTAACGGCTTTTTGGTGCGGGGCTTTTCATTGTGCATATCTTTCATAAGTTCCATAACAAGATATCCGTTCATTGACATATCTTCCATAGCAAAACCTGTCATCATAGGCAAAATCGTCAGCAGGATCTGTTCGCTAGAAGAGAAATTAATGAATTTAGAAACGAATATAAAGAAAAAAATGGCTGATATCTGCAAACGATGCGCCGTATCCAGAAGGTTGGATACGCCGTATCTTATTACGTTAAAATTTAATCAGACTTTTATTCAGAAAATAGATACACCGCTTATGAATAAGAATGCGCCGTATCCAGTTTAAATTATCAAAAATCGATTATATTTATTAAAATTAAATGCGTCGTATTAACAAAAGCTAATGCGCCGTATTTTCATTACGTTTCAAAATACAAGATTTTTGATTTAGTAGATGCGCCGTATCGATAAAAATCGATGCGTCACTTCTGTTTAAAAATTCAAAAAACTGTTTTTAATTTAAATAGAAAATAGGCCGTATCTGTTAAAACAGATGCGTCGAATGGCGTTAGGGTTTAGAAAAATTTCTTATTAAAAACAGAATACGCCGTATCTTGGGAAAGATGCTCGTACTCGAATTTATTAAACGCGTTGTATTTTATAAAAATTAAACGCAATACACCGTATCTGTTAAAACAGATGCGCCGTATCGTTTGTATTAGCACAATACAACGATAGCAGAATGCAGAAAAATACAGAGAAAAGAAAAACAAAAATAAAAACAAACAAAAAGAAACAAAAATTACAGAAAACAAAAAAAAACACAAAAACAGAAAATATGCAAATTATACAATGAATGCAATCTATCTAATATATAACAGGGTTAGTGGTTAGAATTTAAAAAAAAAAAAAAAAAAAAAAAAAAAAAAAAAAAAAAAAAAAAAACTAAAAAAAAAAACCTAATTAAAATACTAAATCAAATTAACAGATAATAACAATTCACTCCCCGGCAGCGGCGCCAAAAACTTGATGCGTGCGCGTGTCGTTGCAGTTTAGCAGTATTAATGCCTACTCAAGTTTTAAATTTATATTTAGCCGACTTATCAATAACACACACACTTAACGAGCAGTGTACCCGGTCAGTATGAATATAATGGTAAGTAGAGTGTCGATCACTAAGAGTGGAACGTATTATCTAGTTATTCTAATTAGTATTTTAATATCCTAAGTTAGCTATACAACCTAATCTAACGCAAGGGGGTTCAGCCTGAGAGACTGGCACGGTTTGGTTATGATTAAATTGAAAACTAAACTAATGAGCACGAATCAGCGATTAGCACACACGTACACAGATAGATACTTGAGACAATAAGAAGACCTGTCCTGATAATTAAGTAGCTTGTCACTTGTTTTATTGCTAGTTTTATATGAAGTGTATATAATTAAACCTTTCTCGTTGGCTCTAATCTTATCGGCGAGTAAACCCTTAATGATTACTTATGTCTATCCTTCTTTTCTAGAGTATTGGGCATTTGTGATGCCCACGTCTCGTATACGCTAGACTAGATAGGCGAGGAAGGGGCATGGCGACCCAAGCAAGACTCAGCTAGACACAGAGGTTATCAATGCACTAATAAAAGTCACCAAAGACATCAACATATAAACTTTAATTAATGGGAAAGCAATATTAAGGGGAGTGCATGATCTTCCGTAGTCACATGACACAAGCCCATCAATCCTGATGAATTAAAGTGTACTAATACAATAAAACAAAACTACTTAATGAATTGAATACATGCAGGACCTTCTTACAGCTCTTGTATCTTTGTTTGAGGTGTGTCTTGTGCTGCTTGGTCGTCTGAATTCGGTTCTAGGGTTATTTCTTCACACTGTCCAAGACTCTCAAATTCGTCTGACCTTGGGGTATTTATAATTTCTGTCTGAGGGATCGATGCGGTGCATTGAGTTGATAGATGCGGCGCATTGACTTAACTTCGCGTGGGGTCCAAGATTAATATATTCAGGAATATTCGTACACCGTCTTCAGATGCGGCGTAACTTGATTTTGTATGCGGCGCATGTACTTGGATTGTAACTTGTGAAATCTTGATGGTGATACGCCGTATGTTAGAAGTATATTGCGGCGTATCTGGAGTAGAACGAGCTTGATCTTCTGGATTTCAGTAGGCTTTTAACATCTTGCTTGTTTTGCTCCATAATTAGTCCAAAATCGCCAAGTTTCACATAATGCTTGTTTTTACCCGAGAATCACTAAAGTAAACATTAATGTATCGATTCTCATAGATAATATAATAAAACAAGTCAAATAAATATGATAAATGATGATAATAAAATGTACTTATTTGAGTTCATCAGTAATTTATAATGCATTACCACGCAAAGAATATGAACGAATTTTTATGTGTCAAACCGCAAAAGAAATTTGGGATTCTTTATTAATCACTCACCAAGGTAATAGTCAAGTCAAAGATAACAAAATAGATCTTCTTTTTCAACAATATGAACAATTTACAATTCCTGAAAAGGAATCTATTGATAATGCATTTGCTAAATTTAACACTATTATCACAAGTTTAAAAGCACTTGATGAGACTTTTTCTAGCAAAAATTGTGTAAGGAAATTTCTTAGGGCATTACATCCAAAATGGCGCGCGAAGGTCACGGCTATTGAAGAATCGAAGAACTTGATGACGCTATCGCTTGATGAACTTATCGGCAACTTGAAGGTCCATGAAGAAATTATAAAGAGAGACTCGGAAACGGTCAAGAGCAAGAAAAATCAAATCTCTTGCGCTAAAAGCCAAAAAGGAACTTAGTGATGATGACGATTCAAGTGACGATAGTGAAGACGAAGAATATGCAATGGCCGTAAGAGAGTTCAAGAAATTTTTCAAGAGACGAGGAAGATTCACAAGACAACCACGAGATGAAAGTAGATCGCTTCAAAGAAATAGGAATGATAACTACGGGAAAAGAAAGTGCTTTAGATGTAGAAGCCCAGACCATCTCATTGGCGAATGTCCAAAGCCACCGGGTTATGATTACCAAAGAGCCTTTATTAGTGGAACATGGAGTGATAGCGACAAAGACGAAGCGGACAAAGCAAAAGAAGAAAAATGTCTTGTAGCTCAAGCTACCGATGAAATTTGTCTAGGAATAAATTTGGAGCCCGACGAATGGATTAAGGATAGTGGATGCTCGAACCACATGACGGGAAACCGCAAGCTATTCTCCTCCTACAAGGCATACAACGGAGGTAATGTTATTTTCGGTAGTGACTTTCGTGGAAAAATCATTGGTAAAGGTACGATTTCTCAAGACTCCCTAACTATTGAAAATGTTGAGCATGTAGATAATTTAACATACAACTTGCTTAGTATAGGACAAATATGCGATAATAAGTGTAGGGTTACCTTTACCAATAAAGATAGCGAAATAGTTAAGGACGGAAAGGTCATAGGTAGAGGAATTAGGAAAGGTGGCGTTTATGTCATGAAACTAGGAAATAAACCGGAAGATAAAATATGTCTAGCAACCTTAGATGAAAACTCTACATTGTGGCATAGGAGATTAGGTCACGCAAATATGCAACAAATACAATCCCTAGCCTCTAAGGAATTAGTTAGAAATTTGCCAAACCTAAGATATGATCAACACTTTTGCGATGCCTGTAAAATTGGAAAACAAGCACATGCTAGTCACAAAACTAAGAATATAGTCTCCACTACTAGATGCCTAGAATTATTACACATGGACCTTTTTGGTCCATCTGCAGTGCAGAGTTACGGAGGTAACCGTTATACCTTAGTAATTGTAGATGATTATTCACGATACACGTGGACTAGATTTTTAAGCGATAAAACCGAAGCCTTTAATAAGTTTGAAATATTTAGTAAAATGATTCAAAACAAATTAGGATGTTCTATAGTATCTATTAGGACGGACCATGGTTGGGAATTTGATAACGAAGTGCAGTTCGGAAAATATTGTGATTTAAATGGAATATCTCACAATTTCTCCGCTCCTCGCACTCCACAATCAAATGGGGTAGTAGAAAGAAAGAATCGCTCCTTACAAGAAATGAGTAGAACAATGCTAAATGAACAATCTATCCCACAAAAATTTTGGTGCCACGCCGTAGATACATCAACATATATAATAAATAGAGTCTCAATTAGGCGAATTTTAGGAAAAACCCCATATGAGTTATTAAGAGGTAGAAAACCTAATCTAAATTACTTTAGGGTATTCGGGAGCAAATGTTTTGTTCTCAATACAAAAGATTACCTTACTAAGTTTGATCCTAAGTCGTACGAAGGAATTTTTCTAGGGTATTCGCAAAATAGTAAAGCGTCTATAATACTTAATAAACACACTATGAAAGTAGAAGAATCCTTGAATGTAACATTTGATGAAACTCCACCACCACCTAAGACATTGCCTCTAGAAGATGATGACCTAGTTGAAGAAGAAGCTATTGAGGTTAGTAAAACTAAACCCTTAGGTGATGATAATGAAAATATAACACTAGGAGAAAACGAAATAGTAAATGTTAAGGAATCTAAATCACACCTACTAGATAATATAATAGGAAGCCTAAATCAAAGAACACTTAGATCACAAGCTCAAGATAAAAATAATTTCTTTTGTTTTCTCTCAACAATAGAACCTAAAAATATAAATGAGACTTTAAAAGATGAAAGTTGGGTTATGGCTATGCAAGAAGAACTAAATCAATTTAAGACAAATGACGTTTGGGAACTAGTCCCAAATCCCATGAACATGATCATCATAGGAACTAAATGGGTATATAGAAATAAGTTAGATGAAAATGGAATTGTTACTAGGAACAAAGCTAGGTTAGTTGCCCAAGGTTATAATCAACAAGAAGGAATTGATTATGACGAAACTTATGCCCCCGTAGCTAGATTAGAATCTATAAGAATACTCCTTGCCTATGCATGCGCCCTAGACTTTAAGTTATTTCAAATGGATGTGAAAAGTGCATTCCTTAACGGTTTTATCAATGAGGAGGTATACGTGGCACAACCTCCAGGATTCATTGACTTCGCAAAACCTGATTATGTTTATAGACTAAAGAAAGCTTTATACGGACTCAAACAAGCTCCTAAGGCTTGGTATGATCGATTAAAAGCATTTCTTATTAAACATGATTATTCCATGGGAATGGTAGATAACACTCTTTTCACGAAAAAGAAAAGCCCAAATCTCATCATTGTCCAAATATATGTCGATGACATTATATTTGGATCGACTTGTCAGGATATTTGTGATGAATTCGCCAAAATCATGCATGATGAGTTTGAGATGAGTATGAAGGGTGAACTGAATTTCTTTCTAGGATTACAGATAAAACAATTAGAAGATGGAATATTTTTTAATCAATCTAAGTACATTAAGGAGATGCTTAAGAAATTTGGATTAGAAGACTCTGAGCCTATGAAAACACCGATGTCTACGGAAGTAAAACTCACAAGAGATGAAGATGGTGTGTCCGTAGAAAACACTAAGTATAGAGGGATGATAGGTAGTTTACTATACCTAACGGCAAGTAGACCGGATATCATGTTTAGTGTCTGCCTTTGTGCTCGCTTTCAAGAGGATCCCAAAACCTCTCACCTAGAAGCGGTTAAGCGTATCTTCCGATACATTAAAGGCACTATACACTTAGGATTATGGTATCCTAAGGGTTCCGGCATAGAAACCATCGTCTATGCGGATTCGGATCATGCGGGAGACTACGTGGATAGAAAGAGCACTAGCGGAATTTGCACGTTCATGGGATGTTGTCTAACATCTTGGTTTTCGAAGAAGCAAACCGCTCTTGCTATTTCTACTACAGAAGCTGAATACGTAAGCGCTGGAAAGGCATGTCAACAAGCACTATGGATGAAACAAGCTCTCGTATATTATGGCATTAGGTTAGATAATGTCCCAATTATGTGTGATCACAAAGGTGCTATAGATTTAAGTAAGAATCCCGTTCAACACTCTAGGACTAAACATATAGAAATACGTCACCACTTCCTTCGCGATAACGTTCAAAAAGGAAACATATCTATAGAAAAGGTTGCATCGGAAGATAACTTAGCGGATATATTCACTAAACCCCTTAAGCGCGAACTCTTTAACCACTTATGTTTAGGCTTAGGAATGATGGAACAAATTGACTAAATTTTCTGCACTTTTGATACATTTTTAATTCTTCTTCTTCCTTTCTTCTTTTTTTTTTTTTCTCATCTAAGCCTAGGAATCTGTTTTGCACAAAATTAAAGATTGGAAAATATTTTTCTCTTGCATAAACATATTTATATACAAAACCCAATCTAGTTTCTTCAAATCATTCTCACATCTAGAAAAACACATGAAAACCATTTTCCTTGCATTGTTGAATAATGCTAACAACATTTTTCTTTCATGCATAAAATCTCACATGAATTGTCAAAATATATAATCTAATATATATCTTTGATATTCATATATTGAGCACAATCAAATCAAGGAGACTTTGGATTGTTTCTTAGGAAATTTTTGCATTTAGGAGTCGAAACAATCACATCTCCACATTTGTTGCATATAGGCACACACTAGAACAAAATTGCTAATCACATCTCCACTTTTGTTCCATCACCTATTTCTTGTTAGTTTCTAGTGCCTTTATTCTAGTATCCTTGCCTTATATGATTAATCCTTGATTGCTAGATATAATTTATTGCTTGTTTATGTGTTTAATTATTATGTCTTGCATGCATAATTATTAATATATTACTCTATTGCCTCAAAGAGTAGGACTTGCCTAAAACCAAAAACTCAAAACATAGCCCTCCTTACCTATTCCTGCAGAAAAACCCATTTTTGGAACTCAGAACACCATCAGATGGGCGGCCCCCTTAATTCATAAGGCAGCCCCCTTAATTATTAAGGGAACCGGCCCTATTTAAGGGGACCGGCCATCTACAGGCTGAGTTCACAGAATCTTTTTATGCTTTTTAGCCCATTTCATCCTACCCTTCCCTAAATTCACAAACATATTCTATCCTGATCACCCCAACAAGTTTATCCATCCTTAATCACATCAATCCTCCACTATAAATATCCCCATTCCTCACCATATACACTCATCTCATCATGTCTTCTCCCATCAACCCAAAACCAAAAACCTCAAGGCTAGCAAGGATGACCATAAAACCCGGGTGGAAAAGAAAACCTCACCCTCACAACAAGTCCATCACAAATGGTGTGACTAGACAACCAACACCTCCATCCTCATTCATTCCCAACTACTCTCCAAGATCTCAACCTCATTCCATTGAACCATTTCACAAACCCTATCATGTTGGCCAAACATCCACATTCATTCCAAACTACACTTCTAAACCTCAAACCAACTTCAATGAAACCTTTGAAAACCCTCATCATTTTGGTCAAACATCAAACTTTACTTCAAACCACACACCCCAATTTCATCCATTCCCACCAAATGACCAAATCCACATTCCCACGGAAAGGCAAAAGTTTCATGAAGAGATTAACCAAATCCATGATCTTAGTGATCTCCTCGCTATGCACCTTGCACAACGCAACAAGGGACAACTTCCATCCTTACCCTACTCAAATTACTTACCCCACTCTCTCAACTTGGATCAAGTTACAAACCATACCCACTATTGCCCTTGTTGCATCTTCCTTCAAAAACAAATTCTCCACTTAAGTGAAGATATTTCTTGGATCGAATATCTACTCACCCGTCCTCATCCTATTCCTCCCCTAAAATGATATAATATCGTTAGATCCACTTCATCTGCTCCATTTCCTTCACCATCAAATAACTAAGCCCCACTCACAAGCTTTCCGCCCCAAAATAAAATCCCTCACCCTTTTGTGTCACAAGCAAGTCCAATTGCTCTCTTTGGCAATATTAGGACCATTAGTGTCTTTTACTTATGTTGTAACCCTTATGTTTTACGCATATCGTGTGATGTAATGATGATTCATGTGATATACATGATCATCTTGAATGAATGAATAAGATTAGTTGTTTGTTCTAAATATTTTTGCTATGCATATATATATGTCTTGTGTTCTTAACTTGTTTTTGCAGCCAAAATTTCCATAGCTCGTCTCCTTGGTGCCCTCAAACGAGGGGGAGTACACATCAAGGGGGAGTTCTCATCCCGACAAATTTCATTTTTAAAACTTGTCGGCATAACCTTTTTGATTCTACAAAAAGGGGGAGAAGTAGATATAAACTCACTAAACACTTGTCTAAAAATCAATCTTTTAGTTTAATGAGTTTAGTTTTTGTAATCATCAAAAAGGGGGAGATTGTTGATATAAATAATGCCTAAACACGTATTAATATTTTTCGATATCTCTACGTTTTGATAATCACAAAATGTAAAATCATTAAACGAAAGATTATGACGTAAACAAGTATTTAGTTGTAAATATCTATTTTAACAACTTAATCACTTAAGGTATGAATAAACAAATACTTAATGCATTATATGATCAAAGGAACTTTTTCTTAATCACTAAATTATTTATAAAATGTCACAAACATTTTATATCTTTTAGAAAAACTTTTTTGGTATTAAATAAATATGTTTAATCTATTATAAATATATGAATTCAAATTTTCAACCAAAAATGACAAAAATGTTCCAGAAAAACCTTCCCCACAAAAAGACAAAGCTGAGCAACGTTCGAATTGGGCGGCCCCCTTAATTTACTAGGTGGCCCCCTTAATTATTAAGGGGACCGCCCCCTATTTAATGGGACCGCCCCGCTCCTCTAGCTCCTCAGCTTTGCCTATAAACACTGGTTCATTCCTGGACTTTTTCCTCACCTTTTGCACCCCAAACCTTCTGTTCTAAATCTCTTCTAATCTTTCTAAATCCTTTGATCATATATTCTTAAGCATTGGTTTCTAAGTGATCCAAGCTTCTACCATCCAAGTGCAAAAGAAGAATACTCCTTCAACAACTAGAGAAGAAGTATTGCAACTTAGTATCATCTTGCTACCTAAGTTGTTTGTATAATCATTCATTCATTTGTGTATAAGTTGTGTATATTTGTTAGAAAAGTGTGAGCATAATTGTTTAGGCTAGATTAGTGTGTTAGTAGTGAAGTTGTGAAGAAGTTAAGGTGTGTAAGTAGTGAAGGTGTAAGGAAGTAGAAGAGTATATAAGTAGTGCCAGGTTTTGAAGTAGTTGTGAAGCCGTAGTGTAGAAGTTGTGAAGCCGTTGTGTAGAAGTTGTGAAGCCGTTGTGAAGAAGTTGTGAAGCCGTCATGAAGAAGGTGTGAATAAGTTGTGAAGAAGTCATGTAGAAGTTGTGAGATTGGTTCTAGCTACGATTAGGACCCGACATCTAGCTTTGTGTTGTTAAACCGGTGTAAGCAAAAGTTGTGTAAGGTTTTCTCCGCCATAAGGGAGCTTGTTGACATAGTGAAGAAAACTCTCGAGTTAGGTGCTCGAGGAGTGGAGTAGGGCAAGGAAGGTGTCCTTGTTAGCCGAACCACTATAAATCTCTTGTCTCACGGTTCGATCTTTCCATCTCTATCTTTCATTTCATTTCATTACTTTACTTGCATTGTTAATTTACATTTACTTATATTTGTTCATATTGTTCAAGAGTTGAGTTCACATAAATTCGAATCTATGTTTTAAAAGTTAGCAAAGTTTTCAAAATAAAATTAAAAAGACGTAAAACTATTCAACCCCCCCTTCTAGTTTTCCACATTTGTTATAACTTATTTTGTCATTATATATGTGACTAACGTGTTTGATTTGTCTCGGGTGATTGGTACATTTCGAATATAATTTTGACTTGGGATTTGTAACTCGGATGTGGATAATACGGATTATAAATGTTGAACCGGAATTTGAAGTACATGAACATTTTGATAACTATCGGATAATTGGACTTGTATTGACATTATTGAACATTGAACATTACAGACTTATTAGACTTGGCATGAATACAATATATTAGACTCTAGACGAATTTCATATATTTGATTCGCAACCAATGTAAAATATGGAAATAATGTCAACTAATAAATGAATACTCTTTATTAATCGGGAAATATTGTTTGAGAAAATTAGTTTTTATTTGTTAAACTTACCTTTTATTTATAAAATACTATGTTTTATACAAAATAATTGGGATATGGGAAAATACCGAAACTACCAATTGATCTATTTTATTTTACATAGATAGTTGTCGTTGTTTCCTAGTTTTTCTTTGATTAGTTTGAGTTTTAGTCAATATTTCTTGACTATGTCGATGTCTATTCCTCTTTAACGTGAGTTGTATGCCGAGGTCTGACCATTTTGGCGTGAGTTGTATGCCGAGGTCTGTCCATTTTGGCGTGAGTTGTGTTGGGAGTCTATGTCTTCTTACCACACCACATGAAACTTTGACACTAAACTGTTACGAGTACTGAATAAGAGTAATCCACGAAAACTAAGACGTGTTGTCTATGTTAGACTTAATTATTGTGCGAGCCGTATTTTGAGATAACCGTATACGTATTAGGTCGTGCCGATCTCGTACCGTTGTGCTTTTACTGATTGGTACCGTTGTGCTTGTCTCCTGGATACCGTTGTGATTAGCTCTAGATGCCAGTCGTGTCAGTTGTGATATTTGCGTTGATGTGGCTAAGGTGAGTTCATGGCCCCTACTTTTACAGGTTTTATAACTATTTTGAGAGAGAATACATGCTCGTTTTTAACTAAACTCAATGACTATTTATTTGGAATATGCGAACTGTTTACTCAATATTTGACTGTTTGGCAAAATATTTGATTTGGTTATTTGAAGGTGTTATGTGATTGACTGATATGTATGTGAGTTTCACAGCCCCACTGATATAGTCGTGTCAAAACGCCTCACAAGCTAAACCTCTTAACGAGGGTTGCTTGGTTACTATCGATTTAATAACCGGATAAGCGAATACCCGGGTCGAGGTCCCAACGAGGCGTGAAATTGAGGATATCATATGAGGTTTGGTACTAAAGTGCTTGAAATAACGAGGGTTGCTTGGTTACTAATATCTACTAGAACGAAAATTAAATACGCGAACCGGAAAACTAAAAACGAGCATAAACGTCAAAATATTTAAAAATTAATCCTACAAGTGAAAATTCAATTTTCCTACGTCCTAAATGACAAAAGAAAATTTTGAAAAAAAAGAATTGCATTTTTTTGACTTTTAAATAATTAAATATGAATTAAAAACTATTTTAAAGAAAATAAATGATTAAAAATACTAAATGAAAAGAGCAAATTCTGAAACTTTACTGGAAATTACTTTAAACTAATAAAAGGCTAGGAAAATTAAAAGCTTCAATAAGGCTCCGCAGTCAAAAAGCTACAATAAGCTGAAACAGATTTTTTAAGCTAATAAATTAAAAAGAGAAGAAAGGGGTTAAAAGGATTAAGTGTAAGAACCATAACAGAAAAGACCCAAGGGCATTTCTGGTTGGGCCGTGTGTTTGTGAAGCTTTGAAGGCTAGAGGTCCCAGGTTCGAACCTGGCCTCTAGCTTTTTGCTAATTATTTTTATTTTTTCTTTTTTTAAAACTAATAAAGCACATGTGAATAAGCGAACTTAATAAAGGAAACTATTTATGAAAACTACAAAATAAGCCAGAATAAGCAGATGAAAAAGAATCAGTTGAGAGAGAAAAAAAGGGAAACAAGTTATAGCAGTTAAGCATTTGGACTAATAAGCTACAACAAGCTACCAAATAAGCTAAAAACTTAGAAATAAACTACAATCCAATTAAAAACTAAAAACATAATATCAATAAGCCACAAATACCAGGGATAAGCCAGGACAAGCTAAAAATAAGCAAAAAGCTTAAAGGGGTCTGCTGATCTCATTGAGCAGGGCAAAAGAAGCCTTAGGGGCAGACTAACAGGCCACAAATAAGCTAGGGCATACGCTAACTAATCTAAAATTGAGATTTAAAAAGGCTATTGAGGCAAACTAAAAAATGCAGGTTGATATAACAAGAGTGTCTAACTAGTCCTAAAGCTATACTAATCAACTCCAAACTCAAAGTGATTCAAAATAACTGGAAGCAACAAACTACACTAGGGGGCATACCAAACACCACATGTAACAAATAAGCAGATAAAAAAAAGGGCAAAATAAGCAATAAGCATTTACACTACTTGGATTAAAAAGAAAAACTGAACTGATATTAAAACTAAAATAAGAGTAAATTACAACCGAAATTAAAATTGCAATACCTTAATAAAAAAAAAGCTTAAATAAAAACCTAGTTTATAAACTGCTACTACCACTCTATTTATACTAAAAATAAAATAACTAGGGTTTCATGCTCCTCTGTGCTTCTTGTGCTTTTCTTGCTTCAATCTTGACCCTCGGATTTACTTGGCCTCCACAACTTCTCATTATAACCTTAGATGAATTTGGTGGTCCTATGGATCGCTGAGGTGGAAGGGTGGGGAGACAAGGTCATGTGGGTTCTTTGGCTGGTTGTGGTGAGGTGGAGAGGATGAAAGTGACTGGGTGATTAGCAGAGGATTAGGTTTTGGCGGGATAGAAGGGAGGTTAGGGGAGGTGAAATAGTTAGGGATTTTGACCTTAGTTTGGGGGTTTGACCATTTTGGTGTGTTTTGACCCCGTGTTAATTTAGCAAAGCGAAATGGATTTGGGCTTTTGTTGTGGACTTTTGGGATTGTGGGTTAATTGGGATTGGGCTCTGTGGGTTTAAGGGTTGGATTAGTTTAAGATATTTTTGGGATGGGTTTATGTTTTAATTGGATCCGGCTGTAGTAGTGTTTAGTAATAGGATAGAATGGATATTAAACACAAGGACCAAAGTTGTACATTTAGAAATTGTAGGGACTAATCTGCCAATTTTGTAAAATAAATCAAGGGGCCAATTTTGCCAAGTGAAAATAATCCAAGGGCCGTTTGGGATTTTCCGAGCTCGAATTAAATCCAAATAAATAATGTCTTTTCCGGCTTCGGTTTTCGGCTCTTTTCCATATCACCCTCGGTTTTGTCCATATTTGCCTCGTTTTCAATCCTTTTGTACCTGAAACACATAAAACACAATCCAAGGATATTTGTAACATTATATGGTCCATTTGGGTGTTTTTGGTCATTTTTGTGGGGTTTTCCGGGTATAAAATGATGAGTAAAAGGCCACTCATCAATCCCCCACACTAAGCAATTGCTAGTCCCTAGCAATCCGATCATATGAAGTAATGAAAGGATCAAAAATATCAAGGCTACCAAAAATATCCCCCCGTTTTGTTTTTATTATAAAATGTAAGTAATTTAAAACGAGAACAAACGTAAACATCATGCTTGATTATCAAAAATGGCATCATTGAACGGGAATCACACAAAATGGGTGACTCCGGGGAATTGTATTCGTCATCCTCTTTTTATACTCCCCAACTAATTCTAAAACCCTTGTGCAAACATTTTTGTAAAATGCTAACATTACTTATATTAGCAACCTATGTAAGCCGAGACTTAACTTTTCACTCCCACAATTATTCATAAGTTAGGTGTGTGTGCTTGTTTTCAAAGTTTTGATCGTAAAAATCGACATTTATTAGGGTTAAAAACCGACAATGATTTAGAAATTAGAGATTCAAAGGTGAGATCACTCCATGTAGCGACTTTCTTCTCAGCTTGTCCTTAGTAAACTTAGGAGGCTAGGTTTTTACACCCTCGAGAATAGTATCGGAGCTCACGGGATCTATGAAGTCAACAATTTCTAATTCACCGTCCAACTTTTAGACAATTTTGACGAATACTAGTTCAACTTTCGATTTAAATTTAAGAAGAAGCAAGTTTCTCACACTTATTCATAAACAAACATAAACATTTTTTTTTTCATTTTTCATCACTTTTTTTTTTTTTTTTTTTTTTTTTTTTTTTTTTACTACTTTCTCACTTGCGTACCCTAAACGACGGACCTTCACGGTTTAGTTCCAAGACCTTACACCTTTCGGAATAAAGGATCCAAGGGCCGTTACAACGGAGTGTTCCAAGACTCTAGACATTCCTGAAATGAGGATCCAAGGTGGTTAGACCAAGACCTCACACATTCCTGAACTAGAGGTCCAAGGGCCGGTGCAAGAGGGTAGCCAAGACCTAAACGCCTTCCAGAAATAAGGATCCAAGGCCCGATCTCGAAACCGTAGCTTAGAGCACTTATTTATTCATACTCAAAACTTTAATCTTTGCAACTTTCAAGCAATTGCTCACTTTCATTTTGCATTCTTATTACGTTTGTAAGAAAGTATGTTTGTTCCAAAATTTAAATAAAACTTTGAACTAGTATTCTAAATCAAGATTGTATAAAAATTTATTTGCTTAACAAAAACGGTTTTTGCGTTCAAAAGTTTGAAAATAGCACTAATTTAGTCAGGTTAGGAACTTCTGGGAGGAAAAGCCATAGATTACTTATATAAGCTCTAAAGAGAACCAACTACTCTACGCTTAGCATTTTTATTTGCACAATTCGTAAAAACTTAGCCTAAAAGTTAAGGGTAGCAGCTAGATCAACACTCTAGCAGAGTCGGGATTCCCCTTGTTCTAGCCTAATCAAGTCTAAACTTCCACTAATACCGAAGTATTAATGTATAGCAAATTATTTTTTTATTGTGCAAAGCACTTCTTTTAGACGAAAAATACGATAAAAATTTTAAATTTTTTGGTCAAAACGGGGGTGCTAGGGGACCAGTAGGTACAGTATGTGAAAATTTTTAAAATTTTGGTCAAATTGGTCAAATGAGAATTCCCCCCCCCCACACTTAGAATTGAATATTGCCCTCAATATTCAAAGTACCGGCCTGAGCCGACACTATAGAACGTAAAAGGGTAAGACTACTAGCTAAGTGTGGAAACGAAATATTTTTCACAAAAAGGATTAAATAAGATATCCCTGGATAAACATAAATATAAAGATCGGATATTGGGCGGCTGGATTGAAAACAGGCGCATCAATCATCACGATCTATGGGAATCCTGAAAACAAAGGCAAACACACAACAACAAAGCAACAAGTAGAGGAATTCCCCCACACTTAGTGTTAGAAAATAGAAAGAAATAGAAGATAGGCATGGGGTGCCTCCCACGAAGCGCTTGTTTTTGATCGAGTCGTATAGCTTAGACTCGCCCCGAATTTAATTGTTCTTGGGGGAGCAAGTGGAAAAGATAATCTCCATCGGACTTTCATTCAAGATGTTTGGAGAAACATTGAAGTGCTTGAAAGTTCCACTCCGATGAGATACACCCGGCTTAAAAGAATGAGAGATGCCGGGGTCAAAAATTTTGTCCTCACTCCCGAACGAGTGACTGAAAGGACAATCTACCTTATAGGAGAAGAAAGGTAGAAAAACTCGAACGACATATGTGAAGTCAATATAAGGGCGATCCCCAAAAGGCAATGTCACATATGTCGGAGAAAGAATATCTTTTTGAATCTCGGGATTAACAATTGAGGTCGTATTATCAAAAACAGTAGTGTCTTTGACCTCATCGTTCTCTAACACTTTAATAAACAGCGGATTAATGTTGCTAGAAAAGCAATCGTCATCAAATTCAAAAAGAGTGTTAGAGAAAATCCCGGAAGTAACCTCAGAGATGTCAAGAGATTCTCCAAAAATTGGAGAATCACAATCTCTGTCAAATATCTCCTCAGACTCACTTGGGGTTGGGACAAGGTTCTCAGCACTAGACTTTATGAATTCGTCCGATTCCTTTTCAGGAATAGTGCTAAGATGCTCATCCCCCATAATGAGAGAGTCCTCGGGTCTAGACTGAGAGGGTTGAGAGATGGTATCATTTAAAGGAATAGCACTCTCCTCTTCGTCTTCTTCTTCGTCATCGAGCATGCAAGCCTTATTAAACAAGGAACGGTTATGTGATGCACGTTCAATGGCGAGTAAATCTTCCATAGATTCACCATGACGATCCTCTTGGGTCTGTTTAGCAGCCCAAGCATTAAATGCATTCCTCACATCATGAAGTTTTTGGAATACATCTTCGAAAGCAGAATCCAGAAGATTATTCCTAATATTATGAATTTCTTGGAATGATTCATGAGGAAATGGCTGAGGCTGAGTTTGAATCGTTTCATACTGTAGAGGTTGGTCATGATAAGAATAGTCATAATTGTCACAAGGGCCATGCTCATAGACAAGCGGGTTCCTCGTTTGACAATCAGAGCTATAGTGAGGACCTCCACAGTACTCACAACAATATGATTGTTGTGACTGATTTGGTGAATTATATGGATAGTGGTCATAACCGAAGTTTTGATTACATGGAACTTGCTCATAGACAAACATGTTCCCTGTTTGACAATCAAAACCCGGGTGTGGACCTCCACAATATTCACAAGAATATGTCTCCATCTGGTGTTGTGGGGGTTGGTTGAAAAAGTCGGTTGATTCATGGTAAGAATAAGGATTTTGGTCATAGACAAACCCGTTTCCCGATTCCACCATGCTACAACCGGGACAATTCCCGCCATTTGGAGGACCTCCACACCATTGACAACCATAATGGTAAGATGAAGACATAGAGAAGAAGAATTAAACGGATAGAGGGTAAGAAATAAAGAATTAAACGGATAAGAGGATTGAGAAGAATATTTTTGGGTTTATAAAATTTTGAAACATTTAAAAGAAAAAGGAAAATAATTTTTGAAAAGAAAATCTTTTTGGGTTTTTCAAGGTTTTTCAATTTTTTGGATTTTTGATAAAAAAAATATTCACAAGATATATACGAAACTTCACGAGGAAGGATCTCCAAGTCACTAATCGTCAAACCGTGACGATATTGTCGCAACACACCTCCCCGGCAGCGGCGCCATTTTGATATAGTCGTGTCAAAACGCGTCACAAGCCAAACCTCTTCACGAAGAAAAGTCAACTCGCGACGGTTCAACGCAACAATCGATTTAATAACCGGATAAGCGAATACCCGGGTCGAGGTCCCAACGAGGCGTGAAATTGAGGATATCGTATGAGGTTTGGTATTAAAGTGCTTGAAATAACGAGGGTTGCTTGGTTACTAATATCTACTAGAACGAAAATTAAATACGCGAACCGGAAAACTAAAAACGAGCATAAATGTCAAAATATTTAAAAATTAATCCTACAAGTGAAAATTCAATTTTCCTACGTCCTAAATGACAAAAGAAAATTTTGAAAAAAAAGAATTGCATTTTTTTGACTTTTAAATAATTAAATATGAATTAAAAACTATTTTAAAGAAAATAAATGATTAAAAATACTAAATGAAAAGAGCAAATTCTGAAACTTTACTAGAAATTACTTTAAACTAATAAAAGGCTAGGAAAATTAAAAGTTTTGAAAAATCCGCAATCAAAAAGCTTCAATAAGCTCCGCAATCAAAAAGGTTCAATAAGCTGAAACAGATTTTTTAAGCTAATAAATTAAAAAGAGAAGAAAGGGGTTAAAAGGATTAAGTATAAGAACCATAACAGAAAAGACCCAAGGGCATTTCTGGTTGGGCCGTGTGTTTGTGAAGCTTTGAAGGCTAGAGGTCCCAGGTTCGAACCTGGCCTCTAGCTTTTTGCTAATTATTATTATTTTTTCTTTTTTTAAAACTAATAAAGCACATGTGAATAAGCGAACTTAATAAAGGAAACTATTTATGAAAACTACAAAATAAGCCAGAATAAGCAGATGAAAAAGAATCAGTTGAGAGAGAAAAAAAAAAAGGAAACAAGTTATAGCAGTTAAGCATTTGGACTAATAAGCTACAACAAGCTACTAAATAAGCTAAAAACTTAGAAATAAACTACAATCCAATTAAAAACTAAAAACATAATATCAATAAGCCACAAATACCAGGGATAAGCCAGGACAAGCTAAAAATAAGCAAAAAGCTTAAAGGGTTCTGCTGATCTCATTGAGCAGGGCAAAAGAAGCCTTAGGGGCAGACTAGCAGGCCACAAATAAGCTAGGGCATAAGCTAACTAATCTAAAATTGAGATTTAAAAAGGCTATTGAGGCAAACTAAAAAATGCAGGTTGATATAACAAGAGTGTCTAACTAGTCCTAAAGCTATACTAATCAACTCCAAACTCAAAGTGATTCAAAATAACTGGAAGCAACAAACTACACTAGGGGGCATACCAAACACCACATGTAACAAATAAGCAGATAAAAAAAAGGGCAAAATAAGCAATAAGCATTTACACTACTTGGATTAAAAAGAAAAACTGAACTGATATTAAAACTAAAATAAGAGTAAATTACAACCGAAATTAAAATTACAATACCTTAATAAAAAAAAAGCTTAAATAAAAACCTAGTTTATAAACTGCTACTACCACTCTATTTATACTAAAAATAAAATAACTAGGGTTTCATGCTCCTCTGTGCTTCTTGTGCTTTTCTTGCTTCAATCTTGACCCTCGGATTTACTTGGCCTCCACAACTTCTCATTATAACCGTAGATGAATTTGGTGGTCCTATGGATCGCTGAGGTGGAGGGGTGGGGAGACAAGGTCATGTGGGTTCTTTGGCTGGTTGTGGTGAGGTGGAGAGGATGAAAGTGACTGGGTGATTAGCAGAGGATTAGGTTTTGGCGGGATAGAAGGGAGGTTAGGGGAGGTGAAATAGTTAGGGATTTTGACCTTAGTTTGGGGGTTTGACCATTTTGGTGTGTTTTGACCCCGTGTTAATTTAGCAAAGCGAAATGGATTTGGGCTTTTGTTGTGGACTTTTGGGATTGTGGGTTAATTGGGATTGGGCTCTGTGGGTTTAAGGGTTGGATTGGTTTAAGATATTTTTCGGATGGGTTTATGTTTTAATTGGATCCGACTGTAGTAGTATTTAGTAATAGGATAGAATGGATATTAAACACAAGGACCAAAGTTGTACATTTAGAAATTGTAGGGACTAATCTGCCAATTTTGTAAAATAAATCAAGGGGCCAATTTTGCCAAGTGAAAATAATCCAAGGGCCGTTTGGGATTTTCCGAGCTCGAATTAAATCCAAATAAATAATGTCTTTTCCGGCTTCGGTTTTCGGCTCTTTTCCATATCACCCTCGGTTTTGTCCATATTTGCCTCGTTTTCAATCCTTTTGTACCTGAAACACATAAAACACAATCCAAGGATATTTGTAACATTATATGGTCCATTTGGGTGTTTTTGGTCGTTTTTGTGGGGTTTTCCGGGTATAAAATGATGAGTAAAAGGCCACTCATCACCCACCTTTACTCATGAACTGTTTATTGAAACCTTTGTGTGAGAAAACATTCAAAACTATTTTGAATGGACCTAACTGTTGTTTTTGATTTGCTATAACTTGTTGACTGGCTAAGGTTAGATATGCGTTAGATATTTGTCTTATACCAGGGTAGCAAATAACCCGGATACCTTTTGCTATAACGTGTTGCCTGGCTAAGGTCAAATATATCCTAGGGCCGTACTGCGTTTGTTAATATGAGAGAGGGCTACCGTGACCTATCATATTGATATTGGATTGGTTGTGTTTGTTGATATATGTGGAATTTGTGATTTATATCTATCTTAGTCCAGTGTAGCAAATAACTGTATTATGGTCCAACTGTTATTATTTTTGATTAAATCTATGAACTCACAAACCTCGTGTTGACACTTTTAGCATGTATTTTCAGGTTAAGGCGATAGCTTATTTTTGGAGGCGCTTGGCAAGGGGCACGGTCATAGATGACTCTAATATATATGTTGGGACCGCTTTATTTATTTTATGGGCCTATTTCCGCACTACTTTTGAATAATGTAAATTTAACACTTGTTGTTAATGAATTTATGATAAACGATTGAGGTAAAAACCATTCTTTGTACTTGCGTTGTGATACCAATTGAGTAGCACCCTAGTGACATGTATGCTTCTGCTGGACCCGATTTTGGGGGTGTTACAAATTGGTATCAGAGCCTAGATTATAGAGAACTGGGTTTATTTTCTAAAACCTGGACTATAACCACTTTTGCGAAAACTTAACTCTATGACCGCCACGTGCCTGCCTGCCAAGCCGAAGCCTCATTGATGATTTTGTTTGATGATATATGTGATTAGACGTTTGATGGTATATGTGACGAGATAATTGAGGATATAATTGATGAGACGAGTAATGATATATTAGATGAGATGTTCATGGTATATTTGACGAGTTGTTTGATGAGATGCTTGATTATATATTTGTTGAGATGTGTGTGATGCGTGCAATGGGTGTATAAAATATATCCTAAGTTTCACTCAAATTTTAAATTTATAAACACCTTTTTACCGATTATTAAGAAAACGCATACGAGCAAGTATACTCGTCCGTGTGTAATATGGTTTGTGGTAAATAGGGATCGTCCCAAAAGACTACGCGATTTAGACTTAGCAATTTAGGTAGTAGAAAAAGAAATAGTACTAAAGATTGTCACACTCTAAAGCACCGTAAATAAACAAACAAACAATGGTTCCGAATTCAATCAATCAAACGAACAAGTACTTGTTTAGAAATAATAAACAATCGTGATAGAATATTGAACATGTTGGGTGAAACATATATGTAGAAGGCACATACCAATTTTCACAAGGTTTTCTAGTCAATGGGTAATATCAAGAAAATCCATGTTTTTACTAGTTTCATGGGTGGGTCCTTTCGGCCAATACAACATCCCATTACGCTAGCCCTTTGTGTTATCAAATGTATGAAAAAGATGATTAGTAACATTAGTTCATACGAGTCCTTTCGGCCCAATCTCGTGATTAAATATTCCCGAATTCATTTAAAAACTTGAATACTTAATAGTTGTCAATTATCAAGTACCAATCCATTTGTGCACCAACTTCTTAGAATTAAAAAATATTAGAAATCCTTTCGGCCTTAAAGTCCAACAATGTTAAACCAACAAGTTTTAGAACAAGAATTATTTTTAAACAAACTTATGAGAACAATCACTTTTTCTAACCGACTAACCATTCAACATTCACACGAAAGTCTACATAATTCCCAAACAAGTATCACAAATTATTCCATAATAAGTTTCATCAACAAACGTAACAGTTCATTCAATATCAAATTGTTCAACATAATAATTAAGTAAAAGAAAGTTAACCAAAGCAAGACAACAATGAGTAAGAAATATAAAGAGTTGTAGCACTCCTTAAGGCCTCCAATCGAACAAGGGAATTCTCCGCCTCTTCTAACAAATATCACCAACACTTCTTGGTGAGAATGACAGGAATTATTGAGCTCTTTCGGGTTGTATAAGATATGATCAAGTCCTTATGTTGTAAGGCTTGATTGAGATTTGTCTTGTGTTAAGTTGTGTATTGTAGTGTGTTTGATAATGTGGTGATTAGGGTCTTATTTATGCTTGAAATCACCCACAAAAACTGTAACAAGCCTTCAATAATCATAAAAGAGAGGAGATGATCGGACTTGAGTCATTATGGTAGTAAAACCTTGAGTTAATGCAACTCTTCAACTCAGAAATATCTCAACCTGCGGTTGGAATGACTGCTCAACCTCAGGTTGAGCTTTTGAACCTTGGGTTTGAATCTCAGCTTCAACGTTGGGTTGGGAATTATTTTGCACATGTATTTCAACCTTGGGTTGGCATATAACTTCATTCTTTAACACTCTTTTAAGCACCAAATCATGACTCCATCTTTCATTAAAAATCTTCACAACCTTCTCTTGTACATTGGAAATAATCATAACATGAATCAATATCTTTGACGACAATCTTTTCTTGAATATTCTCTTGATCTTTCGGCTTTTCTTCGTCATTCTTTGATATTTCCTTGTACCTAGACCTGAACATATCTTAATACCTTTTAAGCGCAAGATGCTCATAAATATAACTAAATATTATAGAAAAATATACAAATAACGCGACTCTAACATAGACAAAATGAGCGTTATCAATGTGCCTGACTATTGGATATTTTATATCCGCCTATTTTAGCTGTTTACTATAAGCATTTCCATATGCTTATGCACGCACCATACCTGTCGCGGAGTTACGCTATTTCCTTGAGTAATCTCATTATTGAATGTCGAGTTTGTACACTTGTCGTAGTTTTGGGAATGATTTTGGATGTAAGGGACATATTACTAGTATAACTAGGCTGAGTATTTCAAAATTCATTGAACCTCGGGTGAATATAGACTGATCACCTATATTCAACCAGGGACAGTGGGACATGGCCTGATCACCTATGTCCGACTCAGAGGTGAATTTTGCGATACTGGGAGTAGTTATAACATAATTATGTTTGGGTTGACTTTTGATTTGGAAATGGAAAAGTTTTGAGTGTGTACACGAACATTGAATATTACTTCCACACACACGACACACTGGTATCACAACACCTTATGAACCGTAATACTCCTGGCACTGCTATACTTCTTCGTTTATATGAAATTTCTGTTTGTCGCTGCCTGACCGTAATTTGCATCGGGTCGGGTTAGACCCGATTGGCACCGTTTGAATCCGAGTTGCTTATTTGTAACTCCTTGAGATTGTAATTATCCCATTTGAGCTTATTGGAGTGTTTGGATTTGATTTTGGCTACGCTTGGATTTGATTTTGGCTACGTTTAGATTTTGATTTTGGCTACGTTTGGATTTGATTTTGGCTATGTTTGGATTTAATTTTGGCTACGTTTGGATTTGATATTGGCTATGTTTGGATTTGGTTTTGATTCTGATTGAATTTGGATGATTTGATTTTGTGATTTTGGACGTCATCCCGGATTCGGATTTGATAGTCAGCCTCGCTTCGTTGGTGATCTTGTTACAGTCCCCTACCCTAAGCCCTGTGCTCAATCGATGATGTTCATTTTTCCCAATCGATGTTGTTCAATCAATGTTGTTGAAGCAACGATGTTTAATCGAGGATGTACTTTCTGCCTCTACCCCAATTACTGTACTGAGTTAACCGACTGATTGCTAGTAGCAATCAACATCCTCTTACAGAGTCGTACTCTGAACTTGCTAAACTCCCTGTTCAGTAGAGATTTCGTGCCCAACGGAAATCTTAGGACCTTAAGGAGTAACTTGAACCGCGTTATCAATCACTCCCAAGAGCCATGAGAACAGATTTGGATATGAGTACTGTGTATCATTCCTAGACTGAGGGCCGGAGTGGAGGAATCATTCAAGTGTTAGAGGATATATTGTATGACTGTGAAATCGAGTTTGGCAATGGTTGGGATAGACACCTCTCGTTGGCCAAATTCACTTATGACAATACCTATCACTTCAGTATTTCAACGGCACCGTAAGAGACCCCCTGTGGTCGTGAGTGCCGATTGCCGATTTGTTGGGCAAAAGTTGGGGATACCCAACTTACTGACCCTGAACTTGTTCATGAGAATACCGAGAAGATCATTCAGATCAAAACTGAGTTACAAGCTGCTCACGAATCGTCAGAAGAGTTATGCTAACAAATGACGTAAACCTCTTGAATTCCCAGTTAAAGCCTAGATTATGCTTAAAGATTCATCATAAGGATGTGTGATACGTTTAGTAAACGTGGAAAGCTTAATCCTCGCTATATTGATCCTTTTGAAATCCTTGCTAGAGTTGGACCGGTAGCTCACAGACTCGAGCTACCGTCAGGACACAGCAGTGTTCACAACATTTTTATGTGCAATGTAAAGAAATGACTTGTCGATGAGGCAGTTGCTATGCCTCCGGGAGAGATCCAGATTGATGAATGTTTAAACCTTGTGGAGAAACCTATCAAAATCATGGACTGTGAAGTCAGACGACTTCAATAAAAGTCGTATTCCTATTGTCAAAGATCGGGGAACTCTAAGAGAAGTCCTGAGTTCACGTGGGGACGTATGAATGAGATCAAGCGTAAGTATTCTCACCCATCTCCTTGGATATTTGCACATCTGGTCCCTATGTGGGTATAAAAAGGGAACTTAGGGTTTCATTTCCTCATTTTGTTAACACCTCCCTCCTTCTCAAATAGTAGCCGCCGCTGCCACTTTTTACAGCCACTGTTCCGGCCAACTCACGACCACCATCATCATAGCACCACCTCTACCACCCTTATAACATCATTCTTGTCTTGAATCGGTGGTGTACGCACCCTGAAACACCCAAACGCGCTACAAACAGCCTCACCGCCACCATCAAACCACCACCATGACCACATCCGTGTGTAGATCTAGTTGTTTTGAAGGTTTTAGAGTTAGATCGAGAGTTGTGTTTTATCTTGTAGCCGTCGCCACCACTATAGCCGCCATCACCACCACGGCTGTCACCACCTCCGCCACCATCGTCACCGTCCCTCTCCTCTCCCTTTCTTGATTTGGTGAATCATGAAAACCCGTTCATTTAACTATTATTTTTTAAGAACCGAGTATATATAAAGTGTTAATGTTTTTGTGGATAATAAATTTGGTTAATAACGTTGTGATTTGTTTTCGTGAGCTATGATACGGATTAAAAACAAGATTAAACATTTTTTGAAACTAAATCATGTGGTAAGAGGTAAAACTAGTGTTTGTGGATTTGTGTTGAAAACGGGTCGAGTTATAACCCGTACGAGTCGGATATGACCCGTTTTGGTCATAAGTTGGGTAATAGATGTGTAGTATTGAGTGTGTCATGATTTGGATTGGATGTTGGTTGATTTGTAGCTCACAGTAGTTGTTGCCTGATTATTCGGTCACGAGTCGACTTGGGTTTGCGTATGTTTGTTTGGTTTGATCCTGTTTCGAGTCAGCCACCAACCCCACGAAGGGTGTGGTGCTCGTTTGGTTGCTATCGGATCAATCGACAACACCCCGAAGGGGGTGTCAAATTTGTTCGGTTTATCATAAGATTGGATAGCTTATTTAGTTTTGTGGTTCGCGGTACAAAAAAGGTAGACACAAGAGTATTGATTGGTTTGTCTTTTTTAGTCGTCTAGGTTGTGTATGATTGTATGTTGTTGGTTCGGTTATTTATAAACACCCACATAGGGTGTCGTTTGTTGTGATACTCTCGGTTAACAATCGACTAAAGCCCAACAGATTTTATAAGGGTGTGTTTGTCATAACTTATTTTTTCATTATATAAGTGACTAACGTGTTAGATTTGTCTCGGGTGATTGGTACGTTTCGAATATAATTTGGACTTGGGATTTGTAACTCGGATGTTGATAATACGGATTATAAATGTTGAACCAGAATTTGAAGTACATGAACATTTGGATAACTATCGGATAATTGGACTTGTATTGACATTATTGAACATTGAACATTACTGACTTATTGGACTTGGAATGAATACAATATATTAGACTCTAGACGAATTTAATATATTTGATTCGTAACCAATGTACAATATGGAAATAATGTCAACTATTAAATGAATACTTTTTATTAATCGGGAAATATTGTTTGAGAAAATTAGTTTTTATTTGTTAAACTTACCTTTTATTTATAAAATACTATGTTTTATTCAAAATACTTAGGATATGGGGAAAATACCGAAACTACCAATTGATCTATTTTATATTACATAGATAGTTGTCGTCGTTTCCTAGTTTTTCTTTGATTAGTTTGAGTTTTAGTCAGTATTTCTCGACTACGTCGATGTCTATTCCTCTTTGGCGTGAGTTGTATGCCGAGGTCTGACCATTTTGGCGTGAGTTGTATGCCGAGGTCTGTCCATTTTGGCGTGAGTTATACTAGGAGTCTATGACTTCTTACCACACCACATGAAACTTTGACATTAAAATGTTACGAGTACTGAATAAGAGTAATCCACGAAAACTAAGACGCGTTGTCTATGTTAGACTTAATTATTTTGCAAGCTGTATTTTGAGATAACCGTATATGTATTAGGTCGTTCCGATCTCGTACCGTTGTGCTTTTACTAATTGGTACTATTGTGCTTGTCTCCTGGATACCTTTGTGATTAGCTCTAGATGCCAGTCGTATCAGTTATGATATTTGCATTGCTGTGGCTAAGGTGAGTTCATGGCCCCTACTTTTACCGGTTTTATAACTTTTTTGGGGGAGAATACATGCTTGTTTTTAACTAAACTCAATGACTATTTATTTGGAATATGCGAACTGTTTACTCAATATTTGACTGTTTAACTAAATATTTGATTTGGTTATTTGAAGGCGTTATGTGATTGACTGATATGTATGTGAGTTTCACAGCCCCACCTTTACTCGTGAACTATTTATTGAAACCTTTGTGTAAGAAAACATTCAAAACTGTTTTGAATGGACCTAACTGTTGTTTTTGATTTGCTATAACTTGTTGACTGGCTAATGTTAGATATGCGTTAGATATTTGTCTTAGACCAGGGTAGCAAATAACCCGGATACCTTTTGTTATAACGTGTTGCCTGGCTAAGGTCAAATATATCCTAGGGCCATACTGTGTTTGTCAATATGAGAGAGGGCTACCGTAACCTATCATATTGATACTGGATTGGTTGTGTTTGTTGATATATGTGGAATTTTTTATTTATATCTATCTTTGTCCAGTGTAGCAAATAACTGTATTATGGTCGAACTGTTATTATGTTTTATTAAACCTATGAAGTCACCAACCTCGTGTTGACACTTTTAACAAGTAAGGAGCAGTAGTACTAACATTTGATCTTTGAGCATCAGTAAGTATCGATTAGCAGTACTAAAATTTAAGTAGCACTACTAAAATTTAAGTAGCAGTACTCAACTTTAAGTAGCAGTACTAAAAACCTTCGAGCAGTACTAACCGAATACAAGCAGCAGCATTAACGAGAACCACAAGCAGTACTAACAACGTAGCAGCAGTATTAACATAATAAGAAGCAGCATAAAACCAATCAACAGTTTCTTCAATATCCAATACATTTAGACTACTAGGATTCATCCTTTAATCCATATTCAAGTCACCAAAACCGAATGTATTAGATTTAGTAGAAGCTTAGTAACAAACAGATTGAGGGTTTCAAATAGCTTATCATGGTTGAGATACACCAGAATTCAATCGTGCATTAAGTGTATCCAAATCAACATCTACCACATTCTCCATAACCAACATTGAACAAAAGAAACCCTAATCTAATTAAAAAGATATCATAGCAGCAGAATACTTCTATTGGTAGCAGTAATATTCAAAGCTAGCAGCATTAACCATTGACCAAGAATAGCTAGCAGCATTAATCGATATAAGGAGAAGTAGTAATCGATCAATTAGAACTTAGCAGTATAAATATGTGAGAGCTAGGGTTTGTATCAGTAACCTTAGTCTCCACAGGTAGATTGACTCCCACAAAAGATACAGCTTTACTAGCAACGTCAGTTGATGAAAAATTCAAAAGTAAAGTTATTCCCATTAACCTCAGTATAACACAAGTAACTTTAATCCCTTAACAGTAACCTCATTCCATCAGTCGTTTCAGCAAATAAAAGAAGTAGAGTTACTTAAAAACAAATGTCGACATGTAATACCAGTAACTTCAGTATCCTTACTTCCATTATACGTATACACATACACCTTATTCCAGTAATCTTATTCATCAAAAGTAAACACCAATGAAACCCTAATATGCAATTATCAGAAATCCTAACAATCTAGGGTTTAGGGTACAACAGCCATGAATCGTTGTTTTAGGATAAATAAATCATGATAATAATAACCTTTAAACATAATACCATGATTGACAATAGCAGCAACAAGTCAGAGAATCAAATCGACAAAGAATAAACCCTAAAAATTGATTTGCCTCAAAACCCTAATCTGCTCCATTACATCATAAAAAAAAACCTTGAAGAATTCCTAGATCATGAGCTCCCTAAGCTCTGATAGCACCTGATAGATCGTTTATAACTCGAGATTTGTTAGATCTCATCTAAGAATAACAATAACAAAGATTAACAATATACGCAGCAGAATTAAACTTAACAAGATTTCTTCATCAACATCATCTATAACAATTACAAACACAACTAATAGCCCCAATTCTACTTGATCAAGTGTAGAACAGTTATTCAACAATAATAGGGATCAAACGATCCTTGAGGCTAAACACAAACACATCTAGGCATTTTTCACAACCAACACGCCTAGGACACACACTTTTCTAGATGTCTACATATTTTCTGTGCACACATAAAACCTAGACCCTGTATCTCTTTATATAATAGAGACATCTAGGGTTTAAAAAACTTCATTTTTTATTGTCTTTTAAGTCCTTGTAATTTCATATTTTCTTCATTCTTCTTAATATTGTTTTGTATTTATCAACTCAATATAAATCCAAACAGTATTATTATAAACCTTTCTCTTGATTAGACAACCTATGGCCAACCAAGATAAGTGCATGTAATGTTTTAGAAATCATGTTGAAGAAGTGTTAAATATTTTAAGGTGACACATTTTAACACTTGAACCTTTGGAAAGATAATTGTGTAAGACAATTATTTTCGTCATACATGATTAATCAACTTAGTCTGCATATCTAAGAGAGTTACTAAAACATTATAACATAAGCAAACCCATAATCATTTAGCATAGCACACATAAAGATATTCGTAATCGTTTTGTATGTTAGATACAACAATGTATACTTGTTTGATTTTGTTTCGAAAAGAACTATCCTCCCCATTTCAAAAATTAATTAAGATCAATATTTTGAAAAGACAAAGACACTATTTTTCAAAATTCATTTACTAAAGATGTCCGACTCGAGAGAAATAGCAAAAAGCTAGTTTTACGTTAAAACGTGACATACAGTTTTGACTGCTATGTAGCAATTTGCATTTATGACTTAATTAAGTTTGGAATCAATACTTGAAAGTATTTTTAAATGAAAGTGGACTCAATTACCTTTAAAATGGCGGGTGGCACGACTCCTACGGACTTACGGTTGATTTTATATTAATTTTCAAAATTGACACTATTCTGGTGAAGGTCCATTAAATACTGACGGTCCCATAAATATTTAAGGGACCGTCGCCAGTAAACAAAAACACGTTTTTCGTGTATAAATTCATTTAGTCACTTTCAAAATCTTTTAAAAAGTTTTTCCTTCAAGAAAGTATACGAAGTGCATTTAACCAACAAAACTAGTACGAATAAAACAACAAAGCATTTTAGCACAAATTTAACAACTAGAAACTTTTCATATTTAATCCCTCTTAATGAGAAATTTGATACGTGGATCGTACTCTATTTTAAAAATCATTTGTTTTGAAAACTAGAGCGACGTGGTTCTGATACCAATTGTAGAAACGTAGAGGGGGGTGAATACGTTCCTTGTTTAAAATCTTAAAAATTTCGTATCAAATTCCCGATCAAGTGTGACTAAATATGAATAGTGGTTATGTCACTTATAACAACTATGTATAATTATATCTAACTTAAAACAACAGACACACAAAACAAGTAAGAGAGATTACAGTTAGTTTAGTTGCAGACTGTCCCATACATGTACTGACGGTCCCATATATGTTTGGGACCGTCGGTCTGTTTAAGGGACCGCCGATAGTGGCATGTTTTAGATGGGTGTTGCATTATGTATTTGCATAATCACAGTCTAAGCAACAAACCACACACACATAAACTCAAAGCAAGTATAAATGTAAAACGATAAATGCAAGAATAGAAAGTAAAGAGATGAGAAGAGAACACGCAAACTGGACACGATGATTTATAGTGGTTCGGCACGAAGCACTTCTTTGCCCTACTCCTCACCCCGAGTACCCAACTCGAGAGTTACTTCACTAGTCAACAAGCTCCCTTTAGGCGGAGCAAACCGTACACCAAAGCTTACACCAATTAACGACACTAAGCGGAATGTCGAGTCCTAATCAAAGCTAGAACCAATCTTCACAAAGCCTACGTGGCTACACGAACAATCACTCTTGTCCACTTGGATTTACACACAATCCAAGTCTTAACACGGACGATCACCCCATCCTAATCTTCACACGGACGATCTCCCCGTCCACTTGAATCTTCACCCAATTCAAGTCTTTACAGACCTTCACCCGGTCCTAGTTGTCACACGGATGATCACCCCGTCCTAATCTACAAACTATTACAAGGACTTCACACTCCGTGTCAATCTAAACTAACATAACTAATCATGACTCATACACAAGTCGGATACACTAATATACAAGAATAGAGTTTAGGGAAAGAAGAGAATCGTAATACTAGTTATGTGTGTGTGTGGACTACATTATAACACTTCGATTCTTGACGAATTCGAGTGTTCTTCTCTTGCAATTGAGATAGAGGATGACGGGATCACTTATAAACACATACCAAAGAGTTATAGTGATCAAAGAAGAAGAATGAAAGAACAAAAATTTTTTGTGCCAAGAGGATAGATAAAATCTGATGAAAATGGGTCACTATTTTTGTGCCTAGGGGACGGTCCCTTAAACATTGGACGATCCCTTATATATAAGGGACCGTCACCTTATTTAAGGGACCTTCCCAATATATTTTGTCCTTTAGTGGTGAAATGTTATCTGGTGAAAATTTAACTGATTTGGGCGGGAAAAATAGCTGTTGGGAATTTGAAATTCAAATTTCAAATTCAAATTTATTTTTCTTTAAAACATTTCTTTATAAATACAAAAATAATTTGTCTAATTTATTTTTGTAAAAATGTTTTGTAACATTTATAAAAATGTGAGGTTTAAGGACAAAAATATTTTCTTTGGTCACTTAACAAAGTTGGTATAGTGTTTGTTCATACCTGAAGTAATTCAGACTTGAGCCGTCGAGATATGTTGATGTGTGCATGCATTGATGATTTGTGTAAATGAGTAACTTGTGCACTTTACGTTATGTATTACAAGTTACATGTTTGTCATCATTAAAATATGAAGACATTGTATAGATTAAACATAGTAACGTTTGCACTAACAAACTCGACTTAGAAGCTAGGCTAATGGGCGAAAACTTAATCCAAAATAGATCACTTGACCCAATTGATGGAGATTACATTGAATTAAATGACCTTAATGTTCCATTAGAGCTTAATGATCAAGTGATGGAGGATTCAAAACCAGAAATTGAGGATGGAGAGTTTGTGGATATTCCAAGGGTTAATGTTATTAGTATTAGAAACTCTGACGGGATTGAGGGATATCCTAGATTTTGTGACTATGGTAGAAGAATCCATGTTAACTATGCTTATAACTTACAATTTTCATGCATGATAGGATACAAACATATAGATGCAAATTTCTTCCCTATTTTACCAATTAAAGTGATGTCAAAAAGCTTTTATAATTCAATTATGAAAAAGAAAATGGAGTATAAAGGGAGAAATGTAGTGGGACCTTTATGAATGTGCATATTTTTGTTGGAAAATTTTCAGTTGGTACAGATTTTACTATTGTGGAAGACATGGATGCTTATCATGAAAAGGAAGTGAGTGATATGATTGTTGGAAAGCCATTTTGTAGTGATATTAACATTGATGCAAAAAGATTTGAAGGAAAAATTACCCTACACAATGGAAGTGACAATGTCACCTATATGATGCCTCGTACTCACCCAGGATTTAAGAATGTCACGAACCAGGTATGCTATAGAATGTCACCACTTCTCACTGTAGATACAAATGATGAGCAGAAAGGGATCGAGTATCCATACCAAAAGATGAAAGGATTCTACAAAGGAGTGGTGCATTTGGGACCAGAATATGTTCGTGATGAGAGAATTGTCAAATGGCTCACACAAGAACACGTGAGCGTGCACAGGACGAAGAAGAAGCTGAAGATGAGTCTAATTTAAAGACTCTGGAATAAAGAGAAGTGCTTACCGGGAGACAACCCAGATTTATTATTTTTGTTTTCTGTCATCGAGTCTGTTAGACCTGCACATCGATACGGCGCATCCCATCCCATGGATGCGGCGTATCGACTGTACAGGTCATATCTATCATTTTATTTTTCTTCATTTAATTTTTATTTCTTCACTTTGAACTTATTCGTCAGTTATTTTGATACGGCGTATCCAGGTTTAAGGATACGTCGTATGAAATTTCAGACTCATATTTTATTCTAGGCTCGATACGGCGCATCCCAGCCCATGGATGCGGTGTATCGACTGACCTGATGAAAATTTTCAGTTTTAATTTTTAATTGTTAGTTTTAATTTTTGTTTTTAACTAACCATCTATTAATCAGAGACACACTAGCTGTGATTTTCATATTCACTAACACAGGTTGATTACAAAGAAGTGGTGATTCACATACATTCTGTATTTTCTGTGTGTTGTAGCTATGCTGGCATACATGCGCCATTAAACACACATAAAATATAAAGTTGCTCACAAACGCATAGTGGAGGATCACACCGAGCAAATCTCAGGGAAGTTTTCCGTTCTAATTCTTTTTATTTCCTGTTTTTAATTTCATTTTAAACAACGAGGATGTTGTTTATCTTAAGTGGGGGGATGGAGAATTAGAACATTACTTGTCCTTATTTTTCAAAAATATGCTTAATATGTGCTTAATATGCTTAAATTTAAAAAATTTCTAGCATGTTTTTGTTAAATCAAAGTTGCATGACCACACACATAACCCTTATTTCTATATTGTGAGAATTTATCCTTATCCGTTTCCCAATATTTTACCCAAATTCCACAAAAATATGAGTGTGCCGGTGACTTGTAGTAAACTTTAGAACTTGGCTTGTATACTATTCGAGACCACCATAATAAGTATTATTGATATAATTTGAGTGACTTGTCTAACTAGGCACATTTCTAGGATTACACCCAAATAGCCTACATATGTTGTGTTATATTAACTAACTACACTGGTTAGTTAATCCCCATGTTAACCCTTTTGTTACTCTCAATTTTAGAATAAGATACCTCTATAAAAACCCTCAAAGCCATTCCTTTCATTTCTTACACCAATATTTAAATGTTTCGTTACACCTTTACACCTTAGCCTACCCTGTAGATTTAAGTCCGTGGTTAGTTACTTGTATAAAGTGTGTATTTCCTGTGTTCGTGTACGTGTTTCTTATCTTTGGTTAGGTCGGGAATTGCACAATGCAATCGGAATTTGATAGTAGTTATTTTATTTTTATTTTTTTGTGTGTTTACTGCTATCACTATTATTTTTATATCTGAAGAATAGAAAAGTATGGAAAAATTATCCAGATTTATTATGATTGTGATGTGGTGAAATTTTACAGCATTAGTAGTTTTATGTTATTGAAAAGAAAAATGGAAAAAATGTAAAGAAAAAGAAAGAGTATGTTGTTACGTGTTATAAACCAACAATGTAAAGTTGTGTACTAGTAGAGATATCGCTACTGCCTATTGAATTATATTTATGGATTGCAAGGGAGTTGGCCGTTATGGGAACGCCAATTATGGTTTATTCTTTGATTGAGACATCATTGAGTCTAATTCGTGTCTACCTATAAAGCGTGAGTTTCAGTGTTAAAGCGTGAGTTAGTCTATGATTTTGTGTCTTTTTCATGGGATGGTTGGGAAGTACTTAACCACACTTGTTAGGACTTAATCTACCTGGTTGTTTATTTTATTTTACACCAATTTTATGTATTTTCCAATGTTTTATCCCTACCCTTTACCAAGTTACTGTATTCGTTGTTAGCTTTCGAGCATCCGGATATGGTAATGGCTTAGTGAGAATGTCAAGTGCATGAATAAGGTAATGACTATCCGAGTTTTAGACTAATCGAATGACGCACCAACGATCTAAGGTTCACAACCTTGGTGACCATCCGTTGTTTGAGGAATCGAGGGCTCGCGCCAGCGATCTACTAAGTTTGTGTAGGAGATGTTTGAACAAAGCTAGGTTTAACCCTTAAGCCTTATCATGTTAAACCCAATTTACCGCTTTAGACTTGTCACTCCTTAGCTTTAGTGGTGGAGATGTGTATCCTTGCCAAGCTTATGATAGAATATTCGTCACGACGGAGCAATTAAGCGAATTACTTAAATGTTACCACATAGATTAGTTGAGTGATTTGAGTGATTTCATTTTCCTACTTCGTGAGGTGTTTGGTTGTGCAATTGAGATCAAACGAATAAATGCTTAAACTATAAAAAATCCTAGACTATGTTTAGGATACATTTTCATAAGTTTAATCAAAGGTTTACTTGAGGACAAGTAAAATTCAAGTGGGGGGATATTTGATGATATCAAATAATAACATTTTATTAGCATCATTTATCCTATGTTTATCGCTTGTTTTATATTATTTTATATGAGAATTGATACTTAAACGCTTACTTTTGTAAATCTCTGTTATAAACAAGCATTTGGTGAAAGTTAGCTATTTTGGACGTAAATTAGAGCAAAATGGATCAAGATGGAAAAGTCTACTAAACTGAAGGAAGATACACCGTATCATTCTAGACATATACGCCGTACATCAAGATTTAGACGATTATAAAGACCATCGCCTGACTTTGAAGCATACGACGTATGGATTTTATACCATGCTCCGTATATAAAACCTTGGTCAAACGAAGTAAATCCAACTTGTTCTACTCCAGATACGCCGCATGACATCCCAGAGATGCGGCGTATTAATCTCAAGACTTCACCAAAAATCCAAGATATTAAAGACATGCATACGCCGTATAAAGACTGGAGATGCGCCGTATCATATGGCGGTGTACGAATATTCCTGAATATAATAATCTTGGACCCCACGCGAAGTTACCTAGATACAGCGTATCAAATTAATGGATACGCCGTATCGATTCTGTTTCTAGAATGTATAAATACCCCATTCGTCAGCCACATTCGACACACATACATAATATACCACATAAGGCGACGACTTGACCACACAAGACACAACCAGAAGGACGAATTCTGAGCAATAAGAAGGTCCTACTAGTACTTTAATTCATAAGAAGATTCGTTTAATTTGTATTAGTACTCTTTTAATCGTTGAGTTAGAGTGTTTTTCACTATTTGATCGCACTTAAGTGTTTCTAGCTTTTATAAAGAATATTTGATGTTTTATTGGATGCTTATGCGTATGTTTTGATTACTTACATAGTTTATCGTGCCTTGTCGACCTTAGGCTCGCATAATTACTTCATTAACATCGTTTGCATGATTAATGTAAGCCCTTAAGGGATAAATAATAAATAAACTTAGTAATCATTAAGGTGGACTTTATGCGGAGATCTGATTAATTGTGACAGGATTAGTCCGTTGAGAAGACTTAATACCCGAAATCTAGACCTTTAGACTAGATCTATACATTGGAATGATATACGCATACACGTAAGCACCCATTGAGAGAAAATATATTTTAGTACTCATCTTATATAAATAAGCAATTAAACGAGTGACAAATCTTCCTTACTGTTGGCCAGGCCTCTTATCTGTATCTGTTTTCTATCTGTGTACGTGTGTGTCAATCGCCTTATTTGTTAGACCCGTTTCCCGTATACAACTAGACCCCACTCTAGATGAGTTGAATAAGGCTTGTGGTAGTTGGTTAGTCAATGAAAGTTGCGTTGTAGCCAAACCCGATAGTCAATATATATATATATATATATATATATATATATATATATATATATATATATATATATATATATATATATATATATATATATATATATATATATATATATAGGCTATAGAAAGTATCATGTGCTACATTAGAAAGGAAACGGACTTAAGGGACCTAGTTTGCCAAGTAGTAAAAATATTGTAAAATGTGATGTGGCAAAAAGATAAGAGAAATGACTTGAAGGGCCATTTGTGTCATTTGGCCAAAGTGCCAACTAACTAAGTGTTACACCCATAACCCGATAAGGTACTATATATGGATATAATATGTTATGTAATATGTGTTATGAGATAAGTAGTAAATATATGTGTGGTCAATATAGAAAGAATAAGACTTGGAGGACTAATGTGGCCAAATGAGTAAACTTAACTAATTATATGTTTTGGCCTGGATAGATTTAGAAAGATCCAGGTTTTTCTTCTTATTTCTTTTGGTGAATGTTGACTCTTGGAGAAAAAGAGGAGGGAAGAGCAAGTTTGCAATTAAGCTCAAATCTACCATTTTGAAGTGTTCAAATAAGCCTTGAGAACCCTTAATTGTAATCCTCATAACAAGTAAGTGTTTCTCCCCAATTTATAAAATTAGGGTTCATGAAGTGATAATTGTGCATAATGATTAAAGGTTGATAAATTATGATTTGTTAGTTAATTAGCCCTAATTCGAGATAATTATGATATAGGGAGCAAGTAGGAAGTTGGAAGCCATTGCTAGTGAAGTGGTAATTGTGAATCAAGGTAAGTATATGGTTATAACATGGTTTGTTAGCTTGATCATATGTTATGTATGATAATGATTTATGTTTGTTAGCTTTATCATGTTTGATTACATGGTAATGGTGAAGGATAGGGTATAGGGTGCGTTAGGTAGTTATGGATCCATCACTAGGCTTAGCTTAGTTAGTCGTTGGGCTGACTATGGGATGAGGTTCAACCCTATGGGTTGATCGTGTTTAGGCCGACTATGTTGGCATGAGGTATGTGCCCCTATATCGCTATCTTAACTAGTGGTAGACTAGTTATGGTTATGGTATGATTTATGTATATGTTGTTTAGCTTGTTATACCATGTACTTACTAAGCATTTCGCTTAGATATTAGTTGTGATGTTGTTTTATAGGTATTGGCGAAGCTAGTAAAGGTAAGGAGAAGGTGTAGGACGATTTGCTATTAGAAGTGTAGTTGTGGACTTGGTAAGTGGAAGATTTCATCTTTTGGATCAAGCTTTTGAAAGTTGGAAGCCCCCAAGTGCCATCCTCTTTTTGGTATAAAACTTGTGTCTAATATGGGTCTTTTGGTGTCATTAAGTCCTGGATATTAGTTATGTTTGAGTCATGTAATTAGGTTGGGTCAAGGATGTTTAAGTTAATACTTGTATGGTTGTAGTACCCACTAAGGGGTGTTTGTCGTATGGCCGTTTTTGCCCATTTTGATATGTGAACGGGTTATGTAACCATGGAACAAGTTTGGCATGTCAAGATTATGGTTTCGACTAAGTTAAATGTTATATGGAAGTGGTACGAGTGGTAAATGGCGGAAAAAGGTAAAAATGGAAATTTTCTTAAAATCTGCAAGTCACCAGCCGCCGGTTGGAGTCCCAACCGCGGCGGCTGGACTCTTCTGAGAAGGCCAACCGCCGGTTGTAACTCCAACCACGGCGGTTGGGCTTCTCTGAGAGGGTTGTAACTCCAACCACGGCGGTTGGGGATGGTTTTCAGATTTTGGCGACTTTTGTAAAATCATATCTTTTAAACCGTACGTCGTTACGGGTCGCGCCACCCGTCTTTTTGAAGGTAATTGAGTCTAGTTTCATTTAAAATTAGTCCCAAGTCCTAAATGCTTTTAGATTTTTGTCAATGGTCAAAAGTATAACAGAATATACGTTAAATTGAGTCGTTTCCGCTCAAAAGTTTTAAATTTTTGGTCTAGTCAGGCATGGGGTGTAACAACTTGGTATCAGAGCTTCGGTCTAAGAGATTTAGAATTTCACTTTAGGATTTCCTAGACTTAGGCCTTGCGTAGATGCGTTTAGGACTAGTGTTTGTTATTTGTGTATCGTTTGGATGATTTTGAGGACACATATTTTAAATATTTCTATGACTACGCTTGGCCACTGTAGTGATAAAAATATAGTACATATGTGAATTTGAAATCATTTAGACCATACACGAGTGACAAACTAGGGTGTAGTGTAAGGTTATATATATATATGTATGTCATTCTTGCATTAATATGTGCATGATTATGCTTGATAGTGTGAATTGCTAAATTTCAGTATAGTAGAAAAGATGGCGGCGATTCGAAATAAGGAGGTGTTAAGGACGACCTCCTACCGACATGATGATGATACACATGATGATGGGGATTCTAATAGTGACTCGTCGTTGTCACTGCCGGAAAATCTTAATCCTAAAAGTTTTACTAGAGCAGAATTGAAAGAATTGGACACTCTAGTGGCGGAAAGAGTAGGAAGGGCCATTGAGAAGGCTATGCCCTTTTATGTAAATAAGACAACCAAGAACTTGCAAAAGATATTCCACACCAACTAACAACAACCAAAGGATTTCTTCGAATACTCGCAACAGGCAGATTGCACAACCGAGTTTCAACATGGGTCATCAAGGACAAATGGTTGGAGTTTATGGGAATCAGCAAGGATATGCTACAAGGTTTCAGATGGGTAATCAAGGGCAGTATGCAGGAAATCGGATGGGTCAGTATGTAGGAAATCAGATGGGTCAGTATGCAGGGAATCAGATGGGTCAAGCTGTTGGAAATCAAGGGGGTCAGAATGTTGGGAACCAGAATATTGGTAATCTGTTTGGGAATGTTGCTCCAGTTGTTGGGAATGTTGGGAATATGAATCAAGGGAATTTGGTAAAGTGTTTCAACTGTCAGGGTACTGGTCACATGGCAAGGAACTGTCCCACCAAGCCGAAAAAGAAAGATCTTGAGTATCTTCAGAAAGCAGTGCTTTTGACACAGAAGGAGAAGGCAGGGTTTCAGTTGAATGCTGAGGAGAATGATTTCATGGCACTGATGGATGATATGGAAGACCTTGAGGATATCGATGCCAACTGCATCTTCATGGAAAATCTTCAGGAGGAAAAGTACGACACGGATTCTGATGCTCCTCCTGCTTATAATGTCAATAGAGTTTCTAAGGTACCACCATATGCTACATGTCACAATAATGAAATATTTGATATGTCACCTCAAAATGAACAGCTTCCTGCGACTCCTAATCTCACTTACGATACATATATGGATACGCCAAGTTGTAGCAATATTAATTTGGCAACTCCAGATATGGATCCTAATGGAGGCTTCGAGTCACAGCATACTGAGAATGATGAGGAAACACGTGCGTTATTTGAATCATTATTGCAAAATTATAGTATTGAAATTGAAAAGGTCAAAAAGATCAATCGCGATGTTAAGGCCGCGAATGAAAAATTGACCGCTGAGCTTGAGAGATATAAGGTGAATGAACAAGCTTTTGAATTTAATAACAAATGACAGTCAGAACTAGAAATTGGTTATAGAGATTCTGTTTTAAGATAAAAACATCTGCAAATCAAATATGACACACTCGTTGTTAATTTGAACATGAAAATAAAATCCTTAAACACGGAAATTTCTGAATTAACCAACCAACTTTCTAAACAAAAATCAACTTGTTCGGATCTTGAAAAAGAAAGGAAATAGTTGAATGCAAGGTTTTCTAAACGAGAAAATGATCTTCTTGATGAAATCATTGACAAACAAGAAACCATTAAAAAGTTGGAAAATCTGCTTGTAAAAATGGGTCATTATTCACAAACAATTAACATGCTAATTAACGATCCAAACCCGCTTTTACATACTATGAAGAAAATGGCTATCGGTTGTGAAAACCCTTATCATCTCAAGAAAGTTCAGCAAGAACATAATGTGTTATATAATGGTAGTGTGCTAATTGATAAACATGATCCTCCCGAAGTTCGAAATTCTTTTGAAATGATTGAGCTTGACGAAGAGAGTAGAATCAAAATGAGACAAATAAACCCAGAAATTAAACCAATTGATTATAATAAGCTTAACACAATTTCTGGAGTACATCTTGTTCAAAAAGAGTCACCAATGTTTTTCAAGAAACCAGTGGCTGTCTCAAATCGAAAAGTTGTTTCAAAACATCTTTCTAACATCAAACAAATGTCCTCTAATAACACTTTTAACACAAGTGACGCTAGACGATAGTTGGATGATCTTAAAAAGAGAGTTGAAACACTTCAAATGATTGTGGCATCCAAAACAAATATGAAATTCAACGAATGGTATTCAAGTTTTCATACTGAACAGAAAAAGATGTTTGAAACAGAAATTACTCCTACATTAACTGCAATTCATGCAAGAGTAATCCATGTTGAAAATGCAATTTTAAAAGAAACAGCCGACTTTGTCAAGGACCACAAATCCCTGGTAAAGGAAGCTAATGAAAACATTGAACACATCAAAGTTTTGTAAAAACACAATGACACTTTCTTCGAAGTAGCTCTGTCGACCGATATTATGTCCATTATTTATCAAACATATTATGTGGAAGACGATGAACGACTGAGAGCTGAGACTTCTAAAATTGTGTTAAAATATGAAAATGCGCTTGCTAAGCTTGAAAAGGAAAATGTAACATATTTTAAACAACTTGATCGGAAAAAAGAAGAATGCAAGTATGAAAAATTGTCGTATGAGCGTTCTTACAAAAACATGCAAGAACAAATTGATCTCTTGAAGTCTCAGCTTGATAGTCAAAAAGGGCAGGGTGAGGAAACTAAGTTTGCAAAACCATCAACTTCGGACAAAGCGGTTGCAAAACCAAAAATGTCAATTTCTCAAAGTGTTCCAAATGTTGATGTGATAATTGATTTGACAAAACCAGTCACTCCAACACCCTTGCCAAAGGAAAGTGAAAAAGGAAAAGGGAAAGCTGTTGTTGAAACATCGAAAGTGATAGCACCTGGCCTTTATAGGATTAATCCCACTACTGCTTCTGCCTCTACATCTCAAACATATAGGGTGATAGACAAAAGTACTAAAGATAATCCAAAAGAGACTAGGAATGCTAAAACAACATCTCAGGACAACAATATGAATTCTAATGTGTGTGCCTTACCTTCTACAGGATTAGAAAGCACCTCTAGGAGCAGCAGACTAAAGCCTAGGAGCAATACAAGGAAGAATAGAGTCTCGCCTGCCTCTAAGAGTGAATGCAAGAATAAAACTGAAGAAGTAGAAGAACACCCTAGGAATTTATCGCTTTCGAATAAGAAACATATGTCATCTGAATGTTACGTTAAAAGTACTGATTCTAGTGCATGTAATGACTTTGTTTGTTTAATGTGCGAGAAAGCTTTGTCTGAAAATGTTTGTGATGATATTGTTTCTAAATCTGTGAATGTGAATGCCATGCCAAAACAGAAAGATGTTCCTCCAAGAACTAGTGCTAAATCTAGATATGTTAAAAGAATCATTAAAGCAGCTAGGTCCACCACTAGTAGTATACTACCTAGGAACTATCTTAAGTTGTGCGTATGGACTCCAACGGGTAGAGAATTCATTCTAGAAAATGGTAGAATAAAAAAGGCTAAGAATGAACCAGTAAAAACCGTCTATAAATGTGATTCGTTTGTTACCCCTAACCCCATGGAACCAAATGATAAACGGTTTCCAAACGCACAATCATCTGTTATTGGCAGGTTATCGAAATATGTCTTTGGATCGTCGACTCGGGTTGCTCCAAGCACATGACCAGGAATCTGAAGCTGCTGATCAACTTTGTATGGAAGTTCATGGGAATTGTTCGCTTTGGAAATGATCATGTAGCAGCTATTCTGGGTTATGGAGATCTTCAGTTTGGAAATTATTTAATCACTTGGGTTTACTATGTCGAAGGGTTGGGACATAATCTGTTTTCAGTCGGGCAGTTTTGCGATGCAGATTTAGAGGTTGCATTTCGGAGAAACACTTGCTTCGTTAGGAATTTGATTGGAGATGATCTCTTAACCGGAAATCGTGGAACCAATATCTATGCTATCGACATAAACCAAATGGCCTCTTCATCACCAATTTGTCTCAGGACAAGAGCTGACGAAACTAAGTCCTGGTTGTGGCACAGACGTTTATCCCATCTCAACTTCGACACATTAACAAAGTTTTCCAAAGACGACATCGTCACCGGTCTCCCAAATTTCAAATACACCAAAGAATACTTATGTCCATCCTGTGAACAAGGCAAAAGTAAACGGGCAACATTCAAACCCAAAACCGTACCCAGTTCGGTTGATAAGTTACATTTGTTGCATATGGACTTATGTGGCCCAATGAGAGTTGAATGTATCAATGGGAAGAAGTATATTCTTGTTATAGTCGATGATTATTCAAGATATACATGGGTAAAGTTTTTGAGGTCAAAAGACGAAGCACCAGGCATCATGATCACCTTTCTGAAGCGCATTCAAGTCCTACTTCAAGCTCCAGTAAGGATTGTAAGAACCGACAATGGCACAGAATTCACTAACCAGGAGTTAAGAACATATTTTGAAGAGACTGGAATCACTCACCAGACATCAGCTGTTAGAACTACACAGCAGAATGGGGTAGTTGAAAGAAGAAATCGAACTCTTGTGGAAGTTGCTCGCACAATGCTGATTTATTCTAGTGCACCGTTATTCTTATGGGCTGATGCTGTTGCCACTGCTTGTTTCACTCAGAACCGATCCCTAATCCATCCAAGATTCAATAAAACCCCGTATGAATTAGTGAACAACAGAAAACCCGACATCTCTTACCTTCATGTATTTGGCGCTTTGTGCTATCCTACGAACGACAGAGAAGATCTGGGCAAACTGAAAGCTAAGGGTGATATTGGAATCTTCATTGGTTATTCAGACAACTCGAGGGCATTCAGGGTGTATAATAGAAGGACTAGAAGGATAATGGAGACGATGAATGTGAAGTTTGATGAGATTTCACAAATGGATTATGAGAGACTCGCTCTAGAACCCGCGCTTAACCCGATGGCTTCTAATCATACCGTATTAGGACCCACACCAAACAGTCAAACTTCTGGACACATCAGTTCTGGACTCGTACCCCAAGGAGCTCAGTCAACTAATACTGATAAACCAACAAATCAAGAGCTGGACACTTTCTTCGAGTATATGTATGATGAGTATTATGGTGGAGCTTTGACAAATGCATCACAACAATGTTCCGCTTTACCCGCTCAACAACATCAACAACCACCACCACCACCACAAGATGCATCAACAACAATCGAAGCTGACGCACCAACTCCCTCAACATCATCAACATCTACTCCAGCAACTCCAGTAATTGAGATTGTTTTACCAAGAGTTGATGAGCAACACCACGATTCACCAATTCAAGAAGAACAACAACAAAACGATGTTGTGTTAGAAGAAGAACCATTCGAAAATCCATTTGCAGATTCTGCTGAATCTTCTTCTCGGTTAAATGAACCAACTAACACGCATTCGTCAAATCCAAGGTACCCGTCAACGTTACAGTGGACTAAAGACCATCCAATAGATCACGTTATTGGTGAACCTTGAAGGCCAGTACAGACGAGAAGACAACTCGCCACCGATTGTGACATGTGCATCTACGTCTGCTCAGTCAGTCTAAAAGAGCCAAAGAACATTCGGGAGGCGATGGCAGACAATGCTTGGATTGAAGCGATGCAGGAAGAACTTCTCCAATACAAGCTACATGACACTTGGGATTTAGTGCCAAGACCAATAGACAAACTTGTCATTGATCTTAAGTGGTTATGGAAGAACAAAAAGGATGAAGAGATGACTGTAATTCGCAACAAAGCTCGTCTCGTGGCCAAGGGATTTAGACAGGAAGAAGGGATAGATTTTGAGGAGTCATTCGCGCCTGTAGCAAGACTTGAGGCAGTCAGGATTTTCTTAGCCTATGCAGCTCACAAAAACATCACGGTCTATCAGATGGATATCAAGACAGCTTTCTTGAATGGAACTCTGAAAGAAGAGGTGTACGTGAGTCAGCCAGACGGATTTGTCGACAAAGATCATCCCGACTACGTCTACAAGCTAAAGAAAGCTATCTATGGTTTGAAACAAGCCCCAAGGGCATGGTATGACGAGTTATCATCTTTCCTACTTCAAAAAAATTTCACCAAAGGAACAATTGACCCGACCTTGTTTACCAAAAAATTCAAAGACGACATTTTGATTGTTCAGATTTATGTGGACGACATAATCTTTGGGTCCACTAATCCGAAACATTCAAAACATTTTGAAAATCTCATGAAAAGTAAATTTGAAATGTCCATGATGGGTAATTAAAATTCTTTCTTGGTTTACAAATTCATCAAACCCCACGTGGTATTTTTATTAATCAGGCTAAATATACTATTGAGATTTTAAAGAAACATGGAATGGAAAATTGTGACTCTGTTGGTACACCAATGGTCACCTCACCAAAAATAGGTGCTGATTTATATGGGAAACTCATGGATCCGAAGAAATATCAGAGTACGGTTGGGTCTCTCATGTGCTTAACTGCTAGTCGACCCGATATACATTTTGCTGTCTGTTTATTAGCACGGTTTCAGGTAAGGCCTACCGAACTGCACCTCCATGAGGTTAAACGGATCTTTCGGTACCTACGAAGAACCATTAACATGGGACTTTGGTATCCGAAGGATTCGTAGTTCAAACTAACAGCGTTTTCAGATGCGGACCATGCCGGTTGCCAAGAAACAGCAAAAAGTACATCCGGTGGAGCACAATTTTTGGGAGAAAAGCTAGTAGGCTGGTCATCAAAAAAACAAGACTGCATGGTGTTATCGACCGCAGAAGCCGAGTATGTGTCTCTGTCTGTGTGTTGTGCCCAAGTTCTATGGATGATGACACAGCTCATAGATTATGGCTTCTCTTTCGACCGCATACCTATGTATTGTGACTCGAAAAGTGCCATAGCTATCTCGTGCAATCCAGTTCAACACTCCAAGACCAAGCATATTAGAGTCCGCTATCACTTCATAAAGGAATACGTTGAAAATGGTACTGTTGAATTATTTTTCGTGAAGACTGAATACCAACTCGCCGATCTATTTACTAAAGCCCTCCCAAAAGAGAGGTTTGATAACTTAGTTCGACGAATTGGAATGCGAAGCCTAACTCCCGAAGAGTTAGAAAGTCTTCTCGAATCTTCTTGAATTATTTCACAAAGCTTCGCATGTAAATATTTTTGAAAAACAAAATACAAAATTTGAAAAACAATCAAAAACAAAATACAAAAATAGAAAATTTTCAAAAATACAAAAACAGTAAAAAATATAAAAACCAAAAATATTCTTCTCACGACATGTCTCTCGTATAATCGATATTATGTACGTATCTAGAAATGTCATTCAACAATGATACGGACATGTACAGATGCTTGAGCGAGATTTCATTTAAAACTTTTCCAAAACATGTCGTTTCTCAAAATTTCTTCACTACGGCTTTCGTATATTTCAGTACGAAACCTGCGCTATATTGATGACTTCTGATTATTTTAGATCAGGACTCGTATTGTTAATGGCAAAATAAAACAAAGAATCCTTGAGCACTTGATCAAGATTTTTCAAAATCTTTCTCAAAATTCTGTGCTCAAGAAAACTCCCTCTTAAACCCAAATGTTTAAAAATATGCTTTATTTAAGGGGGAGTATAAAAAGAAATACAAAATGTTCCAAATTATGCTAAAATGATCCGTCCTTCTCTCCAAAAAGCTTTATTTTAATCAGTTGATATCAAAAATATCACTAAATGCTATTTTTGAGGGGGAGAAGACGTGATTAAAATGTGATCAAAAGTTTAAAGATCGTAGATTGAATCTCAAAAGAGCTCTACAAAAAGACTCAGTTTGAACCCTCGAATTGACAAAAATTAAATGTCCGTAATCGAAAAGACTTGTCCGGGACGGGTAATAATTTCAAGCTGGTTATCCAGTGATGTAAACATGTCTCGCAAAGGACTTGTCTGAGTAGAATGTACCAATTCGAGAGATGATCATTGAATATGACCGGGACGGGTAATAATTTCAAGCTAGTCTAACTAGTGATGTAAGCGTGTCTCGCAATGGTCATGTTCATTGAAAATTGATCAATTCAAAAATGTGCGAACTCTACCCAACATGTGCAAATTTATCTTAAAAATGCATGAGGCACATGTGAAGGGGGAGTATTTCAGAAAATGCAAAAACTCTCGAAGTGTTAACAAAAATGTGTTTATTCATAAACACTTTGAGAGATTTTCACAAAAAGGTTTTATGGCAAGTGATCGATAAATCTAGGATAATCATGGAGTAATAAGGTGATTATGGTTAGGTTTATGTCCAATGATCCGCCAGAACCGGAGGGATCTACCCAAGGACAACTCTAATAGATTAGAATTAGAAGTCCTTAGGTAAGATTGAAAAAAGGAAGTAAATGAGAAAGGGAAAGAAGGGGTTGGAGAATTAAAAAGAAAAGTTTAATGAAAGGGTGAAAAGAAATAGCCCTCCATGAAAACTTAGGGCAGAAACCGGGTCAATACATCTGCTATCAGTATTCACTAAGGTAATACTGATATTGAAGACAAGACGTCATGGACCCAGTGACACACTGCACCACCCCTCCTAGCCACTCAGATATCTCTTAAAAGATATTTGTTTCATTTCTCACGGAGAGCACTGCATAATCTATCGGCCTCTCACTCCGAGATGTGTTGATATTGAAAAGGTGGCACTCTACTCCATGCCTCCGACTACTAAAACTAAAACGCATAATAGAGTCTAGAGCCAATGAGATTCATCAAAAATTTCTTAGGAACACTTTCTATATAATACACCTGTGTTCACCAATAAGGACACATGGTGTACAAGAGTCTTAATGAGATCTAAGGATCTTGCCACTAATATCATGATGGTTACGTGCTTCAAATGGTCTACAATCATGGGGTGATCTCCAGCGACTCACTGAATCGTGGGTGCACTTCGGTGTGTCTGTGTAAGCCCTTTCGGGGGTATCCGATTCAGAACGGCCTTGGTACATATTAGAGAAAATTTTCACATTATGCTGTTAACAATCTCGAAATCTGAACCTGTAAGCACTGGACGATTTATTGCTAACTGTTTTATGCAGGTACTAACAAAAGTCCATCAGATATGTCAATCATCTTCACCTCTACATACTCATACTTATGAAGATCATCCTCAACAAAGCTCAAGTATAAAAGTTCAAGACAAGAAGATCAAGTTAAAGACAAAGTGTAAAGACAAAGTCAAAAAGCTAATCAAGATGTCAAGAACAAGTTTATGTATCAACTGAGGATCGCACAAGTATAAAGTTCAAGATGTATGAGTATGTTGGAGGTCACGACGTTATAATCACATGAAGATGCTAAACGAAGGCAAGATCAACCACAAAGTGGATACTTTGAAGATCACATAGCATGAAGGAATGAAGAAACAAAGACTATTATACAACAAGACACAAGGCACATGACTATGAAGACGAAAGACCAAATCACATGGAGCATCATTTCTATGACCATCCCTTAGGGGGAGATTGTTAGGATTTATAAAAAGTAATGGTCATTGTCGTTGTAATATTTTTACTAAGTGTGTCGTTGTGTAAATTAGTTAATGTAAATTAGGGCTTGGACTTAAACTTATAGGTTAAGAGTTGTTTATTAGATAGCCCATGTAATAGCCCATGTCAAGTCCAAGCCCATCCATCTCAAGTAAACTATAAATAGCACCTTTCATCACCATTTGGAGGGTTGGTGCTCAGAGTTCTCTTAGGTTTGTATTATTGAGTTAACTGTGTGAATACAAGTTTCTCTCATAATCCATTCTTCTCTCTTTAATCTTATCTAGTGATTAGTTGTATGTTAGGATTGATAATAGGCAATAACAGGGATGTATTAAACAATTATTATTTTAATGAATTAAAGTACTTGGTATGTTTTTTTTCATTTATAATAAGTTGTATCCTGTATTTGCATGTTTAAATCCATGGATAACTTACGTTATTCTAAATTGTCCATTGTCAGTCAATCATATGGGAATATGATTGAATTAAGACAAATCTGAGAGATTGGTAAAAATATACTTTGTATATTGAAGGAAGGTCCTACCATACTCACATGATATTCAAAAGATTGCATATCAGACTTATTCTAACTGACATGATTGTACTTAATGGATCTTTGTCATTAAGTAAATCATGTATATGATAAACTTTATTTATCCTTCGAATTGAGACGTAAGCCAGAATGGTGTGGGTGGATCCCACTTCTTGGAAATAGTCTACTGCTATTCGTAACTGGTAGTCATAAGGACTGTTTTCAGAAGTGTTGTGAAATTCATGGATTACTCTTGTGGTCAAGATAGAATTTGTTCCTTCGAATTTGTTTTGAAGTATGATACTACTGGGCCCCTAATATGATTGACAAGATGTTTGTATGGCCATTCCCAATATCGATCTGGATTACTTCCCGATGATTTTGCTAATCTTGATCAATCGGAATATAACGAGAAACATAATAGTTAAATTATGGAATGACTAAGATCCCACTAGTACAAATTTGGGATTTCGTCACACATGCTATTTTTTTCATGACCACATAGTCAGATATTTATGTGACTAAATATACCAGAATAAAATAAACAACCACACTTGAACTCATTTTGTGTGACCATTTTGGAATTTCAATATCACACGTTTGAATATTTATGTGAGTAGAGGTAACTGGTAATTTTTTGTTGATTATTTAGTCACTTATAATTTGGTACGTGTGACAGATACAAATAAGTTTGAAACATTAGTCACACTATATATATATATATGTGACAAATATATGTCACACAATTGAACAGTGTGACCAAAATCTATATATGGTCACATGAAGTAATTGTGTATGTGGCTAAATCATATAGTCAAGTTTGTCGCACATTATTTAAAAGTGACTGCTATTTTTGCTGAATATTTAGTCATATATGAATTTGAAATGTATGACAACTGAAAAGTAAGTTTGAAGCATTAGTCACGATATGCATATAAACAATGACAAATATATGTCACACACTTGAACACTGTGACCAAATGCCATATATGGTCACACTAAACATTTTGTCACACATTATTTAAGTGTAGCCAAAATCCAATAAATATGGTCACGTAACTTAATATGTGTATTTAAAGTTTAGTTTGTGTTAGCTTGCCAAAAGCTAATGTGTATAGTCACATTTACTTCTAACACTGTGACCAAATGCCATATATGGTCACACTAAATGTTTTGTCACACATTATTTAAGTGTAGCCAAAATCCAGTACATATGGTCACAAATGTGTGACTAAATTATGTTAATAAAAAATAACAAGAAAATAAAAAAGGATGTTACACCCCAGCGAGAATCGAACCCGCGACCTCCCTTACGGAAGTCAAGCGGGTTACCATCTTGCCAGAGTAACCTATTCGTTAATGTAATGCATTTCCTTTTTAATATAGAAGTTTAAGCTTCATTGTTTTTGGCTAGTAGCTTAAAGAGTGCTTATAGAAGCTGCTTATGAAACCGTGGCTTTTTCTCCCTCTGCTTATTTTCAACTTGTTTCACTTTTAAATTTTCAAATTTAGCAAAACTAAATAGGTTGTAGCTTATTTGGTTTAAAGGGTAAAATAACATAACGGTTTAAACCGTTTTCGTTCGTTTTTTTTTCTTGATTTCGAACGTTTTTGTACGTCTAGGACCGTTTTTGTCCATTGTCTAATGTTTTCTAAAAAAAACGTATGAAGGTGTACAAAACGTACGAAAGCAAACACTACGTAGCAAAACAAAGAAAAAAAGAGAAGGACGTATGAAAACGAAAAAATCATACAAAAATGTACGAAAACGTAATAAATGTTTCATAACATTTTAATACGGAGGAAAACGTTCAAAAAAGCTTGAAAACATATGAAATGAGCGAAAATTGCCGAAAACGTTCAAAAATGAATGAAATTGGTCGAAATCAGTCGAACACGGTCACAATCGGTCATAGTCGATCTAAATCTGTCGAAATATGTCAAAAATTGTCAAAATTGGTCAAAAACTAGCGAAATCGGTCAAAATCGATTGAAAACGGTCAAAAATGGACGAAAAACATTTCAAAAGGATGAAAACGTAAAAAAAAAAATACAAAACGTATAAAAATGTTGTATAGTATTTGTCTTAGTTTAAAGTTTAGTTTGTGTTAGCTTGCCAAAAGTTAATGTGTATAGTCACATTTTCTTCTATAATGATCATGTGACTATATGCCTTTACAATAACCACAGCATATCACAAATGTGTGACTAAATTATGTTAATAAAAAATAACAAGAAAATAAAAAAAGGATGTTACACCCCAACGAGAATCGAACCCGCGACCTCCCTTACAGAAGTCAAGCGGGTTACCATCTTGCTAGAGTAACCTATTCGTTAATGTAAAGCATTTCCTTTTTAATATAGAAGTTTAAGCTTCATTGTTTTTGGCTAGTAGCTTAAAGAGTGCTTATAGAAGCTGCTTATTAAACCGTGGCTTTTTCTCCCTCTGCTTATTTTCAACTTGTTTCACTTTTAAAATTTCGAATTTAGCAAAACTAAATAAGTTGTAGCTTATTTGGTTTAAAGATTTTTCGGTGCGGCTTATTTTTAAACAGCAAAACGTGCAAACCCAAAGCCAAACACGCAGAGACGACATACTGCCATAAAAATGCAGACCAAAACCATTTGACACTTAATCGCGCTCCAAGGAATGACATGCGAGGACACAAGGCCGGTCCTTCTAACAAACGCATAAATAACAGCTCAAACATATCAACCAAACAGGAAGTAAAAAAATTAATAGATAAAATGAAATCATTTACAAGAGTATTTGCAGCAAAACAAAAGCTTAAAAAGGTTCTGCACAGTACAAACATAAATCCTTAAACAAGTACAAAAAATTGAATGTCTTTATGCTTTAAAAAAACGGGTCAAATATGATAAAGGTAGAGTGTGACAACTTGAGCATGACATGGTTCACTTTGATTTTCGTATAACAACACCTCCACAGTCGGTTCGATAGTAGTCATTTCGTGATTCATTACCAAGTCACGTTGTAGGTCCACGGTTATGGATCTAAGTAGCCTGTGTAAGACAATAGATAACTTGAATTATATGAGAAAATCTTAACAGTATATTGATTGTTAATGCGGAATCTTAACAACCAACAAGTATGAAGAACACAACTAAGATTACTAACTTCGTATTACTATTAAACTTTTCAATTGTCACAATGTCACACTAAACATAATGCCGTAGGGTTCCTTTTATACTCTAAGGAAACCCTAACGTTACAAAACGTGTGAAAGGATAAACATATCTTCTAATAAGATATCTAATACGTATATATCCTTTCCTAACATATAGCTAAATAACTCTGCTATTAAACATAAACAGACTTAACTAATAATAGTCACCAGACTTAACTATGTTTGCCAGACTTAACTATGTACTGGCAGACTTAACTAAGCTAACAGACTTAACTAATACATCAGCAGACTTAAGTCTGTTCTTCAATAATTGCCAACAATCCTCCCCTAACTTGATCTTCATGCGCCATGAACTTCAAGTTTCTTTCTTGATAAGCTTCCTGAGGATGTTGAACTCCAATCTTTTGGAATTATTCTTAACTTCAACTCTTTAAATCATCATATCAGAACTTTGTAGCATCTTTTATCAGCAATCTTTATATCATCTGATCTTTGCAGCAATATTGACTGTTTATGTTTAATAGCAGAGTTTCTGACCAATCTTGCTTTATTTCTGACCACTACTCCTCTTGTCTGTATCCTTAGGCCACCAATCTTGCCTTATTTCTGACCACTACTCCTCTTTCATCCTTCTTATTTCTGAAGACCCACTTTGTGCCAATTACTTTTGCTCCATTTGGTAGATCTACAAGAACCCATACCTTTTGCAACTTAAACTACAACAGCTCTTCTTGCATTGCTTCCACCCAACTTTCATCTGCTAATGCCTCAGAAACCTTGGTAGGTTCCTTTTGAGAAAGGAAACATGCAAATAAACAGTGTTGTTGATCTTTGTGATTGTTCCTTTGCTGCTTCTTAACAAAACTGAAAAGTGCATGAGCTTCTGACTGTTTCTGCACTTTGCTTCTAGTTTGAACAGCTGACTTAGGATCACCAAGTATTTGACTTTGTGGATGAATATTGTGAATCCTAAGTGTAGGAGTTTGACTTACATCCACTTCTGTGGGTAAGTTATTGAAATCAGTAATCACTCCTTCATCATCATAAGAAGCTTCATCAAAGATCCCTTCACTTGGCTTGTCAAAGACTTCAAGCTCTAGCATCTCAGAATCATCAAAAACATCAGTTGGAGTAGGATCAGGCTCAGCAAAATTAACTGAGTCACCACCAGACTTAATTGAGGAAGTACTGGTAGCCTTCTTTCCAAGATGCTTTTCAGCCAGTGCATTCAATTCATCTCTAAAAGATAGAATATCTGCTGAAACTTTTGTAGGAGAAGCCTCTTTCCCTTGTGCTTGAGGCTTGGTAACAGTCTCCTTCTTTTTTGAAGTTGTAGAAGATTTCTTTGTGCCTCCATAAGCTGCATCAAGTTTGACTTCTGTTGTGGGGACAACAATAAGTTCCTCATTCTCCTCTTCTTGCTCAGAAGAATTTGCATCATAAGCAACTTGAGTACCTGCATTGTTAGTTACTTCTTTGGAACCTGCATGAGGGTTAGCTTGATTCTCCATAGAAACAGGAATATAATTCATAGAATCAGTCAGATAATCAATATCAAACATCCATCTATAACCTATTCCTTTCACATTAGGTTTCTCCTCAAGAAAGTCAACATGGAGATTCTCTTCTACCCTTTTTGTCACTAAGTTGTGTACCCTAAAGGCTTTACTACTAAGTGAATATCCTACTAAGAACCCCTCATCAGATTTTCCTTCAAACTTGCCAAGCACACTAAGAGTATCTAAAATGGTAACATGGCACCCAAAAGGTCTTATGTGACTAATAACTGGTTTATGTCCAAATAAAAGCTCATAAGGAGTTTTGTTCTGAGGTTTAGTCACTCTTACCCTATTAAATATGTAGCTAGCAGTGTGGACTGCTTCAGCCCAAAAAGTGGTTGGTAAGAGTGAGTCTGCTAGCATAGTCCTAGCAGCCTCAATGAGGGTCCTGTTCATTCTTTCATCAACTCCATTTTGTTGTGGAGTTCTAGCATTACTATACTCTTGTTTTATTCCCTTGTTGCCACAAAATTCAAGCATGCTTCTATTCTTAAACTCAGTACCATTATCTGATCTAATAATCTTAACCTTATTATTAAGCTGGTTTTCTATCTGCCTAATGAAAGTTTGAAGTAAGCCAGTGGTTTCATCCTTTTTAGACATAAAGAATACCCAACAAAACCTAGTGCAATCATCAGTAATGACAAGACAATAACTAGCATGATTTATGCTTTGCACAGAAGTAGGGCCAAAAAGATCCATATGCAAGGTGTGTAAAGGCTTAGTAATGAACCTCTCTAATTTAGCCTTACATGAAGCCCTATGCTGTTTACCCTTATGACAAGCAACACATGTATGGTCATTCTTGAAAACCTTTGAAGGTAAACCTCTGACAAGGTTATTCTTCACAAGTTTGTTTAGATTCTTAAAGTTGATGTGACCCAACCTTTTATGCCACAATTTAGATTCATCAATAGTGGCTTTTGCAATCAAACAGGAAAAACCTTTTGCAGGATCAGGTGTCTTCATATCAAAGTTGTACATATTGTGTTGTCTAGGGACTTTTAAGAGTATCTGACTTTCATCAGGCATCTTAAAGTCAGAAGTCAACACAAAACATTCAGTTTCAGTAAAAAGAACCTTATGCTGCTTATCACAAATTTGTGATATTGAGAAAAAATTAAATTGCCCAAGTTCTTTCACAAAAGACACATTATCAAAAATTCTAAATTGCCAACTACAATTCTACCTTTACCAGTAATGTAGCCTTTGCTACCTCCAAAAGTAACAGAACCTCCTTTGAATTCTTCAAAATCTTTTAGGTGATCCTTGTTACCAGACATGTGCCCTGAGCATCCACTATCAAATATGCCTCTATCTCCCATGTTCTTGAGTGGATGATCCTACACATAAAGAAGAGAAATTAGTTTCTTTTAAGGACCCAGGCCTGATCAGGCTTGGGTCTGCCTTGTGGATCATCATATTTGTATGTCTTATATGAACATGATCCACTGTTGCTTTGGGATTTATAAGTAAGTTCATTCTGAAATGGATCCCAAGACCAACATGCTGAGGCCTTAACAGCAGACCCCCCATGTCCCTTTACAGCATTAGAGTTTGACATTTTTGCTGTATTCTTAACAATGGGTCTCCTCACAGATGAGTGTGATTTAGCAAAATTATTTCTTTGATTAGATTTGTTCACATGTGGTCTATGTACAACTGGTTGTTTGGGTCTAAATGGATTAACATACCCAGAATTAATTTTGGGCCTAACAGAATTAACCTTTTGCCCAACAGAATTAATATTTTGCCTACCAGTATTTACATTTGTCCTAACAGAATTAACATGTGATCTATCAACATTGATTTGTACTGGTCTAGAAACAAATTGATTTGCATGATTAACTCTATTTACATTATTCCACACTGGTTTGGCCATCACATTACCAGTATTAACACTTCTTTGTTTCTTAAGTTCAGCCTCTCTCATCATTCTCTTTTCATGAAAATCACAATCTTTGATTAAATGACTAAGGCTACCACAAACAAAACATCTTTTCTGAGTAAAAGAGTAACCTTTCCCTAGTTCTCTTTTCATTCTATCAACCTTGGGTGACTCTTGACTTTTAACATGTTGCCTAGGAGTTTTTATGTGTGAGACACAACTAGGTTCAACTGTTTTAGGTTTTGGTGCAGACACGACTGGTTCACTAATCTTAACAGGTTTAGACTTAGACACCTCTTTTGGTACATCTTCTGGTTCTGATTCAGAATGTTCAGAGACATTTTCAATGGACCCTTCACTGTCATCAGATTGACAGGTAGAATACTTACTGGATTTGTCATCTGAGATACTTGTTTCAGGCTTTTGAGGTCCCTTCTTACCATAAACATACAAAGACTCATCAAACTCTTTCTCTGGTTGAGGAGTGTAATTTCCATTTAATGGAGGTGGAACTCCTTTGAAGTTGTCAATTTTTGAGAATCTATTGTACACAAGTTTACCAGCAAAGTCATCATCTGTACTAGTGAACACAGTTCTTTCCATTTCTTCCTCATAACTTAAAATCTCACTATATTATTTTATTTCATATCCTAGACCAATTTTACAAGTTGAGCTCATACCAGAATCTATTAATCTATCCAGATTTTTAGCAGAATTTTTCCATGTGTCTATTGTTTTCTGCAATTCTTCCTTATCTTTTACAGCTTTCATTCCTATTCTCCTATATTTTTTAAGCTTTTCATCTTTTTCATAGATTTCATTGGCTTGAAATGTAAGCTTTTCATTTAAGGTTAATTGCTGTTTTTGATAAGTGACAATTTGAGCTTCTAAGGTCTTAACAGCATTAGTGTAAGCAAGTATTTTAGCTTCCTGATCACCTATCTGTTGCATTTGCTCATCACACAATTTTTTAAGATTATTATATGATTTTATGCATGTTTTAGAACACAAGGATACCTCAGTATTGGAGCCAATAGCCATGAATGCATGATTTGGTTCTGTTTCTTCATCTGTGTGTTCTCCCCAGTTAACAGCACCAGCTTCCAAAGTCAGCATACCCATTTGACTTTTCTCTTGCTTATCTTCTTCTTGAGAGTTTGAATCTTTCTTCTTCTTCCCATCAGTAGTCACCTTTGCTGTACACTCCTTAGCAAAATGACTAGTGTTGTGACACCTATAGCATTCAACCTTCTTCTTATTAAAACCAACTGGTGTCTTTCCATCAAATCTGATATTTCTTCCAGTTTTCTTGTAGAACTTCTTCACTCTAAGAGCAATCATTGCTATCTGCCACTTTATATCCATTTCTTCAATGTCTACATCATTTATCTGTTCAAGGTCCTCATTAATGAGGTCCTTGTCTTCTGATCTCTTTGCAAACAGTGAATAGATGACTTCATCAGCAAAACCAGCAGGAACTTCTCTTTCTTTCATATTGCTTGAAGAAGTATCCTAGCTACCAGAATTAACTTTGCTAGTACTACTCTTGCTTTGGGAGACAAAAGCAACATTAGCAGCACTTGAAGATGCCTTTGCAACACCTTTGATTTCATGTTCAAAGACCCGAAGATTATTGTACAAATCATCAATTGACAAAGTGTCAACATCTTCTTTCATTCTCATGCTCATTGCCAGATGTGACCATTCTTTTGGCAAAGATCAGAGAAACTTATGATTTGCATCTTCAGTAGATACACCAGCACCATGAGCTTCCAACTGTGAGAGAAGATGTTAGAATCTGTCATACCCTTTCTCCAATCCTTCAGAACTGGTCACAGTGAATGCTTCAAACTGTTGTTTGAGAACAGCTTTCTGCATCTTCTTTGAATTAGCATTTCCTCCAAACCTTTTTCTGATTGCTTCCCAAATCTCCTTAGCATCATCTATTCCATGAAATCTTCTTAAATGTTACTTGGGAAGGGCCATCAGTAATATGGTTCTTGCCTTCCTCTCCTTCTCCACAGCATGAATCTCTGCAGCAGAGACTGGTGGAAGCACTCTAACAACACCATCCTTACCAACAGAGATTCTCTTCTTTGAGTTTCCATTCTGAATCACCTTCCATACATCATTATCAATGTACTCAAGGTAATGCTCCATCTCCATGGCCCAGATATCATACTCCTCCTTTTTCAGAATTGGGAGTTTGATGTTTGAGATAGTGGTTATTGTAGGGATGTTGTGTTGTTGTTGTTTAGGTCTACTGGTGTCTGATGCATCATCATCATGGTTTGAAACTTCATCATCACTAAGATGAGTTGAGTACTCATCATTGGCCGGTTGAGACATTGTGTAGGATTTTGGAGTGAATGAGTGTTTATGGTTTGTGTTTCTTCTTACTCAGAGTCCCTCTATAGGCTCTGATACCACTTGTAGGTCCACGGTTATGGATCTAAGTAGCCTGTGTAAGACAATAGATAACTTGAATTATATGAGAAACTCTTAACAGTATATGATTGTTAATGCGGAATCTTAACAACCAACAAGTATGAAGAACACAACTAAGATTACTAACTTCGTTTACTATTAAACTTTTCAATTGTTACAATGTCACACTAAACATAATGCCGTAGGGTTCCTTTTATACTCTAAGGAAACCCTAACGTTACAAAACGTGTGAAAGGATAAACATATCTTCTAATAAGATATCTAATACGTATATATCCTTTCCTAACATATAGCTAAATAACTCTGCTATTAAACATAAACAGACTTAACTAATAATAGTCACCAGACTTAACTATGTTTGCCAGACTTAACTATGTACTGGCAGACTTAACTAAGCTAACAGACTTAACTAATACATCAGCAGACTTAAGTCTGTTCTTCAATAATTCCCAACACACGTCGATCCACACGTGACAATATGTTATCATTTTGCTGGTGAATGACGGTACTAAATTCCTCATCGACTTCGTCATAATTATCTTTGTAATTCTTGAGAGGTGTCTTAAAGACAATAGACAATTTTTTATCTATATGGTCTTTTACATAAAACACTTATCGTGCTTGTGAGGCTAATATGAACGGATCAACCTTGTGGCCTAAATTATTCAGGTCAACCAATGTATACCCAAGAGTAGTATCGCGTTTCACACCACAAGCTTTGTGATTAACCCAATCATATTTGAAAAGAGGAATTTTCCTGAAAAGGTAATCTAGTACCCATATCTCTTGTAAAACCCCATAATAATAATTTAATGTTCAGTATTTTACTTTAGCTCGTTTATGTTCGTTTGTTCACTGTTAGCTCGTCTATGTTAATTTGTGCCATGATAACTTAAGACATATAATCTCACTTTTTTTTTTTTTTTTTTTAACAAATAAACATGTACAAAGAGATCACCTTGTCAAGTTTTTGTATTAATTTGTTTCTTTCGTTAAGCTTTCGTTTTTGTATTAATTTTTTTATTTGTTAAGCTCGAGCTCGGCTCATGGTACATGTATGTTATATAGGCTTGGGATTGGCTCGAGCTCGGCTCGTTTATGCGATTCGGAAATAAAAAATTAAAGTTTGGCTCGAGCTTGGCTCGTAATATATCTATTTTGAGCTCGTTAATAAGCTTGTTATCGAGCTTGTTAATAAGTTCACCTATAATAAAAATGCATAACATTTTATATATGTTTAATATGTAAAATATCATAGTGTCATTTAGGCTCGTGAGCCCAATCAAGTTTTGTATGTAAAACTCAGGCTCGAGCCCGATTGATAGATGAGCTGCAACTTAGGCTCGAGCTCGTTTAAGCTCGGCTCATTCAAGCTTTTTACTGATATGATCCTGAGCTTTTCACGAGCGGCTCGGATCATTTCCGCCCCTAATAAAAACAAAGATTAAGATATTTCATGTGTTAAATTTATATGTAATATTTTACATGTCCCGCACTTAGTTTTTCCCAAAATAAAATTTCCCTCTCAACTTTTCACAAGCCCCGCCTAAATTTTTCCCCAAAATCAAATTGCCCCTCCACCCATCTTTATCTTTTTTCCCAGATCTCACATCATCTTCTTAATATGTTCTCCCCAACTAATTTTCTTAATCTATCTCACACCCCCTCTCCACCGCCATCCTTCACCGCCTCACACGTCGCCTCCCCACTGACCACTACCTCCACAGCCGCCTCATGCTGTTGTTTCACGCCACCAAGAACAAGAAAGGTTGTAGAGGTTGTACTTGGGTTTAGATGGTGATGTTAGGGTCTCATTTGGTTCGAGTTTATCTCCACCGCCACCTCCCTTCCATCTTTTTCTCCTCATTTCTTTGGTATGACCAATCTTGACCTTGTTTGTTACTATCCTTATTTAAAACCGAATATAAAAACGAGTTCATAGATTTTCGTGGTTAAAAACAGGATTAAAAAATGTTTTCGGTATTTTATTCGTGTGGTAAACAAATTAAACAAGTGCTTGTTTGGTTTTGATTTGGTATACGAGTCGGGTAAAACCCGTTTGAGTTTCGGGTCGACCCAGTTAGTGTCTCAGGTTCAGATTTAGATGTGTTAATCTAATTTAGTTATGTTTATTTGGTCATGTTGTTCTTCGGCTGGAAAGGAACCAGCCAAAGGGTGTGTTTGTTTTTGCGTAACACAACCCAACTGGGAGCGTTTGGTTTGGTTTGGTGCTCGATCGCTAACAGCCCACCCCAAGAGAGTGTGGGTTTGGTTTGTTTTTTGAATAATGTTGATCGCTTTTTGAATAACTTTATTTTTTTAATTGAATATGGTTGTTATGTAGAGGATATAAACCGAATTTAGAATAGGTTCCTTGTTATCAAGATGTAGTATGTGAAAGGAAATGTCAACGTGTGCGTCATTGTGGACGTCATGCTTGTAAGCGGAAGTGTTGTGATGCTGATTGCCCTCCTTGTTCAGAGGTATCCCATATGATAGCATTCCCGTTTTGTAAGTTTTGTAATGGTATTCTTAAAAGTCTGATTGTGTATGTAATTTGGACATATCAGATATGTGACAAGAAGCTATGATGCAATAATCATAAATGCCCATCGCCTTGCCACAGGTAACTTATGCTCTCTTAATCATCTAGAATTTTGTGTATAAGGATATGTAATAGATTAGTTGGGTAAGACGTGGTAGCACAGATTTAGGTTGCAGCCTAAGAATTAGTTTTAAGTGTTTGGGTATAGTTGTTAGTTTATTACAGTGTTGTTTGGATATACATTCAGAAAGTGATTCTGATATTGAATAGTCAGAATTAGATTATCAGCTAGTTGACATGGGTTGTTAGAGTCTTCGTGATAGTGTTTGAATGTGCTTCTGTTGTTTGAAGGTTTAACAATCAGATAATCGTGTGCTGAGTGTTCGAAAAATACGAATTATTTTAAAATTTTACTAGAAAGGGATATTGATTAGTTACTATGTTTAGGAAGATCATAAGTGTCTTTAATTGGGTTCTGGGAGAGACTATTAAATACAGAGTAGTATTCCACCCCCCCTTCTCCTCGTCGCCTTCTTTAATTAGTGCATTTTTGGCAGCTGTAATGAAACTGTTTAGTTGACCACAAGATAAGTAGAAAAATAGAAAGAAAAAACTTCGTTTCATGACCTCAAAACACATAAATTAGATAATCAATTACAAAACACGGATATACACGTCCCATGACAATGATTTCCCAAATTTATTATAATAATAGTAACCATATACGGATTATTTTAATAAATATCGAGCACTCTCTATTCAGCCAGTGTATCTAAGCTCCTCTTCTGATTTTTTTTTCCTTTGTTGTATGTTAAGCTGAAATTAGGATCTTATAATATGATTGACTTTGTTTCATTCTTGTAGAGGTGCTTGTGCTCCATGTCTTGTAATGGTGACTATATCATGTTTCTGTGGTAAGACGCACTTTGAGGTGAGGCTTGAGCTTTATGAATTTTACTTATTCATGTCCTGTAATCTTCTTCTTTTTTTTTTTTTTTTTTTTTTTTTTTTTTTTTTTTTTTTTGCCAAGCGCAATGATAGTTATTATGAAATTCCAGTTATGTCTCACATAAAATCAGGTACTGATATTCTTTCTATATTTAAACGTAATCTATGTTTCTTGGAACATGTGTCAGGTTCCATGTGGTACTGAAAAGGAGCAGAAACCTCCTAAATGTTCCAAACGATGTCAAATACCCCCTTTTTGCAGACATAAGTCAATTACCAGGGTAAATAACTTCTTATGAAATTGCTTTGCACACTACATATATGTGCATTCAAATTAGCGAGAAGTAAGTTGCTATGCTTCAATTTTTAGGCTATCTAATAATACATGCTTATCTTTGTCCAGCCACATAAGTGTCATTATGGAGCCTGCCCTCAATGTCATCTCGTTTGTGATGAAGAATACCCGTGTGGGCATAAATGCAAACTAAGGTGTCATGGTCCTATACCTCCTCCTAATCCCGAGTTTACTTTGAAACCAAAGAAAAAGAAACAACATCATCATAAAAGTGAAAGTACTCCTGGTTCTCCATGTCCACCTTGCCCAGAACTTGTTTGGAGGCCATGTATTGGTGAACATATTGGAGCCGATAGGATGGTAGGTGCAGAATTTTAATTTGCGCACTTCTTTTAAAGCTTTTAACATCGTTTGTCTTCAAGAAAAAAAAGGTTAAAACCTTTTATTGTTGTTATGCAGACGGTCTGCTCAAATAAAGCAAAGTTTTCATGTGATAATTATTGTGGAAACCTTCTACCATGTGGCAACCATTTTTGCACTAAAACCTGTCACGCCTTTAAGATTTCTGGATCAGACGAGCAATGTGAAAAGTGCAATCTACCTTGCCAACAGGTTAGCTCCCTTATATCTTTTACATGTTTTATTATGATTATATCAATTTGTGATTCTTTTTATACATCAAAAATGCCAACTTTTTTGTAAGTTTTGAATTGTTACAAGAGAGAGAACCTATATGTCAACATCCATACCCCTTAAATGTCATCCTGAAGAATTTCCCCCTTGCAAGGTGCTAATCAAGCGGTCATGTCATCGTGGTGCTATGGTTCACGTTTTCGAGTGCTTATATTACAATACCTTATATGCAAAAGAGCAGATAGCTGTTCGTTCGTGTAGTGGACCCTGCCACAAGTAAACTTGCAATTCCTTTTTAATATGTGGAAACCATAGAGGGGGGGTGAATACGTTTTCATTTAAAAACTTTTGTATCAAACACCTGATCAAGTGTGACATAATATGAAAAGTGTCAACACTAGTATTACAAGAACTAGAGATAATATAAGGCAACAAGTAAGGCATGTCACATTAACACAAACTTAGACATATTAGTAATAACATGTCATGACACAAACACAACTAACATGATATAAGCACCAAACCACACAAATATAAATGCAATGCAAAGTATAAATGTAAAGCGATAAATGCAAAAATAAACGTAAAGAGATAAGTAAAGAAAGCGCAAACCGGACACGAAGATATATAGTGGTTCGGTCACGAAGCTCCACTTCGCCCTACTCCACTCACCGAGTACCCAACTCGAGAGTTACTCCACTAATCAGCAAGCTCCCTTCTCGGCGGAGAAAACCATACAACATTGCTTACAATATTTTCCGACACTAAGCTAGATGTCGAGTTCTTCTTCGGGTACAACCAAACCCGTTATGTTTTATGGCCCAACATAACAAACCTTGTGTTTTAAAGCCTAAAAACATAAACCGCGTCGCTTACATTATTTTCCGACACTAAGCTAGATGTCGAGTACTAATCTAGCTAGTACCAATCTCACTCACGATCTACCCGATCCTTACGATCTACACGATCAACCCTATCTTCACACGATCTACCCGATCTACTCACTATCAACATAAGCTACACAAGAGCTCCCCTATTTCTACAAGATCACAATGATTCACACGAACTAGCTAAACAAGATGATAGACAACTTGATGTATATCAAGATACAACAAGTACGTAACGAATGTTACGAGTGCAAAACACTAACACTATAACACTTTGTATCTTTGTGATACGATGTGTTCTTCTCTTACACTAATAGAGGAATGAAGGTGATCACTTGAATGGATGATTGGATCACTCTTAAACAAAGATAAACTAACTACATGATCAAAGGAGAGTATATGTGATAGGAGATTTGAACTCAGAAAAGTGTGTGTGAAAAAGGATGCCTAAAAACTGTGGAATGGACTGTTATTTATAAGCAATGAAGATTTGACCGTTACAGGGGGCACGGTACCACTAAATGCCCGACGGTACCACTAAATTTAGTGGTTTAGTGGTACCGTCCCAGACAAGGACACTCCAAATTTTGTTTTTAGTGGTGAAAGTTTATTTGGGGAAGTTTGGAGCTGATTTGGGGGGGGGGGAAATAGCTGTTGGTGATTTTAAAATTATTTTTCAAATTAAAACATTTCTTTTTAATACAAAAATAATTTGTAAAATGTATTTTTGAAAAAATATTTTGTCACATTAAAAATGTGAAGTTTAGAGAAAAATATAATCCTTTGATCATTAGTCAAGTTGTTGATTTGTATGTTCATACCTTGAGTGATTTACGTCGGGATGGAAATCTACGACTTTGTTGAAGAATACTTGAGACGTCGAGAGGTGTTGATGTAAGTATGCATTGATGATTTATGTTTATAAGTAACTTGCGCATTTTACGTTATGCATTACAAGTTACATGTTTGTCATTATTAAAACCGAAGAAACCGTTTAGTTTAAATATCGTAATATTTGCACTAACAATCTCCCCCTTTTTGATGATGACAAATATGTAAACCGTAACACACAGTAAAATGTAAAAGTTACATGTTTACACTCCCTTCTCCCCCTTTTGTCGAAGCAAAAAGGTAGTTGCCTCGAGCTCTCCCTTGAATTCACTCCTTACACCCCCTTATTGCACTACTTTCCTTTCTCCCTAGAAAGGCGAGCTTGCATAATCCAAGTGAAGTCTTCTATCACCACTTGTGAAGACGACTTCATGCTATGTATTCAAATACCCTCGAGCTCCCCCTAGCTCAATGCTCCCCTATAGTAATTGTATTCCCTTCTATTTTTACCTTTGTTTCTAGCGAATCCATGGATCAAATTCTTACAAAGGTTTTTCCTACATCAAGGGTTAGCTGTGTGCAACATAATATATAAAAGAATAGGATAAACATTATAGGGATAGAATACTCATAGCAAGACATGCAAGGGTTAAACTATGTTAAAACATAGCTACAAAAAAATGAGTTTAATGAGCATATCAAAGTATGCAAGAAGTTAGACACGTGAAGAAAGTGTGCCAAAAGGATAAAAACCAAGACGAAAGCCCAAGAAAGTTGAGCGACACAAAGATGTGAATGCATAATGCAATTCAATGACACTAGAGAGTCACAACTTGACCGACAACCTAAGGTGTAATTGTTCAATCAATCACACTAACAAGAATGAGATTCGTTCATTGACTGACACACAAAATGACTTCTTCCAAGTTGTCATTGGGAAGGCGAGTTCTAACAAGCCTTTTGAACGACATAATCATCTACCAAAGATGATTGGTGTTAAGATAGTTTGTTGAGAAGAAATACTCTAAATGAGGTAGATATATGTTATTACTATTATGACAAGTCGTGCCATAAAGTAGACTCGATGGAAGTTTAAAAAGAAATAAGAATTAGAACGACACGCACCAAGATTCGAATGGAAATGATTCCATAAGATGGGAGAGTGTTGGTTTTGACCTTTGATAGAGGGTGGGTAAAGATGGTTTAGATTAATATATCGTTTGCACTGACAATGAGATGCATGATATATTTCAAAGGAGAAAAAGAAATGTGCATGTGATCCTAACAGGCTTGTGGGCGAATATCTCTAACAGGTTTGAGGTAATGAAGTTCTAGAATTCTAGTTTTGGATGATCCTAGATGTGAGTTAGAGATGATTTGGTGTATGAAGGATTTTGTGTGTTTGTGTAATTATACACTTTGGGTATAATGATTGTGATGGTTGAAGGTTTTTGAACTAACTGTCACTATCAAGAGTGAAGTATAGTGATAAGGTTTGAGTGTAATGATCGATGGGTTGAAGGTTCTTAAACTAAATATCACTGTCAAGAGTGAAGTTTAGTTGTAAAGGTTCAGTGTGATGATGCATGATATTAATGTGAGGTTTGATGTGAGGGTTAAAGGTGTTTGTATAGAACAAATATCTAGGTGGTTACAAAGAGTAGAGGTTAGGAAGCTAGAACCGATTATGGTTTTGTGACTGAGGTTTTGCTAAGTAGTGGGTACTTAGGAGGTGAGTGTTTTAGTAGAGAATTCTAGGGAATAAGAACCACATTTGTGTGTTCTTGAGAGTGTTTGGTGAAAGACTACATGAGTGTGTTTTCGTTCCCCCTTAATCGATGACCATCCGGACAAGATGTGTTGGAAAACGAAAAAAAATAAAGAGGAAAACAAACGTTGACGGAAGCGATGAGCTTAGTAACGTCATGACAAGTGGTGGATAGCATACAATAAACTTCACCTTTGAAGTCACGTAGCTCTTCTCAATCATTTTGAATATTCATAGAACATTCATATGATAAGGCATGTGATTACTTGGAAATGTGCTAAGGGTTAAGAAGATAGAATCTTCAAGGTTGTGGGGTTTGTGATAAGGTTCTAGTGGGGTTATCTATGTTGATGAAGAAGGGTTATCTCAACTTATCCTAGCGGTTCTTCGCTTGAAGTGTGTGGAAGATGAGTGGGATGCGGAAGCATTGGTAGTGTAGAACGAAGGTTGAAAAGTGTAGATAAGTTGAGAAGATAATGGATACGGAAGTAACCAAACATATGGTGTGTTTATTACCATGCGGAAGTGAAAGGGGATACGGAAGTAACCAAACATATGGTCTGTTTATTATCAAGACTACAGCGAGTGGGTTTTGATAGTGCTTTTGAAACTGTGAGAATTGAAAACAAAATAAACTGTCTCAGCAGACAACGGTCCGACGGTACCGTTAAATTTAGCGGTACCGTCCCCTATTTAAGGGTACCGTGACCTGCTGAGGTCAGTTTTGACCCAGAATTTGATTTTTGACAAAGAAATTTCACATATGTTGTGATTTTTCTGGACCTTAGATTAAAGGAATTTATACCAAATAAATTCTTTTATGAATGAATCCAACGGGATTCGATGAACGTTGATCGAGAACAAGAGATGACATTTAATTGCATTTCGCAAATTAAATATACTTTAAATATTTCGGATGAAATATTTAAGTTGTCATTGGAATTTAAGAAGATTTTACGAATAAATCTCGCTGATTTAGTGAGACTTTTTTGACACGAGGAGAGAATTTATACCTAATAAATTCTTTTTACGAGATGAACGAGACTAGACTAGAAGAGATGACTTTTATATTTCCGAGGAAATACATAGGTAGTCATTAGAGCGATGTGAATGATGACTTAATATTTCCAGTGAAATATTTAAAAAGTCATGAGACGAAACATAAGAGATGACTTCAAAATTTCCAGTGAAATATTCAAGTAGTCATAAGAGGGATGTGAAGGATGACTTAATATTTCCAGTGAAATATTTAAAAGGTCATGAGACGAGACATAAGAAATGACTTCAATATTTTCAGTAAAATATTCAAGTAGTCATAAGAGAGATGTGAAAGATGACTTAATATTTCCAGTGAAATATTTAAAAAGTCATGAGATGAGACATGAGAGATGACTTCAATATTTCCAGTGAAATATTCAAGTAGTCATAAGAGGGATGTGAAGGATGACTTAATATTTCCAGTGAAATATTTAAAAAGTCATGAGACGAGACATAAGAAATGACTTCAATATTTTCAGTGAAATATTTAAGTAGTCATAAGAGGGATGATACGTTGGTTTTCTACCCTAAAACCGATGGATAAGTTCGATCCTCATTATCTATGAGGTGAGCTTGACACAAAGCACGATGACAAACCTATGGGGATAAAAGGAACTAACGGAAATGAATATACTTGGTCTTAAGAAGTGTATATTCACACGAGGATTAACGGAACTACTAATCACTTATGTAGTAACTTGTGAGTCCTTTGTCACCCGAAGGTTGATGTTAGCTTTTAGCTTTTGGATGAGCGTTTTAACATATGTTGTTAAAAGGCTTGAATATGATGTTTCGGATATAACATTTAACAATTGCGTTCGCAGGTTAAACTTATTTGAATATTTCGGATGAAATATTTAAATTGTCAAACCTACTCCGAGTTCTACTAGGTTTGTATCTAACCTCCCCATGACAAAAGGGTGTATAACTTGGAAGAAGGCGAAATGATGACCAAGAAATTAGGAAAATTTCGCGACTACTTTAACTTATAGATTTTGACACTAGTGTATGACTATATGACGTCTAAGAGTTCATAGTGATAGGCATACCTAATTCATTATGTGCCAAAATGACATAGTGTGGGTGCAAAATTTACAAAAAAAAATAATGTAAAATGCACATAAGGAATAAATGCAAACATCATGCAAAACATGATAATCATTTAGCATTTAAGATCATGAAGACATTCAATCATATCTTACGAGAACATGTTATCATTTTGAAACACATATGTGGGATGCAAGTAATCTTGGTTCGCTAAGGAGGATCCTAATTACTACTTCTTGAAAATGAAATCTTAACGGGAGATAAAGTTTACCGATGTAAACTATCTTTAGTCAAATGTAGGAATGAAATATTTTCAAGTTAGAGAATGAGTATTAGACTATCACTAGTGGTGCTCAATTCAGGCTAAACACGACCATTTTTACGGGTTATACCACGAACCCAACTTCTCTCCTGGAAGCAATTCAACCGTTAGGTCAAATTGAATTTCTAGTGCGATAGGTTCTCCAGTAGTCATTCTCATTTTAGAAAAATTCAAATTCCTATATTTGCCTATCGAAGTATAGCAAAGATGATATTAGCTTATTTCGCTAATACATGGCCTAATATGACTCAACTAACCATATTTTGAAATTCAGTTACGAAGATGACATGTCTTACACAACTCCTAACAAAGGCAAGCAAAATGTTTTAATTTCGTGTTTGAAATTTGGAGATGGTGCATTTTATGATCTCTTGGATAACATTTTTGTTTGTTGAGTTGTTACATGTTATTTTAACATGATTTGGTTTTCTAGAACCAAGAGATGCTCTAATGTGATACAATGTAGAATCAACTACATCGAGAGTGTTTCAAGAATGCTCCTTTGCATATCTTGACAAAAGAATCTAGTAAAGGTTACTTACCTCAATAGATCTTGTGAGTATTATATTTGAAATGATACATATTGTATATTTCAACAAATATGCTTTTCTAAGAGGAAACTTATCACTCTTACGAATGCTTAGTAAAACAAGTATTTTAGTGTATGACCAATTTTACTTGTTTATACAATGACACATGTTGTATTGGGTTATTATTCAAATCTCACATTCTATATTTGTTAACAAGATGCAATGTATTCTCTTGTAACACAACCATTCATGTTACAAAGGGAATGAGATGCATATGATATAAATTATCCTTTGTCAATCTTTTGATAAGAGAAATACATGTGATTTTCTCGAAGATTGATGTCGTACATAATAGTTAATAACATATTATGTGTGACATTTTTACTTGACATGTGATTTTGAGTGTTGAGTCGTTCATGAGCAAAGTTTACATATGTTGTTTGTTTACTCGTGTTTGGTTTTTCGGAAATGACACATTTACTAATTGCATTGCAATGTAAATTACTTGTATATTTCGGATGAAATATCCAAGTTGTCAATCTTACTAATTACATTGCAATGTAAAGTTTACATATGTTGTTTGTTTGCTCGTGTTTGGTTTTTCGGAAATGACACATTTACTAATTACTTTGCAATGTAAATTACTTGTTGTGTTTTTTGGAAATGACACATCCAAGTTATGCATCTTTTAAATATATTAGTTTAATGTTTGGAACACAATCATTGGACAAGAAGACTCAATATAACATCATCAACACAAGTGTGAGTTATGATCCGATGCATATTATTTTCGTCTTGAGAGGACGTCATTATTTTCATAACAACCGAGTGTGATTGAATATGTAGATTCAAGATAATATATATCGTTATATTTTGGTGTTATCTTGAAGCTAGACAAATAATGACTCCAATTTCATGTCTATACTCGAAAACTTGTCAATTAGATTCGATGATGATATCAATCATAATTTGAATAATGAATTGATATGTACTCGAAATCTTTCTTAACCCTCACGATCACTCTTTTTAAAAAGAAAATAAAAATTTAAGGAGTGTGTTCCATTTATTTTAATACTAGTTGTATGTGTGAGGTTAATGACATATTAACTTACTACTTCGAGATTGTCATTTATTTTTATGTGCGAAAAACTATTTATTATTAAGTATAATATTCTTAGTTTTCGACATATCATGAGTATAAAAATAATTATCTTAACTATTTTTATACAACATACGTAAAATACTAAATGTTTAAAACATTTTGTGTGTTAGATCAATGCAAGTTTAATACATTTTCTTTTACTTAAATACTAATGTATTAATATGAACTTTTATCTTGTTTAGACAACCCATGGTCAAGCAAGACAAAAGGATGTAATGTTTTAGAGATCATGTTACGGATTTAATGAAAGTGTTAAATATTTTGAGGTGATATATTTTTTACATTTAAACCTTTGGAAAAATAATTGTGTAAGACAATATCTTTCGACAAACATGATCAACCAACTTAGTTTTCATTCCTAAGAAGGTTACTAAAGCATTTTAAAACTTGCAAGATGTCGAAAACATATATGCACGAAAAGTAGTCTATGCCTATATGCAATGCAAAACTAATTACGCAACTTAGTGCAAGAAGTCTAGTCTAAGTCCTATTGACGCATAAAACGAAAAAATAATAATCAACACATAGCAACAAGGCATGTAAAACGCTTGTGATTATAGACATAATTAGCTCAACAAAAGATAACTATAAGCACTCAAAAATATTAACTAACAATACTAGGACACAAAGAAAGACAAATAACCATTTAGCATAACACACAAAAATACTTATCGTCATTTTGTGTATTAAGTATAACAATGTATACTTAGCTTGATTTTATTTGAAAATTAATTAGTTTCCACCCCATTTCAAAATTTGATCAAGTTCAACACTTTGAAAATATAAATACATCAACGTGAGATGTTCTATTTGTAATTTGACCAAAAATTTGCTCAATCGACATGACCGGAAAAGACTCTTTGTTACGAATCAAAGAATTTCGTAAATTTTACTTTACAATCGATTCCTAAAAGTATTTTTAAATGAAAGTAAACTCAATTACGTTTAAAATGATAGGTGGCACGACTCCTACGGACTTACGATTGATTTTATACGAATATTTAAAGATTACCCAATTATGAAAACAGACAGATGCACGGTACCTTTAAATACCCCACGGTACCATTAAATATAACTGTACCGTCCTATATTTAGTGGTACCGTCCACTGTTGTTGCAGTTCTGTCTCAGACTGAATTTCTGTTTCGACATAACGAAGAGATGTAAAACTTAGTAAACTAGATACCGAACATGTAGAATATGTTAAGTAACATTTCCATGTTTAGGACCAAGAAAAACATTTACAAACATATATTTACTATCAAACAAATAGTTACCCCAAACACTCCTTTCAAAACCGCATCACTTTACGACTCGTTCAAAAGACATGACCGGATACTTATAAACTCTTTTCTTTTCTTTGTTTAAGAAAACATTCAAGCTAGTATGACAAAGTATACTTAACAACAAAACTTGTAAGTATTAAGCAACTAAATACTTTTCATATTTTATCACCTTCATGGGTAATTTGACACATGGATCATACTCAATTTTGAAAACCATTTTTTTTTTAAATTTGAGCAACCTGGCTCTGATACCAATTGTGGAAACCCTAGAGGGGGGGGGGTGAATACGTTTTCATTTAAAAACTTAAAAACTTTTGTATCAAACACCCGATCAAGTGTGACATAATATGAAAACTGTTAACACTAGTATTACAAGAACTAGAGATAATATAAAGCAACAAGTAAGGCATGTCACATTAACACAAACTTAGACATATTAGTAATAACATGTTATGACGCAAACACAACTAACATGATATAAGCAACAAACCACACAAATATAAATGCAATGCAAAGTATAAATGTAAAGCGGTAAATGCAAGAATAAACGTAAAGAGATAAGTAAAGAAAGCGCAAACCGGACTCGAAGATTTATAGTGATTCGGTCATGAAGCTCCTCTTCGCCCTACTCCACTCCCCGAGTACCCAACTCGAGAGTTACTCCACTAATCAACAAGCTCCCTTCTCGGCAGAGAAAACCATACAACATTGCTTACAATATTTTCCGACACTAAGCTAGATGTCGAGTTCTTCTTCGGGTACAACCAAACCCGTTATGTTTTATGGCCCAACATAACAAACCTTGTGTTTGAAGGCCTAAACACATAAACCGCGTCGCTTACATTATTTTCCGACACTAAGCTAGATGTCGAGTACTAATCTAGCTAGTACCAATCTCACTCACGATCTACCCGATCCTCACAAATCACACAAGCTACAAGATCCACATGATCTACACTCGATCAACCCGATCTACTCACGATCTATCCGATCCTCACGATCTACACGATCAACCCTATCTTCACACGATCTACCCGATCTACTCACTATCAACACAAGCTACACAAGATATCCCCTATCTCTACAAGATCACAATGATCCACATGAACTAGCTAAACAAGATGATAGACAACTTGATGTATATCAAGATACAACAAGTACGTAACGAATGTTACGAGTGCACAACAACACTAACACTATAACACTTTGTATCTTTGTGATACGATGTGTTCTTCTCTTGCACTAATAGAGGAATGAAGGTGATCACTTGAATGGATGATTGGATCACTCTTAAATAAAGATAAACTAACTACATGATCAAATGAGAGTATATGTGATAGGAGATTTGAACTCAGAAAATTATGTGTGAAAAAGGATGCCTAAAAACTGTGGAATGGACTTGTATTTATAGGCAATGAAGATTTGACCGTTACAGGGGGCACGGTACCACTAAATGCCCGACAGTACCACTAAATTTAGTGGTACCGTGGTACCGTCCCAGACAGGGACGCTCCAAATTTTGTTTTTAGTAGTGAAAGTTTATTTGAGGAAGTTTGGAGCTGATTTGGGGGGGGGGGGGGAATAACTGTTGGTGATTTTTAACTTATTTTTCAAATTAAAACATTTCTTTTTAATTCAAAAATAATTTGTAAAATGTTTTTTTTGAAAAAAAAAATTGTTACATTAAAAATGTGAAGTTTAGAGAAAAATATAATCTTTTGATCATTAGTCAAGTTGTAGATTTGTTTGTTCATACCTTAAGTGATTTACGTCGGGATGGAAATCTACGACTTTGTTGAAGCATACTTGAGACGTCGAGAGGTGTTGATGTAAGTATGCATTGATGATTTATGTTTACAAGTAACTTGTGCATTTTACGTTATGCATTACAAGTTACATGTTTGTCATTATTAAAACCGAAGAAACCATTTAGTTTAAATATCGTAATATTTGCACTAACATAATATTTGACAATTTTTTAAGCCAGCGTTTTTCTCCAGTCTTTGTAACATTAAGATTGTGTGTTTGTGCAGAAAGCTTCCCAACTGCACACATTTATGTCCGAAAATATGTCGTGTTGGTCAATGCCCATCTCCAGAAAAATGCTCCAAAAAGGTAACCTATAAATTGAAGGTGTTAAGCTTTGTGATTTATCTTCTTACATTGATTTAATCTTTTTTTTAACAGGTTATAGTAAGATGTGGATGTCAAACTTTGAAAAAGGACTGGCCATGTCACCAAGTACAAGCTGCTTATCACAGTAGTGGTTGTGATCCAAAGGATATAACCAAAAATCAATTTGGTCTTGGACTTCTTGAATGCAACTCAGATTGCAAGAGTAAAATCAAAGTTGATGATTCTGAACTGCACCTGCGGAAACCTAAAGCTCCTAAGGTCATACATTCTGCTTAATTTGCATAAAAAATGGAATAAGAAAAGAGTCATTTGGTTTCAGCCTAATTTTTGTAACATTGTCCTAATTTTTTAGAAAAGGGAGTCGGATGTGGAGAATTATGTACGAATGCGTAAAACAAGGAAAGACAAAGTACAAGAAGACCACCAAGTTTCATCCTTTCAGGTTAGTGTACATTACTGATGAAGGATACAAGTAGAGCTGGCAAAAAGGGTGGGTCTGGCGGGTTTGGTAATGGTTTAAAAAGGGTCAATTATGCACGGATCAAGTTGACCAAGTCACCAAACACATCTTTGGTCCATAAGTTTTGAATTTTTTTTATAGACAATCAGCTTGTCTGATTTCATGACTAAGATTCTGGTTTTTTAATAACATTATATAGAGTAAAAGGCTTATATCCAGATGATGAGATTAGATCAGTGGGAGAAAAACTTGTAAGTTTGACTGCAAGTTTTATTATTATGTTCATTGTTGGGATTAAAAGTCTTCTTGATGTTGTTTGAATTACTGCTTGTAACACCCCCAAATTACCGTAGTGGAACAGTAGTGTCAAGGGGGTATTACTTCATAATATAGATCAATGTATAGAAAACGACCTCTAAATGAGACGTTTTGAAAAGTTACCATTCAAATTATTAAAATCAGAGTTAAACAAAAGATTCAAAGTATAAAGTAACATAGATGTTTTCAAGATGTATTGAATAGTAAAAGATAAATATAAGAGTCTCCAAGTATGCAAATGACTCTAAGATCCATGCATCCACTAACGCCTAATAACCTGAGATAAACATGCTAAAAAGTGTCAACCAACGGTTGGTGATTTCATAGAGTTTAGTTTAAAAATGTAAAGCATTTTAATAAAGATTTCACAGCAAAGGCCTTGTAAATCCACTCAGTCCCAAGCCCCGCCCAAACAAGACTTGCAACCTGTGTGTTTACAATCCACTGCTAAAGTATGAGTATACGAATTCCGGTTTATATTCACCCATGGTCGCGTCATTTTGGACCCAAGGGCGGGGAACACCTTCCCAAATAGTACGTGTCACCCAAGGTCACGAATCCTGGACATAAGGGTGGGGGCATCATCTCATAATAGTACTATCAATACCTCTCCAATGATTATGAATAGTATGCATATGGATAGATTAACACGTAAAAGCATATAACGTAATAAGACTACACATCGTATCTAGAAAGTATGAAATCATAATCGTATCATAAATGTTTTGAGTAATTGCATACCAATGCAAATCATGTATTTGATAAATGAGTAAAGTAATTTAAACATGCATATCCCCCAAATAGTTTAAAATGAATAAAAGAGTAATAGTAGGGCTATAACTTACCTTAGCTGTAAGGTCAAAGTAATGTTATGTCAAAAAGTATCACAGGAACGGCTCCAACATACGACCTGAATAATAGGGAAATCTGAGATTTCAATGATTTAAGATTGACAGGATGTGAATGATGATTGTGAAAGAGTATCGGGTAACGAATTGGATTGTGATGAGAGTGATTTGAAATGCTTAAAATGCTTAAAGTTCAAAAATAATATTATCATGTTTTTATGTTTATTGATTCAGTAAATATCTTTCCCTCGAAAGTTGGTGGATGATAAGTTATGCGTATTCGTTAAAAGTTACGTTGTGTAAATATAAACGTAACTGTTTAAATAAATAAAGTGTACGTAACGAAAAATGGATTTTAAGAACAAGTGTATAAAACAATTCATGTAAATGTATATAGATTTAAGTTACTGGTTGATCCTTGAAGTTTCATGAAGTTTACACTTTTAACCCTAATGGTGAAACATTTGCACCGTTAGTCCTCGGTTAAATAATATTTACATTTTAATTCTAAAAGGTTCAAATACGACATTTTATGGTTTCTATTTACTGTTTTAAGCTTTTCTACCCATAAATTACAAAAATGACGGCTTAGGACACAATTAACCGAAAGTTTACAATTTTAACCCAAATAGTAAAATGTTTTGCATTTTTAGTCCAAAATATACAAAACTTATATATTAAATTTTCTGAAAGTTTTATAAGCTTCATACAGCTTATTTAAGTTCATAAAAACTGCTTATTACACTAAAGAGCTTATTTTTGGCTTATTTGGGCTTTTAACGAGATACATCAAGGCCCAATAAGAGATTTCGATCCGTTGGGTTTCAAGTGAGTTTGGGCCTGATCTAAGGCTTATTTTATAGTCCTAAAAACATAATCAAAGTGCTTATTCTACTGCTTATTCGAAAGTGAGTTTGGGTCGAACAGCCTTACCACACCAAGGAATGGTGGTGATATCACATCGAGATGAACTAGAGATCAAAGGTTTTCGTATGACCTTGATAAAACCAACATAAAAGAATCGAGATCAATATTGTAAGTTGTGTAAATGGCTCGAACGACTAGAATATAGCCTTGGTTCTCCTCGAATGTAATCAGCAAGAGAGAAATTCTTAGCATTATTTGAGGAATGTGTTTGTATGTGAACAAGAGGGAGTTTAAGTATGTGTATATGTATATGTCGAATATATGGTTGTTAAATTCGACAAGTTGGGAAGCCTTAGGGGATAAGGGAACACAAAGAATCATTTTAGCTAGGCATTAAGTGATTTTTGTCAAGTGGATCAAGTATGTTTCGGTTTAGGATCAAGTAAAGATCGAGTGGTATATATCATATATAATCGATATTTTTAAAAGGTCCATACAACATTTGAACATGTCCAAACATATAGAAAAGGTGTAAAAACGTTTAAAGAGTCCTTAGATAACATTTAAGTATAAATCGTATAGACAAAAAGGGTTTTGGTCAAATTTGAATTAATTCTCATGTGAGTTGTATATGTGTCGAATCATGGTTAGCTTTTGGTCTCGTTTATGATTCAAATGTTCGGGATAGAATGTGAGATTTGTCATTCCTGATTCTTGGGAGTATGGAGAATCGAGCCATGTAAAATAAAGTGTAGCTTGTATGTCAAATTTGGGAATAAAACAGGCCAAGTAAAGCGAGTTGTGTTGAGTAGTATAAAAGTGAAAAATAAAAAGTGGGCTTGATTTGTTGTTAGGCTTGAATAGTAACAGGCCAAGAATAGAGTTAATGGTCCGTTTGGTGATTATTTGTGTATTGGACTTTCGTGGTGCGCGTGTGAGCTCGTTTCAAATTATCGTGTATCACATAACAACATTTTTGAATAGAAATGTAATAAACAAAAATTTTCAAATTTTGCTTGTAAAATGGTTAAGTGAACAGTAATGAGGGATTAATACTAGATTAACGTTCACTAATGACTAGGGAATTCTACGGGTTGCTATAGTACCTACCCCTTATCTTTTGCATTTCATTGTCTGGACAGTATTCCTCTTTTAGTAGTACCTTGAAGTCGTCTCATGTCATACCTACAGCTGCTTCTCTGCCTCTAGATTGAAACTGCATGTTCCACCATTTTAACGCCTTTCCTGATAGCGAGCATGCAGAATACTTCATCTTCTGATGCGTTTCACAGCTACTGATGTCGATCACTGACTCCATCTTTTTAATCCATCGGGTATACTCCAACGCACCTCCCTTGCCGTCAAACTCCATTGGCTTGCATGCCGTAAATTCCTTATACGTGCATCCGCCTGTGTGGTTGTTAGTATCATTCCCACCTATGCCATTGGTGTCGTCATTTCTGCTTCCTTGGTTTCCCGAGTTGTTGATATGATTGCCGACCTGGGTGATAATAGTAGGAAGCAAGTTTTGAAGCTGTTGAGCGATGATGGCGGCAAAATCAGGATTTCCACCGTCGTTGTTATCATTGTTACTAATGCCTCGACTACCTCCTCTACCTCTACATTCACTAGTCTTTCCACCCCTTAGTGTTGCACCTCCTCAGTTAGCGTTGTGGGCTGATCACCTTGATGCCATTGTCTCTGCATGGAAGGACATTTAGCGAACGTCAGGGATAAGGGAAAAGCCGTTGACAATTCAATCTATATTTAACGTTCTCACAAAACCCAGTCACTAGCTGTTATCCTAAAAGGGTGCCAATGCCGATTAACGTAAGCATGGTTACATATGTCCACATGAGTCGTGATGCACTTATAATTATGTTGGCCACCATAATTATACTTGCCTCCATTCAAACGTATACATATCACCAAACACACATATCTCAGCGATCGACGTTACTTAAATGGTGAAGGTGTAGGGTGATAATCCCTAAAAAGTATCCTCAAGAGAAATCCCATTTTTGAGCAAAATCATCAAATTTTCTGCAGCTAAGTGATAACCTATATTTAACTTAATCCCATGTCTCATCAAACAAGAACTGTCACAAGATTAAGTTAAATAGTCAATTATCACTGAGCTCCACACCTTTGATGACTCGACTAAATTTTGAGATTTCCCTATTGGTACAAATACTATAACATTTAACAGTGCGCATATAAATGGGAAGAGTTCTACGTATGTAAGGCGATAGGGATGAGAGTCTCAATGTATATAGTAGTTATAGTCTAGGAACCTAAATGCAACCTAATTCTCTAAAACCAAGTCTCTGATACCAATCTGTAACACCCCCAAATTACCGCAACGGAACAGTAGTGTTACGGGGTATTGCTTCATAATATAGATCAAGGTATAGAAAACGACCTCTAAATGAGACGTTTGGAAAAGTTACCATTCAAATTATTAAAATCAGAGTTAAACAAAAGATTCAAAGTATAAAGTTACATAGATGTTTTCAAGATGTATTGAATGGTAAAAGATAAAGATAAGAGTCTCCAAGTATGCAAATTACTCTAAGATCCATGCATCCACTATCGCCTTATAACCTGAGATAAACATGCTAAAAAGTGTCAACCAACGGTTGGTGAGTTCATAGAGTTTAGTTTAAAAATGTAAAGCATTTGAATAAAGATTTCACAGCAAAGGCCTTGTAAATCCACTCAGTCCCAAGCCCCGCCCATACAAAACTTGCAACATGTGTGTTTACAATCCACTGCTAAAGTATGAGTATATGAATTCCGGATTATATTCACCCATGGTCGCGTCATTTTGGACCCAAGGGTGGGGAATACCTTCCCAAATAGTACGTGTCACCCAAGGTCATGAATCCTGGACACAAGGGTGGGGGCATCATCCCATAATAGTACTATCAATACCTCTCCAATGATTATGAATAGTATGCATATGAATAGATTAACACGTAAAAGCATATAACGTAATAAGACTACACATCGTATCTAGAAAGTATGAAATCGTAATCGTATCATAAATGTTTTGAGTAATTTCATACCAATGCAAATCATGTATTTGATAAACGAGTAAAGTAATTTAAACATGTATCTCCCCCAAATAGTTTAAAATGAATAAAAGAGTAATGGTGGGACTATGAATCACCTTAGCTGTAAGGTCAAAGTAATGTTATGTCAAAAAGTATCACAGGAACGGCTCCAAAACACGACCTGAATAATAGGGAAATCTGAGATTTCGATGAATTAAGATTGACAGGATGTGAATGATGATTGTGAAAGAGTATCGGGTAACGAATTGGATTGTGATGAGAGTGATTTGAAATGCTTAAAATGCTTAAAGTTCAAAAATAATATTATACATAATATTATCATGTTTTTGTGGTTATTGATTCAGTAAATGTCGTTCTCTCAAAAGTTGGTGGATGATAAGTTATGCGTATTCGTTAAAAGTTACGTTGTGTAAATATAAACGTAACATTTGTTTAAATAAATAAAGTGTACGTAACAAAAAATGGATTTTAAGAACAAGTGTATAAAATAATTCATGTAAATGTATATAGATTTAAGTTACTGGTTGATCCTTGAAGTTTCATGAAGTTTACACTTTCAACCCTAACGGTAAAACATTTGCACCGTTAGTCCTCGGTTAAATAATATTTACATTTTAATTCTAAAAGGTTCAAATATGACATTTTATGGTTTCTATTTACTGTTTTAACCTTTTCTACCCATAATTTACAAAAATAACGGTTTAGTACACAATTATCCGAAAGTTTACAATTTTAACCCAAATAGTAAAATATTTTGCATTTTTAGTCTAAAATGTACAAAACTTATATATTAAATTTTATGAAAGTTTTATAAGCTTCATACAGCTTATTCAAGTTCATAAAAACTGCTTATTACACCAAAGAGCTTATTTTTGGCTTATTTGAGCTTTTAATAAGATACATCAAGGCCCAATAAGAGATTTCGATCCGTTGGGTTTCAACTGAGTTTGGGCCTGTTCTTAGGCTTATTTTATAGTCCTAAAAACATAATCAAAGTGCTTATTCTACTGCTTATTCGAAAGTGCTTATTGGGCTTTTAAAAAGTCCAATCGATATATGTATATAGTTTAAAACAGTTCGAGTGCGATAAGGTTGCACATTTTAAAAGGTGTTACGTGAGTTTATTAGGAAAGTTTATGATTACAACTTATTAGCTTGGCTTATGAAAAATCAGTTGATGTAGTTTATTCAGTAGGTTGTTTGATCAAAAAAGATTTAAATAGGGGTGTTCTAGTCGACTATAAAAAGGTCCAAAAATTATAACAAAAATATATGTAGGTTCGATATGCAAATTGAGATTAAAAAAGAAAAGAGTCTCGATAAGTGTTCATATGATGATATAAGCGTTGAATAAATATAGGAACCAATTATCTAGCCATCCATAATATAGGAGGTCAAATCATTAACAAAATGAAATACGAATGAATGGAACAAATAATAGAAAGCTTAGGACGATTCGAACGAAATAGATAAATGTGCATGAGTTATTTAAATCACAAGTAATAATAGATATGGGTCGAACAGCCTTACCACACCAAGGAATGGTGGTGATATCACGTATAGATGAACTAGAGATCAAATGTTTTCGTATGAACTTGATAAAACCAACACAAAAGGATCGAGATCAATATTATAAGTTGTGTAAATGGCACGAATGACTAGAATATAGCCTTGGTTCTCCTCGAATGTAATCAGCAAGAGAGAAATTCTTAGAAATATTTGAGGAATGTGTTTTTATGTAAACAAGAGGGAGTGTACGTATGTGTATATGTATATGTCGAATATATGGTTTTTAAATTCAACAAATTGGGAAGCCAAGGGGATAAGGGAACACAAAGAATCATTTTGGCTAGGCATTGAGTGATTTTTGTCAAGTGGATCAAGTATGTTTCGGTTTAGGATCAAGTAAAGGTCGAGTGGTATATATCATATATATTCGATATTTTTAAAAGGTCCATACAACATTTGAACGTGTCCAAACATATAGAAAAGGTGTAAAAACGTTTATAAAGTCCTTAGGTCATGTTTAAGTATAAATCGTATAGACAAAAAGGGTTTTGGTCGAATTTGAATTAATTCTCATGTGAGTTGTATATGTATCGAATCATGGTTAGCTTTTGGTCTCGTTTATGATTCAAATGTTCGGGATAGAATGTGAGATTTGTCATTCCTGATTCTTGGGAGTATGGAGAATCGAGCCATGTAAAATAAGGTGTAGCTTGTATGTCGAATTTGGGAATAAAACAGGCCAAGTAAAGCGAGTTGTGTCGAGTAGTATAAAAGTGAAAAATAAAAAGTATGCTTGATTTGTTGTTGGGCTTGAATAGTAACAGGCCAAGAATAGAGTTAATGGTCCGTTTGGTGATTATTTGTGTATTGGAATTTTGTGGTGCGCGTGTGAGCTCGTTCCAAAGTATCGTGTATCACGTAACAACGTTTTTGAATAGAAATGTAATAAATAAAAAATTTCAAATTTTGCTCGTAAAATGGTTAAGTGAACGGTAATGAGGGATTAATACTAGATTAACGTTCACTAATGACTAGAGAATTCTACGGGTTGCTACACTGCTGCTCATGTTTGTGTGAATACTGCTCAGATGGATTTAGTGCTGCTCATGAACTTCAAATAAAATGTGCCAAGTATTTACCACTGTTAGTACAAAAGTTATTACTCCTAGTGAAAGTTAGTACTGCTAGTATGAAGTTAAGACTGCTCGAAGTTAATACTGCTGGTGTATTAGTTACAACTGTTAGTTATAAGTTAGTACTGTTGGTTCATATAGTTAGTACTGCTTATATGATATGTATTAGTTGTTTATAGAAAAGATTATAGATACTTAGGAAAGTATTGTAAGCCGACTAGGACTCCTTGGTGTATAAAAGGAGGTCCAATTTTATATTTGGTTCAGTTATATACATTCCAATTTTATTGTATTTGAATTTGTTTTGATATATATTTGAATTTGTTTTGATATAAACTGATTTTTTAAATGTGACAAAAAGATGTATATAGTCACACTTATTAACACTTTTGGTCACTGTTTGCTTAATTCGTTGTGTGACTAAATACTACAAAATGCCACACAAAAAAAATTCATGTGGCAATTGGATGATCAATAGTCACAAAAATATACATTTCTTCACTTTAAACAGCATATGGTCACACTTATTAACACTTTTGGGCACTTTATGCTTAATTGTATGTGACTAAATACCCAAAATAAACATACTTTGTGTGACTAAATATTACAAAAGGCCACACAAACAAAAAATTCATGTGGCCATTGGATGAACAATAGTCACACAAAATACACATTTCTTCACTTTAAACAGCATATGGTCACACTTATTAACATTTTTGGCCACTTTTTGCTTAATTGTGTGTGACTAAATACCCAAAACAAGCTTGTTTTGTGTGACTAAATATTACAAAAGGGCACAAAAACATAAAATTCATGTGGCCATTGGATGAACAATAGTCACACAAAATACACATTTATTAACTTTAAACAGCATATGGTCACACTTATTAACACTTTTGGTCACTTTATGATTAATTGTATGTGACTAAATACCCAAAACAAACATGCTTTGTGTGATTAAATATTACAAAATGTCACACAAACTTAAAATTCATGTGACCATTGGATGAACAATAGTCACACAAAATACACATTCACTTGACTTTAATTAATATATGGTCACACTTATTAACACTTTTGACCACTTTTGGTTAATTTGTATGTGACTAAATTTAAAAAAAAAAAAATGCTTTGTTTGACTAGATATTACAAAATGCCACACAAACTAAAAATTCATGTGACAATTGGATGAACAATAGTCACATAAAATACAAATTTACTTGATTTTAAAAAGCATATGGTCACACTTATTAACATTTTTGGCCACTTTTTTTTAAATTGTATGTGACTAACTCCAAAAAAACAACACCTGTTGTGTGACAAAATCATCACAAACGTCACATTTATTATATATTCATGTGCCACAGGACCGGAAATAGTCATACATAATACACATTTACTTGAATAAATCATCTCAAATGTCACATATATTATATATTTATGTGGCCAAAGGACGAACAATAATTCTCTCAAAAAACATTCGTGTGACTATAAAGTGTTTACGGTCACTAATACTGATTAATCCAACAAAACTTGTGCCTAATTTGTCACACATATTCGGGTTTTGGTCACTCTTTTTCAATGAAAAAGGCCACGAACTCAACAATGTCACCGTAGGCCACCTACGGTGGCGCGATCTTTGGTGACACACACACAAAAATAAAACGTGTGTGACTATATGCATATCATCACACAATTTTGGAGTAACCAGTACCACTTTTTGTACCAGTGTCCATATCCATATTTAAAATTTTTTTTTTTTTTTTTATTATTTTTTTTTTAAGGCAAGGCTTATTTAACATAGTATTTGAAACAAAAGAATAGTATAATGATAAATCACTAATTATGCTTCATGAAACCACACTCTGGTTGTTCTAGGGACATTGGCGTGTTGGTAGACGCTAACCAATGTCATTACATTTATTAAAACATGTCCATGTGGGAGTTGTTGGATTGTGAACATATTTTATAGACGTATGTCCGGATCGAACTCGAGCCTACGGGATCGCACACGTTACGTATGAGATTCAATTATATAATTTATATATAATAGTTATATATTAATTATTATTTCACAATAATAACTAACTAACGGTCATTATACTTAACGGTAGTTAGCTAACGGTCGTTAAATGTTAAGATGAAGGACCAGAGTGTAATTAGATAAGTAGAAGGATCTAGAATCCCCTCCTTATCCTAATGGGCAGCCGAATAGGGGAGAAAAGAAGGAAACCAAGCTTGGCTTGGACTCCAAGGTATCACACTATAAATACAATCCCTTGCATTCATTATTTGGGTTCTCTTGGAAAACCCTAGCTAGCTAATCTTCTCTTCTCTATCCCTCTTTTGTCCTAGTCGACTAAATACAAAATCCCACTAGGATTTTGGGTTTGAATTTGAACGAAACTAAAGTGTTTAGCTAGTTATTGTGATCTAAGAAACTAGCATTCTAATTGAATCGCTATAATATGTGTGTGCAAGATCGTAGAGAATCCAACTTAGGATTTTTGGTGGTGAAGTGGTCGATCTCCATAAAGGGTCGATTTATATAAACCCTTATTTAGGGTTTATTTGTTCTTTGATCTTGTAGTTGATTTGCGTGGAAGCTAACAAGGTACGTTTAGTTTTAGGTTAATTGTTTATACTATATATATGATCTATTTTTCGCTGCGTACTTGTGATTGATTATATGTTATTATGTGATAATATGGATTATATATTCCAACAAAGTTAAAACCGTTATTATGCAAAAAGTAAGAAATAGAATGCACTAATGATTAGTATGTTTTCGTCATTATTTTGGGACAGATAAGTACTTAAAATAAATTTTAGGGTAAATGTCAAACAAATAAAAGTTGTGGATACAAAACTCAATTAACTACCTATATAATTGCAGGGGTACCGGAGCAAATTAACAAAATTATGTAAACCACTTCCCGCGCTTATTATTACAAAACATACACACACCCACTGTGTGAAATCAAAATTGGGGATTTTTATAAAATCTTGAAAAGAAAACCAAAAAATGGTGAAATCAAACTACGATTCAACTAATTTCACAAGACCACCTCTGTAAGTATTGATAACCTCTATCTGATTTTGTATTCATCAATTTAACTGATTTTAATTTCATTGTATTCGATATAAACAGGTACAAAACGTTGTGTTCGATATACGCTATTAGTTCTCTGTTTACTAGTTCAGAAATGGTTAAGCTTATTGAAATCAAGTATCGGTTCGAAAAAGAGACTGCGTTTGAACGTCACGGTGTCGCTATGAATGTGTAGTTTGTTTCGTACTAGTTGGCTTTCATGACTACACTGATTTTGTGTTACGATTACTGTCAAAGTTTGTAAGGATCTCCATTCTCTGCTGCTCGTTACAAGGTAATTGTGATGTATATGAATTGCTTCGTGAATGTTATTGCGGTAGCCATGCTTGAGATTGTTCTTCAATTCTTCTTCCGCTAATTGGTTTTGGTAATTGAAGAATTGGGGATGCAAGTGTCATTGGTAGTTATGACTTGTTTAGGTTCTGTTTAAAAGTTTGTTAGTATCAGTTAGAGTGATAGTTCTCATTAGCTTTGCATTGTTTTGTTATAAGTACAAGAAATATGATGTACATGTATAGAAGATATTGTTCTATATTTCCAGTTAGTGCCTGTTGAACAAAGTCTTCATCGTGTAAACCATGGAGTTGGTCGTCATGAAAAGTGATTCATTCGTTATAAGTTCTTGGTGAATGCTTGGCCGTCGTCGTTTGTATTTTAATAGTGTATCCGTCAATGATTACAACCAACGTGATCCCTTTAGAATCTTTTAACTACAACAAAAAGGAGAACGGGCGACCAGCTTTTTTGCGGGGACGCTTCTGTCCCCGCGGAAAGTCGCTAAACGACAAAAAATTGCTGAGCTGGCGCAAAGTCTCGCTAACCAGTTATAAAATTTTCAACGCCACTTCTCCGCGGGGACATGTCCCCGCAGAAAGTCTTTTACATATTGGCCAAAGTTTGACCAAAATTAGAGCGCTTAATTCTTCCCGCTTTTTTTTCCCGCTCTGCTTTCGGCGGGGACATGTCCCCGCAGAAAACAATGATGTATATTTTTAATTTTTCGCGGGGACATATCCCCGCTGAAAACGTTAAACATTTTGGCTCCAAAAAGATAAGTTAATTACCGCGAAAATTTAATGTCTTTTGGCGGGGACATGTCCCCGCCGAAAGTATTCCCGCCAAATTTTTCTTTTACCCCGCCAATTTTTTACTTATATATATCGTATAATGAATTTATCACAAAACACGTAAATTATCACAAAAAAACACACATAACAATGGATGGTTTAACGCCGGAACAGGAATGGTCAAAGGCTTTATCACACGAGCTCCTGTATAATGAAATTATACTTCATTGGGGCTGGGAAATTTTTGATGAATATGGTTCTTATGAGAACTGTGCACCGTGGCAGAGAGACAAGATTCTGGAATGGTTGAGGAGAAAGCCGTACTATAGAGAGTATTTGGAAAAGCTAGATGCTGCTGAAGCTCAACGTGCTGCTGAAGCTCAACGTGCTGCTGAAGCTCAACGTATCAAGGAAATGAGAGCAAGGAAGGGAAAAGATGGTGCGAGTTCCAGCAAAGCGGGAAGTAGCCGCAAAAAAAAATAAACGGGTTGTTTCGTTTGGTTGTCGAGTTGTTTAGTTTGAGTTGTTTCGTTTGGTTGTCGAGTTGTTTAGTTTGAGTTGTTTCGTTTGGTTGTCGAGTTGTTTAGTTTGAGTTGTTTCGTTTGGTTGTCGAGTTTTTCGTTTGAGAACTCTTGCGTATTTTAAATAAAATGTTTGCCTTCGTGTTTGTTAATTGTGATATTGTTTCTTCAAATAAGGTCATAAACCCAAACACCCTTTTGGTGTAGGAAATAAGCAATCCCAAACACCCCTCTTTAGACAGCATAAACCAAACGGCCCTTGTGGGCTGCTGTTAACAAAACAACATAAACCAAACGGCCCTATTTGGACAACATAAACCAAACGGCCCCTTATGGTTGAATCTTGATGGATACTTAAGTTTTCACAGCAACAACAACATCATTGGAACATTTTAAAGCGTACGAATTAAAAATATAAAGCACGTTCGACATCAGTTTTCACAACAACAACAACATTTTATTAAACAACAACAATAACACAACAAACAACAACAACGACAATAACAGCAACAACAACAACAATAACAGCAACAACAACAACCTACATACGAAGATTTCCCGTATCACCTAGCATGTCATTATAAAGGTCATGAAATAAGGCAGCTGAATCAGTTGTGTGTTTGTCTGGATGCATATACACTTCTAGCATTTTATTGAGTACCATTATCTGGTGATTCAGTTTGATGCAGTTTGAGCACTCTGTATTTCCAGGACTCGATGTTGAAGGTCCTGCAGTGTAACGAGTTGGAGTTATGGATGATCTTGCGGAATGAGTTGGAGGCGTTAAAGCTCCAAGAAAACCGGTCATTTTGGCTAGTCGTTCCTCCTTCCATAAAAAAAAATCGCATCCATACTCCTTTGTCCCACCCTGTTAAAGAGTAAAAACTATTATTTTTAACAACTAACCAAATTATTTATATAACACACAAAAAAGTATGTAATTGTTCACCTTTGATAAAGGACACGCATAGTATTGTTTACCAAGGGAGTAAGGTTTATGCGATTCTCGCAGAATTACGTCTCCTCGTTTACAAGGACAAGCAAAAGCTTCAAATTCCGCCATCTTTACCATGATAACAGTGTGTGTTTGTGGTTGTGAGGTTAAGTGGTTTTAAGTATAAGAGGTTGCGAAGTTGTGTGGATAAAATGTTAGTATATAAGAGCAGGTCTTGGTGGAAAATTTTTGGCGCCAGCATTTTGGTGGGAAAGTTTTGGTGGGAAAGTTAAACATCTCGGCTCGTTCGTTAAACATCTCGTGTATAACCATAACATCTCGGCTCATTCGTTAAACATCTCGTGTATAACCATAACATATCGGCCCGTTCGTTAAACATCTCGTGTGTAACCATAACATCTCGGCTCGTTCGTTAAACATCTCGTGTGTAACCATAACATCTCGGCTCGTTCGTTAAACATCTCGTGTATAACCATAACATCTCGGCTCGTTCGTTAAACGTCTCGTGTGTAACCATAACATCTCGGCTCGTTCGTTAAACATCTCGTGTGTAACCATAACATCTCGGCTCGTTCGTTAAACATCTCGTGTGTAACCATAACATCTCGGCTCGTTCGTTAAACATCTCGTGTGTAACCATAACATATCGGCTCGTTCGTTAAACAACTCGTGTGTAACCATAACATCTCAGCTCGTTCGTTAAACATCTCGTGTGTAACCATAACATCTCGGCTCGTTCGTTAAACATCTCGTGTGTAACCATAACATCTCGGCTCGTTCGTTAAACATCTCGTGTGTAACCATAACATCTCGGCTCGTTCGTTAAACATCTCGTGTGTAACCATAACATCTCGGCTCGTTCGTTAAACATCTCGTGTGTAACCATAACATATCGGCTCGTTCGTTAAACATCTCGTGCGTAACCATAACATCTCGGCTCGTTCGTTAAACATCTCGTGTGTAACCATAACATCTCGGCTCGTTCATTAAACATCTCGTGTGTAACCATAACATCTCGGCCCGTTCGTTAAACATATCGTGTGTAACCATAACATATCGGCTCGTTCGTTAAACATCTCGTGTGTAACCATAACATCTCGGCTCGTTCGTTAAACATCTCGTGTGTAACCATAACATCTCGGCTCGTTCGTTAAACATCTCGTGTATAACCATAACATCTCGGCTCGTTCGTTAAACGTCTCGTGTGTAACCATAACATCTCGGCTCGTTCGTTAAACATCTCGTGTGTAACCATAACATCTCGGCTCGTTCGTTAAACATCTCGTGTGTAACCATAACATCTTGGCTCGTTCGTTAAACATCTCGTGTGTAACCATAACATCTCGGCTCGTTCGTTAAACATCTCGTGTGTAACCATAACATATCAGCTCGTTCGTTAAACAACTCGTGTGTAACCATAACATCTCAGCTCATTCGTTAAACATCTCGTGTGTAACCATAACATCTCGGCTCGTTCGTTAAACATCTCGTGTGTAACCATAACATATCGGCTCGTTCGTTAAACATCTCGTGTGTAACCATAACATCTCGGCTCGTTCGTTAAACATCTCGTGTGTAACCATAACATCTCGGCTCGTTCGTTAAACATCTCGTGTGTAACCATAACATCTCGGCTCGTTCGTTAAACATCTCGTGTGTAACCATAACATCTCGGCTCGTTCGTTAAACATCTCGTGTATAACCATAACATCTCGGCTCGTTCGTTAAACATCTCGTGTGTAACCATAACATCTCGGCTCGTTCGTTAAACATCTCGTGTGTAACCATAACATCTCGGCTCGTTCGTTAAACATCTCGTGTGTAACCATAACATCTCGGCTCGTTCGTTAAACATCTCGTGTGTAACCATAACATCTCGGCTCGTTCGTTAAACATCTCGTGTGTAACCATAACATATCGGCTCGTTCGTTAAACAACTCGTGTGTAACCATAACATCTCAGCTCGTTCGTTAAACATCTCGTGTGTAACCAGAACATCTCGGCTCGTTCGTTAAACATCTCGTGTGTAACCATAACATATCGGCTCGTTCGTTAAACATCTCGTGTGTAACCATAACATCTCGGCTCGTTCGTTAAACATCTCGTGTGTAACCATAACATCTCGGCTCGTTCGTTAAACATCTCGTGTGTAACCATAACATATCGGCTCGTTCGTTAAACATCTCGTGTGTAACCATAACATCTCGGCTCGTTCGTTAAACATCTCGTGTATAACCATAATATCTCGGATCGTTCGTTAAACAACTCGTGTATTAGGTAAAAGTGATGTAAATAATTTTAAAAAGTTTTAAATTAATAAAATATCATTTTGAAAATTTTTAGTTAAATTTAAAAGAATTAATATTCATTTTAAAAGTTTTAAATTAATTAAAAATAATTTACCAAATACTTTCAGTGGGGACATGTCCCCGCAGAAAGATTTCCCAAAAAAAATAAATTTTCCCTCGTAGCATTTACTTTATCCCGCCAAAGGTTTTGGCAAAAATTTTTTACTTTCCGCGGGGACTTGTCCCCGTAAAAAAGTAAGATTAAAATAAGCATTTACTTTCCGCGGGGACATGTCCCCGCAGAAAGTAATTCCTTAAACTTACCCCATATATTACTTTTCAGATCTAACACTTAGAAAAAAAAAAAAAAAAAAAAAAAAAAAAACTCATCTCTCCTTCATCTTCTGCTGCTTGCGCGTTCGATCTGCTTCTCCACCAGCAACACCACCATCTCCACCACCAACACCACCATCTCCACCACCATCTCCACCACCAACACCACCATCTCCACCACCACAACACCACCATCTCCACCACCACCCACACTCGCACCACTGTGCACATCTTTCCTCCCCTCCTCTCCCGTTTAATTCTTTCCTCCCCTCCTCTCCCGTTTAATTCTTTTCTCCTCCTCTCATTTCCGTTTAATTTCTTCCCGTTTAATTCTTTTGGTGAGTAATTTTAGCTTTTTTTATTTTTTTAATTTTCGTTATCTTTTTAATTTGTTATTTGTTTTTAATTTTTTGTCATTTGTTAATTTTTGTTAATTTCTTGATTTTTTTTATTATTTTTTTTTATATGTTAATTTTTTTTTAGGTATACTTGCTGCTGAGAACATCTAGCCGCCAAAAAGCCGAGACCACAGCCGAGGTTTTCTTTATATTTTTTTTATTTTTTTTTGTGTTTATGTGTTACCGGGGACATGTCCCCGCCAAAAGTTTATATTGATTAATTTGTGTTTATGTATAATTTTAGCTAAGCTATAGGGGATGTTTGGCTTAGTTTATCAGTTAGTATAAACTGATGCACTGCAACCCACAAGGGTGCTGTTTGTTTGCCCTCAGTTGGACAGAAAACCACCACAGGTGGTGTTTGTCGTTGTGGTTATTCGTTTGTGGGTGTCGTACCACAGCAACTAGCTAGGGCTATTTGGTTTTGGTCTGCTGTGACACATTGCTTATTACCTTATCAACTAGCTAGGGCTGTTTGGTTATTCGTTGTGGTTTTGGTCTGCTGCAACTAGCTAGGGCTGTTTGGTTTTGGTCTGCTGTACCACAGCAACTAGCTAGGGCTGTTTGGTTATTCGTTGTGGTTATTCGTTTGGTTTTGGGTGTCAAAAATGGAAATTTGGACAACTGCTGTGACAAGTTCATTAGCCGAAAAATTTGTGGCCTTAGATAAGCTTTTTAAGCTTAACTTGATAAGTTCATTAGCCGAAAAATTTGACACTTAGCTTTCTTGTTATATCCCGTTGATTTTTAAAGTGAAGTATTAATGATGTTAGGGCTTGATCAATTCTAGGGCGCTTTTACTTTTCTTTATTTTCTGAAAAGGTATTCCTTGATTTAGAGAGATACAAGTGAATGCTCGTAGTGGCCACTTTTTGATGTAGCTACTGTTGGTTTGCCCTCAGTTGGCATCGTTGTGGTTGTGTAGGCTTAGAGATGAGTGAAAGTGGCTGTTTATCAGTGTTGTACTCTGTTAATTTTTTGTTAATTTTTGCAATGTGTTAATACCAGCTAGCCGAGAGTCGAGAGCCGAGACCAGCCTTCTGTCAAGACCAACTAGCCGAGAGCCAAGACCACTATCAGTACGTTTGTTTATATGTTCTTATAATTTTTTTATCTAATTATGCTAGACTATTATACATGATTTTAGGAATTTAGTGATTAATTTCGGAAAGTCCCCGTCCGAAGTTAATCATCCCATAGAAAACCCGTCCGAAATTAATTTATTAGAAATTAATTTCGGAAAGTCCCCTGTTTGGGACTGCTTTTTGAATGTTTTGTCTCATTTAGGATATGAATGCGTATAATTGATTTACTATTTGTGAAAATTTCGACAGTGTTTCCCCTTTACTCCTACGAATATGTCTTTAATGCACATATTTGGGGAGTTGAGGGGAAATGCTGCCGAAATTTTCTCAAATAGTAAATTCAGTTATACGCATTCATGTATGAGACGAAACATTCAAAGAGTGGGTTAGGATTGCCTTCCATAGTTGGATTAGGTGAACAAAACGCACAACTCGTGATTCCACCTTTATGTATTTATGTGTAGATTTTTTTGAACATGCTTAATTCTAAATAATTATTTATTGCATCATTAAAACGCAGTTATGCCAATTGATAAGAGTTGGGTCTCTAAACCTCGTTCTAGCCGCGAATTTCTAAAAGGTCTTAGAGCTTTTTGCGAGTATTGCAAGTCTTTTGTGAATATTGATGGGAATGTTAAATGTCCATGTAAATATTGTCATAACATTGGTTGGGTAAAATACGAAGAGTTGTTTAATCACATAATGTCATACGGTTGGGACCAAAGTTATACGAAATGGTTTAATCACGGTGAACCGGATGAGCAGACAGTAGTACCCACCACGAATCAACGTGGGAGTGATATGGCCGAGTTCCTTCATGATATTTGTCCGAATAACGATCAAAATGAGACAACTGAAGGAAATATTGGCGAGACAAACGAGCCAACTCCTCAACGTAACGAGTTTGAAGAGTTACTCGCCACTGCCAACGAGCCACTATACCCAGGCTGTAATTGGATGTCTTCATTGGACTTTATGGCAAAGTTTACGAACATCAAGGTCAAAGGTAAAATGAGTGACACCACATTTAACGAAACCCTAAAATTTCTCAAAGAATGTTTCCCAGCCGCTCTAGGATACAAAATCCCATTGTCATACTATGACATAAAGAAAACATATAAAACGATCGGGTTAGGATACGAATCCATACATGCTTGTGTAAATGACTGCTTTTTATATCGGGGGGCGGGCAACGAAGATTTGCAGAATTGTCCCATCTGCGATGCTAGTAGATGGAAAGACAAGAACACACTGGGGAAGAAAGTTCCTAACAAGGTGTTGCGTTATTTTCCTATCATTCCTAGACTACAGCGTTTGTACAAGTCGACCCACACTGCAAAACATATGACTTGGCATGCTTCTGGGCAGTCTACGGAGGACGGTAAGATGCAACACCCGGTTGATGGTCAATTATGGAAGAAATTTGACGTGAAGTATTCTAAAGAATTTTCCTATGAAAAAAGAAACGTCCGATTAGGGTTGGCTGCTGATGGTTTCAATCCGTACGGCAACCTTAGTCAGTCTTACAGCATGTGGCCGGTCATATTAACAACGTACAATACGCCTCCCTGGATATGTATGAGAGAGACTTCTCTTATGTTGACGTTGTTAATTCCGGGCCCTAAATCACCTGGGAAGGACATAGATATTTACTTGAGGCCTTTGATTGAAGACCTAAAGATTCTATGGAAAGATGGAGTCATGACTAGGGATGCTGCCACTGGCACTGAATTCTGTATGAGAGCAGCGCTTTTATGGACTATCAATGACTTTCCCGCTCGAAGTAGTTTGTCTGGGTGGAGTGGGCAAGGTTACTTGGCTTGTCCGACATGTAATATGGACACTCCATCTGCTCGCGTGTTAGGCAAAACCGCTTATGTTGGTCACAGAAGATTCTTAAAAACGACCAATAAATGGCGGAAAAATAAACGGGCATTCTATACTCGGGACGATGATCCTAGACAACCTCCTAGAAAATTTACCAGTGGTGACATCTTGAATCAACTTAGGAGATTGCCTAAACGTACCCCGGGGAAACATCCAAGTTTTGGGGGTGCGAAGAAAAAACGTGATCCTGTTCGCGAATTGAATTGGACCAAAGAATCAATTTTCTACGAGCTAAAGTATTGGTCTTTTCTTACACTAAAACACAATTTAGATGTCATGCATATCGAAAAAAATGTGTGTGAGAGTGTGTTGGGTACTTTGTTAATGAATGACAAATCGAAAGACACCAACAAGGCAAGACAAGACTTAGAAAATTTGCAAATTCGTGAAGAGTTGTGGCTCGTCAACAAAGGAAACGGGAAGTGCTCTAAGCCTCATCCCACGTACTCTTTCACAGCTGAAGAAAGAAAACAATTCTGTCAATTCATCAAAGGTACGCGTTTTATTTCAAAATTTATTTGTTCCAATTCTATTCGCGTATCCATTTCGACGACTTACTCTTTTTTTTGTCAATTCATCAAAGGTGTGAAACTACCTGATGGGTTCGGATCTAACTTCAAGCATAAAGTGACCGACAATGATAGCAACATAACAGGCTTGAAGGCTCATGACTGTCACATAATGATGCAGCGGTTGCTTCCTGCTGGACTTCAAAATTACTTGAAGGACCAAACCACCGCAACACCAATAATCGAGCTTTGTTCATTCTTCAAACAAATATGCGCTCGAACTTTGATGGTGGATGACATGCTGAAAGCTAAAGAACAACTCATCAATATTTTGTGCAGTTTCGAGCAAATTTATCCTCCTGCTTTTTTTGACATAATGATTCACTTGGTTATTCATCTACCCGAAGAGGCTATTGAAGGCGGGCCTGTTTACATGAGGTGGATGTATCCATTTGAAAGATACATGAAAAAGCTCAAGAATTATGTCAGAAATAAAGCTAAGCCCGAAGGTTCAATAGCGGAGGGTTATATTGCTGATGAAGCATTAACTTTCTGTTCGCATTATTTCCGGGGTGTTGAGACGAGATTTAATCGTCCTGACCGGAATGAGGACGGTCCAAGCCCAACAAGTCAATTTCAGGTGTTTCGATCAATAGGTAAACTGAATGGCAAGCAATCATTGATCCGGGTTCAACCAGACACAATGAAGAAAGTAGTATGGTATGTACTACACAACAGTGATGAAATCGACCCGTACGTGAACGAGTACGAGAGGTACGCGTTTTATTTCAAAATGTGTTTTACGTGAGTTATTATTCGACGACTTATTCTAATATCATGAACGTTTACAGGGCATTTCCTGGCAATGATATACAAGAAGGATTTCCTGGCTGGTTTGGGAGCAAGGTAGACTTATTGTATGTATTACCCTATAAAAATAACGACTATTACTCATCTATATCTATTCTTAACTTTTTCATAGATTCGTGAATTAAAAGTAAAGAATGACCCAAGTTGTACTTCCGAGTTATTCGCTTTGGCTTGTGGACCAGCATGGACTGCAGTCTCAGTCGACTCTTGCGTAGTCAACGGTGTGAAGTTTATCGTACACGACCGTGATTTATGTCGTTCAACTCAAAACAGCGGAATTTCAACTCCTAATCCTAGCGGAGGAATGTATTATGGCCAGCTTGAAGAAATTCTCGAGTTTTTGTATGTTCCGTTCAAGGTTGTGCTGTTCAAAGTCAAATGGTTCGACACTAATAACAAGGGTCGCATAAAACGTTGTACATATAGAAATAACATTACACAAATTATGACAGACCGTGTATCGTTTCAAAATGAACCATACATTCTTGCAACACAAGCAACACAAGTCTTTTACCTTGATTTCCCGGGTAAACGTGGTAGTTTGAAGGCCGTCCAAGATTCTTATCATCGAAAGATTTGGAACCCGGATATAATCGTGGTAGAAGACAATCAAGATGTTGTACATGACAACAACTCATCACATGTCACACTCTCTGCTGAGTTGGAAAACTTGAATTATAGCACCATAGATATAGATGTCCAGCCAGCGGAAGTTGAGGCACCACCAGCACCAATTATCACTGATGTTGACGACGACGATGATATTGATTATGATGACCACATTCCTCATGATTTAGCATCTGATCATGAAGACCACGTCGATGGTGAAGATGAAGCTGGCACTAATAATGATGATTTTTATCTTAGTGATGTAGGAGATTGATCTCAAATTGTAATTTGTTAAACGACACTTATTTTAATGAAATTGTTATCGAGTTGTTAAATGTGTTTATTTATTTATTTATTTGATTATTTGTTATTATCTTTTTTGGTTTATATTGTTATTTATTTGAATGTGTGTATATATATGCGTATATGTGTTTCTTCACTAATTTCTATGTTCTAGTACAGATGGCGGATGTTATAGCGACAAGCCATGGTGGTGATGGGGGTCACGAGCCACCCCGGGGTCCGGCGAGGAGGATAGGCACAAATTGCGAGCGTAAGAATTTCTCCTTTATTTTAATTAAACTTGATCATTATTTGAAATTGATAACTTGTTATTTTATGTCACCATCACTTTAATTTGATTACTTGCAGGCTCTAGCTCGAGAGCTCCCAGGCCTAAGCCGACGAAGCCTGGGTCAAAAATCGGGAAAGAAGGGAAGGTGGTTCGTGGTCCCTCCAAGAACACAACATTAATCGCCATGCGGAATGACACTGGCCGCCCAGTCTCTATCAGATATAGAAAGAATGCTAAAGGCTTCTGGGAGTATGTGGGCAATCACGCTGCGTGGTACTCGAGCTTTGTCGGGACCTTGATACGGGACACCGTTCCACTGTATCACGATACGTGGGATGATGTTTCAGAGGCCTCGAAGGCACACGTGGATTCTCAGCTCAATGTAAGTTTTTTTTTATCTTTTATTTTTTTAATTATTGTGTTTATTTATTTTAATTGTGTTTATTTATTTAAATTTGTCTCTTTATTTAAATTTGTATATTTATTTTAATTATATTTTATTGCAGCATTACTTTGATCTCGCCCCTCACCTTGCTGGTCCAGATGGAGAGAATATTGTTAAAAGTATCGAAGCTTACTTGAGAAAGGTATACAATGACCAAAAATTCAAGCACAAGAAGAAACATTTTACAGACCAAGGTGGGCTCGATAAACTTGACGATATCAGGGCAAACCGTCCCGAGAACATGGCGGCAGATCAATGGGAGAAGCAGGTAAATTTCTGGATCGACACATACTTTGTTGTTGTTATTATTATTATTATTATTATTATTATTATTATTATTATTATTATTATTATTATTATTATTATTATTATTATTATTATTATTATTATTATTATTATTATTTATAATAAGCAGATTCAGCATTGGATCGACCCGGATAAGTTAAAGATCGGGAAGATCAACAGCGAAAATAGGAAGAAAATGAAGACTACGACACTTCATGGATCTCATTCTTTGGCAGTCATAGCAGATAACTTTGTAAGACACTTTTTAATAATTTTATTTATATATATAGTTTTGGGTGAGTATTGATTGATTTTATTTATAAACAGTTGAGCTCCCCTGACCCCGACTCTGAGAATACTCCAGACTATATAGACATGTATAGACACACTCATACCAGAGATGGCACCTGGGAGTCTGAGGCCGCCGAATCCAGCTACGTAAGTATAATTTATTTCCAAAAACTCACCAACATTAATGCAATATAATAAATCACGACTTATATATTACTTTTCTTGTTTTTTTGTAACTAAACAGAATCAGATGGTCCAGCTTCGGTCAGAGAGCACCTCCTCCGGGACGCGCATGACAGATACAGAGATCTTGAGCCAGGTTCTCGGTGGCAAACAGAGGGGACATATTCCTGGCGTAGGTCCAGTTTTATCAGGAGGTGGTCACAGGCCGACTCTGAGTGCCTCACGAGCTCGTCAGGAAGCCTCCTCGTCCACACTGCGCGAGACCGTGGCGCGGCAAGGGGACACGCTGGAGATGATTCTGAGTTGGGCGAGGAGTCAGCCGGGCTTTCCTCAGGAGCTAGCAGGATTGGCGGGGACATCAGGATCCCAGACTCCGACGCCGGGTGAGTCTAGACCTGCAGGGGAGGGTAGTGGGGGAGCTGGGGGTAGTGGGGGTAATGGGGATGGTGGGGAGAATGGGGATTAGGCATGTATGGGTCGGATGGGTCACTTTATGCTTGTTTTGGGCTGTTGGACATATTGTGTAGATTTAGATTGATTATTATGTCTTAGGATTCCCACTAAACTGTTCCTCGCTAGCTTATTTTTTGGGTTGTTGGACATTTTGTGTGGATCACGGTTTTTGAACCGTTTTTGGCGAATTAGGATTCATATGTTGTTGGACATTTTGTGTGGATCACGGTTTTTGAACCGTTTTTGGCGAATTAGGATTCATATGATTATGTTTAGCGAATTTGGATTGTTTAGGGCAGTTGGATTAATATTATTTTTAGTGAATTTTGTTTGAAATTGTTGTTGTATATATGTTTAGCGAATTTGGTTTTAATATCGTGTTGTTGGCGAAATTTGTGAAATGGGAACAGCTGGTTTTAGCATACAAACCTGCATTTGGTAGGTTTTTGCTGCACATATTTGCGGCAAAAACCTGGAATAACCCATTTTGCAGCAATTTGCTGCAAAATGGGTCAGGCACTTTTTGCGGGGACATGTCCCCGCAAAAAGTAATAAAAGATTTATATAAAAACCTTTTACGCGGGGACTTGTCCCCGCAGAAAAGTATTTCAAAAATATTTAAATTCTTTTCCTCGGTGACTAGTCGCCGCAGAAAACCATTTATAATTACGGAATTAATTAATTTTTACTTAATTTTTTAGTTTTCTGCGGGGACATGTCCCCGCAGAAAGGTATTGCCACGTCGGACAATCTTTGACCGGCTAAAAAATAGCTGGGACCCACACGTCCCCGCAGAAAGTGATACAACGTCACCGCGTAATGTATTAGCGACGAGCTTGCTGCGGTGACGTTTGGGCGGTGACTTGTCCCCGCGGAAAGTGTTTCTGCGGGGACATGTCCCCGCAGAAAGGTTAAAGATGTCCCCGCAAAAAGTGGTCAATGTTGTAGTGCAACGTGATCCCTTTAGAATCTTTTACCTATTTTTGATACAAAACCATCGATTTCACGTATTTATAATCCACGAGGCTAACAACATTAGTGAGCCTTTCATTTATGCCTTAGAGGCTCATTGGTTTGGTTAATTGGTAAAGTACTGTTCTTATGCATGTGCTTAAGTTTCTGTTGTAGGTATATATATGTATCTGGAATCTTATCAGCCACATGTTGAACTTTTGATGTGTTTAGGTGCTGCTACTCATCCTTGGCTAATTGGATTGTGTAAAAGTTGTGTCGGGGACACGTCGTCTTAGCATCTTATGTCTAGCCACATGTTGGTAGTTATGACTTGTTTGGGTTCTGTTAAAAAGATTGTTAGTAGCAGTTAGTAATAGCTCTCTAATTCTTGCATTGTTCTGTGTATAAGTACAGAAATATGTTCTACATGTATTGATGATCATTGTTAGAAATAGTTATTCTACTAGATGTTGTTATAACAGATCCTTCGCAACTTAAACCATTGTAGATATGGTTATTAAATTTTTTCAAATGCTAATAAGTTCTCAGAATTTGCGAATGGTTGACCGTCATTTGTTTTTGCAAAGTGTTGTGAGGTTAGGATGGTTAAATGTTGTGGGACCACAACTGTATCACTTTGTTGTAGGTTTTTACTTTTTTTTTTTAACTGTTAGCGAAAATTACTGTTAAGGCCACTGTCACAATGTGTTGCCTTTTTTAGGGCTGGTTTTTTTTTTATTCCCTGGAAGGCCACCTATCTCGCTGCAAAAGGTTCCAGAAATTCAATATATACACGTGTCAACATCTCGTCATTTTTAGAATAAAAAAAAAAAAAAAAAAAAAACGTATTTCACATAACATTTGCAGCGAAATACAATGCAAAGGGCCCCACCACTTACCTCACTTCTTTTTTGGGCCCACCCGAATATAAAAAAAATTAAATTTATGCATTTCTATGTTAACTTGCAGCGAAATATAAATTTTTGGGACCCACTTTTGCATTTCAAAAGGTTGTTCGCTGCCAATTGTTGGCGAAATGGGTTTTTTTTTAAAAATTAAAAAATAAAACTTACCGAAGTCACCCTAAACATTTTAATATTTACAACTTTTTTATTTAACAAACTTTATTCGTCAAATATTTAACAAATATATAGCGAATTCGTTAATAAAAAAAATACCGTTGCGAAGAGCTATAAATTACGAACAAAACGAACCCAATATTGATATGCTTTTGATAAACGTACGATTTTATAAAAAATGTTAAAGTTTGATAAATAAGTTTAGGGTGATTTTGGTAAGTTTTATTTTTTAATTTGAAAAAAGTTGTAATATATATATTTATCAAATTTTAATATTTTTTATTAAATCGTACGTGAATCAAAAGCATATCAATATTGGGTTCGTTTTGTTCGTAATTTATAGCTCTTCGCAACGGTATTTTTTTTATTAACGAATTCGCTATATATTTGTTAAATATTTGACGAATAAAGTTTATTAAATAAAAAAGTTGTAAATATTAAAATGTTTAGGGTGATTTCGGTAAGTTTTATTTTTTAATTTTAAAAAAAAAAACCAATTTCGCCAACAATTGGCAGCGAACAACCTTTTGAAATGCAAAAGTGGGTCCCAAAAATTTATATTTCGCTGCAAGTTAACATAGAAATGCATAAATTTAATTTTTTTTATATTCGGGTGGGCCCAAAAAAGAAGTGAGGTAAGTGGTGGGGCCTTTTGCATTGTATTTCGATGCAAATGTTATGTGAAATACGTTTTTTTTTTTTTTTTTTTTTTTTTTTTCTAAAAATGACGAGATGTTGACACGTGTATATATTGAATTTCTGGAACCTTTTGCAGCGAGATAGGTGGCCTTCCAGGGAATAAAAAAAAAACTAGCCCTAAAAAAGGCAACACATTGTGACAGTGGCCTTAACAGTAATTTTCGCTTTTTGTTAACTGGTATATTTCGTTTTCACATTTGACTAATTCTCCATTTCTCGTTGAAATTAAGAATTCCTTTTTGTTGTGTTTAATTTAGTTGAGGTAAATTTCTATATTAAAAACTGTTTGATTTTTTATTTAACAGTTTTGAGTTAATTGCAAGGTTTTGTAGACATGTGATGCACTATTAAAAATATCGAGTATTAACTACTTAAAAAGTGATTTACGTGGGATTAACAAAAAAAATTATAAGATATTACTTAATAAATTGAACTAAATTTTTTTAAGAAGAATTGCAGATATATCTTTTTAAAGGTGAATTATTGCATATAAATTTTTAATGCATATGCTACAAAGGTTTTCATGCATGTGTTATATATATACGTAGTTTTGCATCATTGACATTTTGTTTGATTAGTAGAATAGCGTTCTGGTCAGTCATTATATATAACAACAAATAGTTGTACATATACATATTTTTCAATACAAAATAGTAAAAGCATCACCAATGTATTAACATATCGAAAAATTAAATCTATTTTCAACTTTTTCACTTCAAAGAAAAAACCCTTTATCAACCTATTCATAATTCATCCTCGCCCATTCAATATAAAAATAAATTTTCAATAGTTCAAGAATACTTAACTTGACTTCTATAAATTAGACGAAGAATTAAAGAGTTTGACCAAATTTAGCTTTAATTTTATTTTTTATTTGCTAATAAAGATGTTTAATTTTGTCACACAGGCATAATAATGCATTCTCTTGTTTTATGAAATTCTCTTGTTTTATGAGTTATGGAATTAAGCTAGATCCAAGTTGTTACTTAGCTTAAGCTACATAATAAATTTGTTTAAGGTTTTTGATGACTTTGCTCGAGGATAGAAGAGCTTGCCCCATTTAGTTATAACCGCGCAAACGTACTTCCTTTGAGGGAACGAAGTGAATTCCAGGACTTTCTCATTGGTTCAATTGTAATTTTCAATCTTCTCTTTTCAATTTGTAAAGTTCTCCTATTGTATGAGATTATAAGAGATCCAATTAATTAATTAATTTATTACCTAATAATATAAATCATTTAGTTTCACTTATTTCAAAAATCCCCAAATGAGTTTTTTTATTGGGCAAATATTTTTAAAAAGTATTATATTTGACACCATTTGTTTTCTGGGTAGCGAACAAAATCTTTTGCTTAAAAGTGTACTTTTCTTTCAAATTCATCATTTTTGAGGTATTTTGCGATATTTTTGACATTTTTGCCCTTCGAAAAAATAAAATTTCTATTAGCTGAAAGGGGCAAAAATGTTGCAAAATACCCTAAAAATGCTAAATTTGAAAGAAAAATACTCGTAAAAGCAAAAAAATTTATTTACTACCCATAAAAATAAATAGTGTCAAATATGGTAGCTTTTTGAAACATTTGCCCTTTTTTTATTATATAAAAGGACTATCATGTCCACAGTAACTAATTTAAGGGGTAAGAAACGTTTTATGAACAGTGAAGTGTCCTTCGACTAGTGTGTATGTATGACACTGACAATAAAATTAGATACATAAGCGGCCAATGATAGTTAGCATAATACTTCGTGTTTTCGTCTCACTTAAGAAACTTCGTGTTTTCGGCCAATAAAATAGATACATAAGCGGCCAATAATGATACATAAGCGGCCAATAAAATAGATACATAAGCGCCAATATATCAGATATATCTCACTTAAGAAACTTTGTTTTCATCAATGCTAGATAGTGCATGTAGGTGGGCATACATAACGGGCTTTAATTTGCTTGTACACAACAAAAAAAAACTTGGAGTGGAAAGATGCGAAAATTAATGTAGGCGGTCTGTGGGAAAAGAATGTAGGCGGTCTGCGGAAAGAAATTGGAGTGCTATGACTTTAAGGACATGAAAGTGACTGAAAGTGACATTTTGGTAATTTGAATCGTAATGACAATGTCGGTTTAATTTAATAAAAAGGAGAATCTTCTCACTATAAAAACCTTGCTAACCAATATTCATATGCAATTCCATACTTCTATCTTATACATTATCCATCAACCTCTGGTTTGAGTTATATATCTACTACTATACGTAAACTACTTAAAATTGTCTAGTTTTAAGCATGGGGAGTACTATAGAATACGAGTCACGTATTCCTATCATGGGAGGAATACATGAGATTGCCATTACCATTACACATGTACCACCAGTTCCTGCAGCTAACCCACACCAGCTTGCAGAGTAAGTTACCTTCACTCCATTTTTTTCTTGAATGTGTAATGTGTTTGACTCCATAGGTCAATTAATACGCCTGATGTAGAGCTCAAGTTTGGCTTTTTAAATTAATAACAGTAAAAATAAGATGATAAGCTGATAAACACTTAAATATCTGGTCCTAACTAAAAACACCTTACAATATTTATTCTGATACGTCTTATAGTTATTTCGAAAAACACCAAGAAGTGGTCTACTGTGTCCTCACAAGAGTTCTCAGGTTGAAAGTCAGTATACACAATTTACGGAAAATGACCAAAATCGATGGGTTTTGCATGTTATAGACCAAACTTTAGGGGTTTTCGAATTTTGACTTTTGGTTCTCATAAGAGCTTGTGAGGACTCCGTGGAGCCATGTTGTCCAATAGAAAACTACCATGTGGCTCAATCCGAGGCATCCACGCCATCCACGTAGGTTTCTTCAAGGATCTAATTAAGGAAAGAGAATATATATTAGAGTTTGAAGGTGTTCGTTAAATATAAATAGTTTAATAGATAAAAGCTTCAATCTTTAATGAAAAGGTCAAATTGTGATGTCTTTAACAATGATGAACGGTGTTTAAAAACCATGATGAACAAAACTTTGAATGTGAAATTGTTCATCGCGTAAGTATTCATCACATAATGGTCAGCAAAGTAAGTGTTAATCACAGAATGTTCATTAAAGAAAACTAAGTTTTAAGTTCATTAAAGAATTACCAGATGGCTAAGTAGGATTTGGTGTGTTTGATTATTAAGAAACCGAGTTTAAAGGTGTTGTTTGGGGATGTGAGTGTTGTAAGTTGTTTTTTTTTTTTTTTTTTTTTTTTTTTTTTTTTTTTTTTTGAGTTGTTTTCGTCAATAGCTTAACCAACTAGTTAGGTTGAACAAATAATGTTCATCGAAAGAAAGTTTCTTATGTTCGTCAATCTATTTTCATCGATACAAAATGTTTGTAATTTTTTATGTTAATCAAAATGTTCAGCAGTTTTTTTTACCTCAATCAATCTAAGTTCATCAATATAAAGCCCATAAGTTCATCATTAAAAGTTCATCATGTCTTGATGTTCATCATGCTTAGATGTTCATCATAACTGGTGGATCACGGGTTAGAGGGAAAATGGAGGGAGAAGAAAGCAGGGGACACATGTCAAGAAGAGAAACCCTTTTCTAAACTTCATAGGGGAGAACAAACTTTTATTTGATCCCATAACTTAAATATAGTTGGAAACTTGGAAACAATAAAACATGTGATATATAATCTAACTTTCTCGTTTGTATATCAATTCAGGTTTCATGATTATAAGGGAATATGGTATATTTTATACACTGGGGCTATTGTCATCATGTATCCATCATTGGTAGGAGTTGCACAACTGAAGTTTCAAGACAGCAAATTATCTCCTTTTGAAACCCACAGTTTCTTTGCATACACAATTATTGTTGCATACACCATTGCTATACCGACTTCAATGATTTTGTTTTATATGAGAACTCGCTTAGAAACCTCGATAAAGAAATGTTTCTCCCTTACCTACTACATGTATAAGATCCTAAAGAATGTATTTTTCTTCTTTGGCATTCTTGCACCTCTCTCACTTGTGTTGGTGTTACTCATCCCTCATGGTTATAACTGGATCGGATATTCAACCATAGCTTCACTTTTTGTTATCATAGTTGCATGCAACTTCAGTGATTACATTAAGTTACTTTGTAAGAAAGGTGTAGCTAAACTAGGAGTTTTACGAAGAGATGAGACATCACCGTCTTCCATAGTAAGTATTAGTGAGTAGTAAAAGGTGTTCTCGAATCGAAGTTCTGTTACGCTAGTTCATGAAGCACAACGCAGTCTCCTTTCTAGCTTAGGTAATTAGTTTTGTACTATATATGTTTTAAGAATGTATTTGTAACATCATATAGACAGTCATGTACAGCACGTTATGAATCATATAGATTCAAAAAAGAAAAATTAAGATCGATGGGCTACTTGTGTATATCAGGACTCGATCAGTATGAGCAACTCGTCTAGTTTTTTGGATTCTTGGTTCATAATGTGTGCTTTAGTGCTTCTCCATTTGGCCCAATTCTCACGGATTTTTAATCAATAATATACCAAAACAATGAAATAATCTCAATTTCTATAAATCTGTCATCATCGTAATTCGAATACATATGCTATCTATATATACATAGTGAAAAGACACGAATGAAATATTGTGTTGGTTCGTTTGTACCAACAGTCGTGTCCCTTAGATTTGTAACTGTTTATGTAACTGCTATTTGGCAGTTAAGTTGCTGCGTTGACTTTTGCCTTGGTTGACTTTCGGGTTGACTTTGATTAGATTGGGATTAACCCAATATTCTCCCCCTTAATCACAATCGCTTTGTCGTAGATCTTTAAGTCTTTTGTAGTCGTCTCACATAACTCCATTTTGCTTCCTTTAACATTCACTGTAACATTGATCGAATTTTGGAATTTTCTGCACTCCCTGCTGTCTCTGCATTCTCTGCGATTTCTGCACTCTCTGCGATTTCTGCACTCTCTGCGATTTCTGCACTCTCTGCGGTTTCTGCACTCTCTGCGGTTTCTGATTGTATCATTTCTTTTCAGTTATAGTCGCCATAAGCAATGTTGGCTCTAAGTCTTCTTCAATAAGATTGGATTGTTCTCTGACTTGATTTTTGCGTTTATTTGGACATTCATAGGCATAGTGTCCAGATTTGTGACATCGGTAACATGTGACTTGAGATTTGTCTCTTGTATCTTCTTCAAAGGATGCTCGTTCTTCCCTTTTAGATTGATAATTGTTCTTGTCTTGTTCTCGGCCTCGAGACTGGTTAAATCTTCCCTGACCATATTCTCTAAAAGGTTTTCCTTGTCCTTCATATCGTGTGAACATCAATTTCTCTTGATTGTTCTCTTGTTTTCCTTTAAACTTAATCCTTTCTTCATAGGTCTTAAGTCTCCCTATTGCTTCTTCCAGTGTCATAGTACTTAGGTCGGAATATTGTTCTATAGATGCAACTATTTGCAGATACCTATCAGGTACAGCATTTAGTAATTTCCTAACTAAGGTCTGATCTTCCATTGTGTGTCCTAGACTAGCGGCTTTGTTTACAAGAGTTGTGAGTTTTCCTGTAAAGGTGTCGATTGTTTCATCTTCCTTCATATGTAACAACTCAAAGTCAGATTTGAGTGTTTGTAGTCTCGCTTGTTGAACTCTCTCTTCGCCTAAGTGTCTAGTTTTCAAAGCATCCCATATGGCTTTTGGGGTTTTGTGCTTTGTTATTTGAAGCAATTGTTCTTCGGGTAAGGCTTGGTAAAGGTATGCAATAGTAGTTTTCTCCTTCTTGTTATCGGGTTGAGTCTTTTCTAACGGCTCTATTGTTTCCCATAACCCATTTGCTTCTAAAATAATTTGCATTCGAATTTCCCATAATGAGTAATTCGCATGTTTCAATATCGAGCATTAGAATTGAGGGGTAGTTATTAGGTGTACTAACCTCCTTCTTTTCATTATCTCCACCATCTTTTGTCATTTCTAATGGTTAATGACAAGGTAATCTCCTAAAATTCTAACACAGGATGTGTTAAAATATATAGCGCGCTTCTAATGTTTTGTGTCTAAAGTGACAATCAAAACCTATAGGATTAGTTAAAAATAAAACTATCCTCGGAGATTATAAATTCAAAGTGAAATAAACCTAAGGTTAATTACTCCTTAAAAGTTATTCCTAGTTATAATAAGCAGCGTAAAAACACTAGGTTATTATAAAATAAAATGATAAGATACTTAAGGGTATAATAATAGTAACTTATCAAAAAAAAATAAACTATACTAATAATAAGTATAAGTTTAAAAATAAAAGGGTGGATGTGTAATTTTCGAAACCTGGGGGGATTAAATAAAAACCCGTAGCCCTTTTGTGGTTCGGTGTGCCCTAGGCTTATATGTTGCGCCTTTTTTTCTTTTCTCTTGTAGCTCTTTGTGAGAGATAAAAATGTCTCTGGTTGAGACTAAAACTGCTTCTTCTTCTTCTGATGGTTGACCGCCGAATTGTCCTTGGCTTTTGGTTAACCTTCTTCTTTTCACAGTGGTTGTTCTTATTTCGAACGCCAATTGATCCTCGTGGGATTCTTCCGCCGTGTATGTATGTTGAATCAAGTGGTGATTCAAACAAATCAAGGGTGCCTGGTTTTGATTCTTCAGGAAACGGGTGCGTTTGTTCCTTGTTTTTTGAATCAATTTGATTTCAGCCCCTTTTGATGACCTTTGTGTTATCTGATTTGGTATGGATTTTTCTTGTTTTGAGTCGATTGGTTATCGGTTTTATAACCGCATCTAATCCTGATGATTATGATGGTTCTGGATTGGGTTCTGTTTCGGTTTGATATTCTCGACAGATTTTTGTGCAAAAATTAAAAAAACAAGATGAAAACTTTTGATGCCGGTTGATTGATCACTCGATTGATCCCTTGGTGACAAAATTGGTTCTCTTGATAAGATTCAGGAAACACACAGAGATGATTATTTGATTTGTGTGTTCGATTGTTTTTTGCAAAAATTTACCGGAAAAAAAAAAGTTTTGCTTCGATTCAAAACAGGGATAAAAAAACTTGGTATATGATGATTTGGCTCTGATACCAATTGCTGGCCCAATTCTCACGGATCTTTAATCAATAATATACCAAGACAATGAAATAATCTCAATTTCTATAAATCTGTCATCATCGTAATTCGAATACATATGCTATCTATATATACATAGTGAAAAGAAACGAATGAAATGTTGTGTTGGTTCGTTTGTACCAACAGTCGTGTCCCTTAGATTTGTAACTGTTTATGTAACTGCTATTTGGCAGTTAAGTTGCTGCGTTGACTTTTGCCTTGGTTGACTTTCGGGTTGACTTTGATTAGATTGGGATTAACCTAATACATAATTTGTGCTTTAGTGCTTCTCCATTTGGTCAACTTGTTAGGCTATGAAGGTGCATACTGATTTTTTTTGCTTGTTTGACTTGCGACCAGTTTATTCAAGCCAACCATTTAATTTGTTACTTCTAGCCTTTCCCCTTAATATCAGTTTGAATATTGCAGTATATTTTTGCTATTAAGGACCTCAAGACTAATTGTTTAAATCATATAAGAGATATGCCCTGCGAATAGATGTTCACTTTAAGGGACCTTACTACCGACGGATTAAAATTATTTTGACAGTTGCATGATGCAGACTTCAGCAACACCGTGGAACTAAATATAAGTCAGGTTATATATTAATCATATTTACAGATGAATTAATGTTTTGTTTAAATTGAGATCAAATTCCACTCTGGTTGTGTATATTACAATCTGCAAATCTGGGTTTGGGTCAACACTATTCCCTTTTACAAAATAACTTATGTTATAGAAGACCTATCGATTCGATCATCTAGCTCACAAATGTGAATTCAATAGATATATTAACCGGAACACTTGATGGAACATAATATTATCGAGGGAATGCCATTTTGTGAGTTTTCATGATCCGAGAAAAAAAAGAGAGAATTTAACTGCAAGGTGATATCATTGTGATTGAATATACTGATATAATTTTTGCTTATAAACCGTCTTCCTAATTTAGCCGAACAAGAGATCAAGATTGTTTAAAGTTATGATTTCTATGTAGATAAATAGGGAATGTGGGCGCCATATTAGCTACAATTAATTGTAGCCAATTGGCTACAATTTTGTGCTATAAATGTGGGCCCCTGATTTTTTTTTGGTCCTGATTCTTTTCTGTGGGTCCCTGATTTATTGCTTGTGTATTTTTTGTGAAGGATTGTAGCCAAGCTATCCCCGTAGATAAATAGGCAATGTGGGCGCCATACGTGGAAATGAATTTTTATCAACCCTAATCCAAAGGCAACCCTAACCGAATGGAACGAGGATGAAACCTCAAAAGGAATCAAAGATCAAAAGCTTAAATCACAATGAAATAAAACCTAGATAATGAAGGAAGACCAATATATATACGGGAAAAGATAGATTAGGGAGGGAGTTATCTTTCTGCCCAAGACTTAAAACTCTAAACGCTCTGTTCTCAAGTCTAAATTTAAAGAATGGAAGGGGATGAAATGGGAAGGGGAAAGTAAGGAATGACACTATGAAGAAAATGATTATTTTTATTTGTGTTCTTGAGTTTTTATTTCTAAGTTGCAAGGAAAGGAAAGGAAAGTACACAAATTACCAAGATACCCTCAAAACATAATTTACATTTATATATCTCACATTGTACTGATGGGTTAATTAATGTTGTATTGGGTTCTACTGCTATTACTATTTCTAATAGCTATTTTACTCATCATAATGAAGTTATGCTTATGGGTCATGATGATGCTTATATGGCTGATAAAGGGATGCAGTTATAATATAAACCAGCAAACATGGGGTCCACAATCACATGAATCTCACCCGATCTACGAATTGGCTTCTGCTTCATAGTAATGAGATCACGTCAGAGACATGTTTTGGGGAAGTGGAATTTGATGAAGCATATGTGTTGTATTATGCTGTGCTGTGATGTTTGGTCGGATATAAATATACGATCGGAATTTTTTGATTTTTAATGAGGATATATTTGTAATTTTTAATGAGAATTTCTATGATGAGTATTTTTGGCACAAAAAGAAAAAGGATATATACTTCTGCGATAAATGTTGAAAACTTTGAAAAATTCTACAACAATTGAAGAGTTATCTCCTTCTTCCCATAAATTGATTTCGCGGCTCATTGTGAACCGGTTACTCCTTCATCACAAATACTTCATCCGAACCAATAGAAACTCCCAAAGTGTCAACAACCATTGAAGAAGATGCAAATGATCAAATCAATAATTCGTCAAATGAATTGACACCGATAAGTGTCACAAATGGACATTTTTAGGATTCAATACATGAAACTGGAGAGTCGTCTCACACACCTTATATTGATCCGTCAAATGTTCATACCTTTTATCGACCATATCCTCACAAGAACAAATGGACAAAAGATCATCCCATTCATTAGATAATTAGAGAAGTTACTTCAAATGTTGAAACACGGAATAAGAAACAACCAAAATGCGTATACTCTTGACCAACGTTGAACCTTGCAAGGTATCTGATACTTTAGAAATGCCGATTGGATCGTTGCAAAAAAATAAATAAAAAAAATAAAGTTGTAAGTTGTACTTAAACTCGAATGTGTGTAATATTATATGTACAAAACATTAAACGTTGTATGTTTGTATATTAAACTAACATTTTAAAACAAATATGATTCATGTGTAAAACTATACTATAAAAAGTTATTGTGTGCAACTAAATTAATGCCATATATTTGTTAGCAAATAAAGCCGATCTATTAGTTAATCTAAATAAAATAAATGATATTCGATCATGAGATATATTATTGACCAAATTAAATGATTAATTAAGGTAATAAAATCAAGCGTAGAATTGCCGCGTATATTTGAGTTGCCGCCTTTGCATGTGTTTGTATATATATCTAAGATACATGCGATACATAGATTAAGAAACCCAACAAAGTTAGATCCACTAACAAATTTCCAAACAAATTTCACACAAAAAACAAACCCTACACACAAACATGATGATAGCATCGCATGTTGAATCAGCGGTAACAACAACGGAGAAGATGATGATGATGATGACCATGACAGAGCAGCAGACCGAAAGCAATGCCATGTGTTCCCTTCAACTCAATTTACATCTTGAAGACGTAGTCCAGATTTCTGATAAATCAAAATCGGTAAGTTCTTGTTTTTTTTAATTACTAAATGAATCATTATTAGGGTAAACTTGCGAAAGTTTTTTTCTAATATCTTTAGTTATGTGCTATTACTCTATTAGCTAGGTTTTGCTATGATCAATCTATGATGGTGTACGTACTCTATTAGCTGCTAGGGTTTTTTTTTTTTTTTTTTTTTTTTTAATTTAGTAAAATAATAATATATATACACATGTATTCAGTGTTTATTGTTATAATTTGTTTCTGGGCATTGGTCATGAATAAATGAATATCTTAACAATGCATGTTTGGGTGCAGTCTTAACACTATGGGTATTGGATATTGTTGTTGTTGTTGTTGTTGCAACAGGGAGGGGTTTTCAACGTTTTATTTATTGCTTGAATATGTTCTTGTATTTTCACATAGACTAATGTTTTTTTTAATTTTATTTTACAGTGTGCAAACAGTTATACATTTATTATAAGTCCGCTTTTGGGAGGATCGAATTTGAGTCCAAGCATACGCTCAGGAAGTCACACGGATGTTGGAGCACGTAGATCAAATGAGGACCAACACATCGGAATCGATGATATATCTGAGCAACTGGGTGATATTTATAAGTGGGGTCTCCCGAGTTCCTTTTATGCAATTTTTGATGGTCATGGAGGACCTGAAGCAGCTTCTTATGTTAAAGATCATGTCACGAGATTATTCTTTGAGGATTCTAATCTACCACAAACACAATCAGAAGAATCACTAGATGAGATGTTTTTAAAAGAGTTGCAAGAGTGCCAATCAAAAGTGTTTTTACAGGCTGACCAAGCTCTTCTGGACGAATGTAGTATCAGCGATTATTGTGGAACCACAGCTTTAACAGTTTTCATACTCGGTAAACATGTACTAATAGCAAACGCTGGAGACTGCCGTGCGGTTATTTCAAGGAAAGGAATTGCAAAACAAATGACTCAAGACCACAGACCGTCTTATTTACAAGAAAAGAAGAGAGTGGAGGAATTAGGCGGTTACTTTGAAGATGGGTACTTGAATGGTGAACTTGCTGTGACAAGAGCCCTTGGAGATAGGCACATGAAATCACCCAGTGGTAGTAACTCAAAATCACCTCTGATTGCGGAACCAGAGATGACCCAATGGGTGTTGAGCGACGATGATGAATTTATGATAATTGGATGTGACGGGATTTGGGATGTGATGTCTAATGAAGAAGCGGTGGACCTTGTTCGTCGTCAACTAATGCACCACAATAACCCTGAAAGGTGTGCAAGAGAACTCATAGATCAAGCACTACGCTTACACACAAGCGATAATCTCACTGTTATCGTGGTTTGCTTCTCTTCTCAAATAAAGTCTCCTCAGCCTTGGCGTCCAAAATTCAGAAGAAGCGGTCTGTAGACGCACAAGTGTGTTTCAAGACAACAAAGACCGGTGTTACTTATAGGTCACAATTATTCAAAGTGGTTATAGTAATATTAATCTGTTTACGGCTACTTCAGATGAGTTAGAAAAAGTAGTCTGCTACGATTTTGTAATGAATTCAAACAATGAATGAATGAGTTATTTAGTTCCAATCATGCATATTTCTTCGGTTGATGACCTTGTTAGCTTGTTTTATTTTCCCCTTACAGCGTTATATTGTGATTGAAATTAAGTCATGCATCATGTTGAAAATACTACTGGTAGTACATGTAGCTTGTCAACCGTGAGATTGTGAGATTTTGTGCATAAGATCTATATAAGTCTTTCAAATATGACACAGCATATTTTTCACAATGATCATTAATTGGTAATTTTTTGAATATGACATACAATCTTGTCTCTGTGATAATAAGGAAAGGTCAAAGTTGTTGTATGTCATATTTGTGATCACTCTTCTTTAGCTATTCAGGAAAGCAAGTGCTCGTTCAAATCAAGTACGAACACGCATGAAGAACACACTCGATCTGTTTGAAGTGCTTGGCATATACATGAATGTGTCTTTTGTTGATCATTCTTGATAGTTTCAAGTGACTACAATGATTTTCTTTTACAAAAAACTATTGTAGTTTCAATGGGTCACCTTTCTCTCCCTCATTTTTTTTCTTTTTTTAATTTTTCTCTATCAAACGTGACCTAAATCTTTAAGGCTAGTGTTAATAACAACCAACTTCAGTGTCGCTACTTTAGCGTCACGTCATTTTCTCTCTTAACAATCAACTTCATCACACCAACATCGTGTAATAAGACAACTAACTTGTATTTTTTTTTCATTTTTTTTAAACACTAAAATTAAGTTTTCATTAGTAATTAAAAAATATTACATTAGTTATTCAAATAAAACAAAAAACATTACAATAAAAATTAAAAACTTAAATTAATAGTCTAAATTATATTTCTCCTTGATTTGTTGTTTCATCTCCATCACCGTTTCTCGATGTCTTCCGGTCAAATGCTTATCGGGACTATGATAAAACAAGATGTCTTTTTTGCATTGTTTTTCCTGTTGAAAGTTGAACATTTGACATTGTAGCTCAAGTTCTTCTTGCCTTTGTGCGAACTTCTTTTCTTGCCATTCCATTTGTCGCTGCTTCATCTCCAAAACAGACGTTCGGTCTTCCTTTTTTAGGGAAAAGATACCCGAGTGGACACTTTTCTGTTTATCGACTAACAAATCAACAAATGGTGCGGGAGCAGCACCCCTCAAGATTCTGATGGAACGGACGAGTATGATGTTTTCTTCTTAGCTCTTTCTCTACCTATTGGTCGAACTTCTCAAACCTCTTCCTCGTCTGAATCATCCGCTTCGTCGTTGAGATTAAAACCACCATGTATTGAGTCCGATGTGTTGACTGAGGTAGTTTCCTATGTCTTTGATGTTTTGTTTGCATTGGCTTTGGTTTTGTAAAATTTTGGCATTTCTATCTCTTGCCAGTTTTTATGTCCTCTCAAAAGTTTCACGGCTCAACAAGTGTGAAGTTTTGAGCATACATCAGACGATATTCAGATATTGCGGTATCGAACACCCCTTGGTCATTTAACCTACTCTAGTTCCTCCTAACAACATTATCGTAAATCGCGCATAATTGACCAACTTTAGAACAAATTTGTGATTTCCATTTGCAGTTGAGGGCACCGTAGCCTCTTCTTCATCCCCCATTTCCCTCTCAAAGTATTCTAGTACCTCTGTACTCTTTTGAGCATTTCCTTTGGCACTATTTTTGGACGTGTTGATCCATGCTTTACACAACGCTAACTCTTCCACTTGGGTCCTTGAATCTATAATGTTTTTTTTTGTAGTCGTCTTGCCTTTTTAACGTCTTTTTGACACCTTATTTTTTAAGATAGGTGTAGGGTATTGGTGGTAACCCGCATGGCCTATAAAACACGCAACAGTGAAAAACAAATAAGTAAAGGCCATGCAGCCAAAACCCTTGATAGACAAATCTCCTAATCAGTGATGTAACTTGACTAACACATAAGAAGGTTGTTTATAGAATTACTTACTCGATCCTGCAACTGTTTAAGATTCTTGATTTTCTTTAACTGCACGGAATGCCTTCGTCTTATTCTTGATGCTACGAACTTCTTAGGGTTTCTTTGGGAAATCACCACTTGGACTGCGTTAAGTACCCACCGATACTGCACAGGTAGAACTTGGGCTACGAACCAATGCAAAGTAGGCGAGTACAAAATCGGTTAAACACAGGTCGACTAGAAATCAACTAGTGGAAGTCAACTAAATTGACTTGTGATCGACTTAGGGAACCGAACCAAAGGTGTAATGGTTTCGGCCCTTTTGTTTTTGGGTTGATCGCACGAGAGAGATGAGGAGAGAGAGGAGAGCTTTTAGGGTTATTATGATATCTTATGAATCTATTATAAAGCCTTGATATTTATAGGATACAATAGAATCTTCCTAGTAAAATTAGGAAAACCCTAATTATCCCTTAAGTACACAATTTTAATAATTAATCAAACTTAACCCTCCTTTCCTAAGGGGTTGGCCAAACCAACAACCCTCATTAGGGTTTGTAGTTTTGCCTTTGTGGTAATTGTATATTTATCCCCGATAAATATATATCTAGGATAAGTACCGTTTTACACGTTTATGAAAATACTACTATTTTCATTTCCTCACAACTTTCATTTTATTTCATCACTTGTTTCTTATTTCCGCTTGCTTGTTCCTTTTAATTTGCACCAGTGTGACCCTTCTGCATTTCTATGAATGTCAGTTGCGAAAGATGTTGTTCAGACTCCCACTTGTGCAAAGTAACAACATGAGAACCACTTTTACTATACAAAGTGGTTACTAGCAAAATATTGTAGTACCCAACTCACAGAAACCGATTTAATACATAGGTAGTGATTTATTAAACTCCAGCAACACCCATTGCTGAGTTCAAGTATATGACTATATCCCTTTGCACTTTGCGATATTTTAGAAAGTTCTAGACATGGATATGTTAAACTTGAAATACTTTCGTCTTTTCTTGTTACTGTAAATCGATTTGTCTCCTATAGTGTTCCCAGACACTTTGTCGCATGGCCATGCTTTCACAAATCTTTTCACCACAAGGGGACCGGAAAAATATCCTTCTACATTTTATTTCAACTTGGAATTTCAAATTGCCATCTATCATTAAAGTTTATTCCTTACCTCTCACTTAATCCAGCATTAGCACACAACATTACGCTTTTACACAGTAACCAGAAACTAACTCAAAACTCAGTGAGAAACAAAATCAAATGACCTAATACCTCAGTTCATTGGGATAGTACGCCATGATCTAATAATGCCAATAAAGTATTAATCCATGTGGTCACTTCTCAATCTTGGCCACGTCCAATACTTTCCCCGCATATGCATGTGCAATTTAATACATTCCCCGAAGTATCACACCTTTCACAATAGTAGTTAACGTTATCTTGATCTGCCACCATGATATGCAGCTATGGACCTTGTGAAAACGTAGAGGGGGTGAATACGTTACCGTTTTAAAAAACTTAATACTTGTTGTATCAAATGTCCATTTAAGCTTGTTCTAATATGAAAGATGTTTCTAACTTGCATAAGTTAAAACATGTTGTCACACAAGTATTATCAACAAGTCACACCACAATCAATCACATAACGCAAATATAAAAGTAAAGAGATAAGTAAAAGAAAGCGCAAACCGAACACGATGATTTATAGTGGTTCGGTCACGGAGCTCCTCTCCGCCCTACTCCACTCCCCGAGTACCCAACTCGAGAGTTACTTCACTAGATCAACAAGCTCCCTTCTCGGCGGAGAAAACCTTACACACGTCGCTTACACTTTTTCCGGTACAAAGCTAAATACCGGGTTCTAGTTCGAGGTAGAACCAACCTAACGTCGCCTATACAATTTCCGACACTAAGCTAGATGTCGAGTTCTTTTACATGGGTACAACCACTCCCGTCGTCGCTTAACCTTTTTCCGGTACTAAGCTAGATACCGAGTTCTTTACAAGGGTACAACCACTCCCGCTATGTTTTATGGCCCAACATAGAAACCTTGTGTTTTATTGAACAAACACATAAACCACTTAATCTAGTATGAATAGATTTCAATGATGATCCATGACATAAATGGGTCATGGATATGAATGCCTAATCTAAATGAACTTCCAATGTTAGGAAGCCTTCAATGGATGAAGATCACAAGCTCCCTAAACTTGTTGTGATGGATCTTCATATATGCATATGGAATCTACATGAACTTCTTGAATAAGAAGTCTTCAATCATTGAGGATGTCAAGTGCCCTTGAATCTTCATATGTTGGAATGCTTTGGTGAATGATGACTTCAAGATCTTCTAACCTTCTTGGTGGATCAGGAAGTATGCAAGCTTATGATGGATGATGACATACGATCTCTAAGCTAGCTTCACAGGATCATTACGAGTGTATGCTTACAACATAATGAAAGTTAGTAACATTATGATCATTATGTAAAGGGTGATTAATGTGTGTTTCTACATGATAAACTACTGATCTAAATGTATGCAAGGGGTAGAGGAATTGTGTGTTCTAGTTGGATAAACAATGGGCTGCTATTTATAGCCAACAAGAATTTTGCCCGGCGGATTTGGCGGATCCCAAAAATTGGATCCGTTCTTTATACCATTTGGATCCGCCGGTGTCTGCCAGTTAATAGATTCTCAAATCTTTCCATATCTTACCATATCTTGCCATATCTTCAAAAGTCAACTTGTTAGCTTGAAAATCTATACAAAATATATTACAAATCTTCCAAGATATGCAAGTGATGCATGCCATGATGTCATGTTAAATATTTCTAATTTAAGAAATAAACATAAACATGTAAATGTATATATGTATGTAACATGTATCCTAGTGATCATGTAGCATGTATATACTAGCTTAACTAATATATGTTTACCAAGATGTATCATGTTAGTTTGACACTTAAAGTGTACTTATCCTATTAGACTTAGGAAACATGATGTACAAGTAAAAATACTTGTTTATGCAAAGGTGTAAAATGAGGTTCTAAGTAGAATGATTAGCCTTTTAAAATATTTAATTTCCTAACCGTATTTTAAACATTCTAAATGGTTTGTTAAGGGTTTGATCATAATGCCACATAACAAACATGTACGAACCTGTGTTGTATCATACGAGGACTCGAGAGGTGTTGAATGTATGTTGAGACAAAATAAGATTACAAGTAACTTGTACATTTTACGTTATGTATCAAGTTACATGTTTGTCATCAATCAAAACAAACGAGACTGCTTGCACTAACAATCTCCCCAACGAGACTGTTTGCACTAACAATCTCCCCCTTTTTTATGATGACAAAATATGTAAACGTGATAGAAAGTAAAATGTAAAAAAGTTACTTGTGTCCGTACTACCTTTAACATTACCTTCTCCGTTTACACCTTTCTCAACTCTTCTAGCCTATTACTTTCTCCATTTACACCTTTCTCCCCCTTTTGTCGAAGCAAAAAGGGTGTGTCCTTGGAGTTAACTTCATTTCTCCCCGAAATGGCGAGCTTGCATCATCCCTAGTGAAGTTAAATATACTAATCCAATCTCCTATGGTTGTTGCGTCCCCTAGGTTGTTAGCGGATCCATGGATCAAACTAGACTCTTAACCTACATCAAGGTTAGTGGTGTGCAACATAAAAAGAATATATATATGAAAAATGCATGATGAATGAAATGCATATAGCCAACGATACACGTGGGTAAGCTATGTTGGACTATCTTGGCCTATCTCCTCCTTTTTGTCGAAACACAAAAGTGTGTCGAAGAATGAGAATTCTTAAGAATGCGAACATGCTCCCCCTTGACTGTAGCTCCCCCTTAATCAATACTCCCTGTTGCTAGGGTACCAACGTATATGATGTAAGGATTATGAATGCTACAAAATAAGGATTAGTACATGATATGCTCCCCCTTGATCAATACTCCCCGTTGCTAGGGTACCGACGTATATGATCCAAGGATGAAGAATCCTACAAAATAAAGGTTAGTATAAAATAATATTTGTCCTTGGACAAGTATGTGATATACACCAATGCGTGTATATGATGCATAAAAAAGATGTTTGACGAAGGCTCCCCCTTGCTTTAGGGCGTCAAGATAAACCTACAAAACAAAAATTTGCACAATAGAGACTACGTCTTAAGACATATATGTCATATACAACCAAGTGTATAGACGATGCAATATGAGTGCTAGACTGATGATCCTCCTGGTTTGAGAGCGTTAAGCAGCTCCTATAAAAGAAGAAAAATAATCGATGCAAACTTCATCCTATGATGAGTAAGCTATATACGATCGAGTGTATATGATAATGAACCTACAATGAAATGGTTAGTGGAATATATTTTATCTCAAAGAAAAATATTATGCAACATATTAATAATCTAATCACAAGCAACTTACCTATTGTGATTTTCTAATCAAAGAAAAATATGATGTAGCATAACAATTGTGATATCAATCGTGATTATCTAGTAAACCATGTTATAAAGTGTGTAATCTTCTAATAAGAATTACATTTACAAGAATATACTCCTAAAAAACAATGCCTATGATGAGGATATGAAATGGAGTTAAAGTTAGTGATGCTAATGTTGGTGTTAGTTTACTAGTGATAACTCAATTTATAACTAAAGGTTGATGCAAGTAGTTTTTCGCTAATCCATGGGGTTGATGACTAGTGAAAGAGGTGATGGAAGGTGGTGGTTATAATGAATGCAATGAATTCAGAAACTCTAATGTATAGCAAATGCTATAAGAGTATTTGAAGACGATTACGGTTATGATATTATCATCTACCAAAGATGATGAATCGTGCCATAGTAAATGCTCGAATGAAAATAAGAGGAAGTGAAGACAATGATTACTTAGGAATAGAAATTTCATATGCAACAATTAGAAATACTAGATACCTATATACGGATGAAAATGATATCATATGATGAGAGTGTTGGTTGGACCAACGTGTTGAGAATGATTGTTCTGTTTGCACTGACAATGATGTGCTTGATATGTATCAAGAATGAAAAGGATGAGATCCTATGATGGTGTTCTAGACAATGAAGGTGTTCTTGATGATGAAGTTGTTCTAGACAATGAAGATGTGAAAGTAAATCCTAGACTCGTTGGTTGTGAGAGGGTTGTCTGTTATGATTGGTTAAAACTGAACCAGGTACCCGTGGATTGGGCGGAACCAAAGCTTTGGTTCCGTCCGTCTTATCCTAGGGTGCCGTGGGACTGGAATAGATTTGGTCACATTTTGTCGTTTTTGATCAAACTAAGGTTCAAGCTAATGTCTATTTGCTTATAACTACTGATTTGGTTTCACTAATCCTATTCAAAGTCTAAGGGGACTTAATGCTTCTCGTTTTGTTAAACACATGATGTGTTTTTCACTTGACGAGGTAATGGTATAAAACTGTGATGTTGATCTAAGAAGGTTTGACATACTTGTGACTTTGTGAGCTTTGATTTTAGCTAAATGGTGTGAACCTACATGTTAGTATTTAAGGATGTAAGAAACAAAGTGTTCTTTAATACAAACAGACAATTATGTGAATGAATTTCTCTCCCCCTTAATCGGTGGACATCAATCATAATGTGTGATGTTAAGGATGACGAAGCAAGTTAATGAAAGCGATGAGCTTAGTAATGTTTTTGCGGAAGTTGGTTAGCATACAAAGTACTTCATCATCGAAGTTATGTAGCTGTTCTCTATCAATGCAAGATGATTGCACGACGAGGTATGTGGTTTCCTCATGGAATGTGTATTGTTATAACTAAAGGATGATGGAGATGTTGTTAGGAAAGCGGAAGCAACAATACGATTTGGAGAGAGGTATGTTGAAAGATACCCAAACACAAATTTCAAACCTCTAAAACTTAATCCTATTAGCTTTTGAAGCTATATGCAAGAAAATGGATCTTATAAACATATTACTAATCAAAGTAGCAATAATGGGACAATAATTATGCAAAATAACAAAGAGAAATAACAAATAATTTGTTATCAATCTACAAGACAAAAAGTCTTAATGACAAAAGATGTGAATATCATAGAAATCATAGCATCTTATGTAAACAAAAACAAATTGTTTTGAAGTTAGGCTTAGTCACTTAAGCATACTTACCCATTAATTAACACAATGATCTATGTGTAAAATAAAATGACTTCTAAATGTTCATTATACCAAAACCACTTAGACAAAGTGCACACATGGCAAACAAATAGTGTGACAAAGTTACAAAAGAAATGAGACGACAGATTCATTGCAAACAATTTTTAACATTTTGGAAGCATGCATCATTTAGACTATCCTATGAAAGAAGCTCAATGAATGTCAACTACAGACAAGAGTTATCTAACACCATGTATTAAGAATGACATATAGTGAGTTAACAAGTAATACGTTAATCTTACGAAATAGCATATAACAAAAGAATGAACATATCATACAAATCATGTTAACATGAAGCATATACGTATGCAGACAAAACCTTTTCAAGGTTTACACATTTGACTATCAATCATGATAACGTCAAGATACTAAATCATATCAAACAATTAACATGTAATCAACACATGTATGTATAATGTAAGTAATTTTAAAGAAAAATCACATCTACTACTTGTTTGATTAATATTCCTAAGACAAGATAAACTATCATCTTTTAATACATACTTTAGGCAAGTATAGGAATAAAGATTTTTCAAGTTGGAGAATGAATATGAGACTATTACTAGCGGTGCTCAATTCAGGCTAAACACGACCATTTTTACGGGTGATTCCACATACCCAACTTCTCTTCTGGAAGCAATTTAACCGTTAGGTTAAATTGAGTTTCTAGTGCAATAAATTCTCCAGTAGTCATTCTCATGTCTGAAAGATAGGAATTCCTATTTTTACCTATATAAAATATGATAGTTTACCAATTACTTGGCTTAATGAGACTCAACAATTTCTATAAAAACTAATGTGATGAAGATGTCATGTTATACACGTAAATTTGACAAATATGTGTCAACAGATTTTAATCTTTGTGTTTGGAATCTAAGGTTGAATGATCTAAAGAGTGACATCTTTTAAGTTGAGTTTAAGTATGTGTTATGCAAGTGATTTGATCATCTAAGACCAAGAGATATGTTTGTGTATGATAATGGAATATGTTAAGAACGTTCTCAAGAAAGCTCTTTGGAACAAGAATCTGAGTAAAGTTACCAACTTTAATAGATCTTGTGTATGCTCTAGAGATGTGTAGGATACACACAGGGTTTGAACTAAATTATGAGCAAGGTTTGGTTATGATGTATGCTTGAAAGAAGATAGATACATAAAGTATCTTTCAACAAGTAAGATTATCATGCTTATGAAAACAAGTATGAACATATGAGGAAGAAAGTTCATAGAACTTGTAGGTGTAATAAGTCTCTTGTAACACAACCATTCATATTGCAAGAAGAGAATGATGCATAGGATATACATTATACTTTTAACAAGATGAAAACTAAACGCATGATTTAAGCATAATGTTTTCCGAAACATCATGTTTTCCTAAATAAAGATATGAACTTAAAGTGTTTGAGTTGGATAGACTTATCCTAAATTTACTAGATGAATACATGAGAAATTCACTTGAGTTTCTTATGTATACTCCTCAAGAATAATTGTTATGAGATTTGTTTAGAGATTACATTATAACATAAGTTGCTACAATGTTGATCTAAGGTTTAATGAAACTAATGCAGAAGTCAAATAAAAAAAGTATTACCAATACTTTGATGACTTGTGATACTACTTAAACCTAGTGGAAATTGATAAACAATGAATGTGAGCATCATGCTCATCTGATGGTGAAGGTTCTAATCCTATAGGTGATAAAGTATGGTTGAGTTGATTCAACGTGCATTTGATGAGTGTTGAACTACAGGCTTTTTGAGCAATGCTCTCAACTGATTCAAATAATGGAAAGGATTGTGGATTGGTTGATTTAGATGGAGTGTCTAACTAAGGATGTGGTGATACAGAGATCTGTTGTACTATAGAAGTACTTTGGGTTTCATGAATGTTGAAAATGACAAGAATGGATATTGATTCTTGTGGTTCACTAGTGAATGAAGTGCTTGGTTATGTTTGTGAAACCTAGGGGCTAAATGGGATGAAGAACAAATGTTCTAGTCATGATAAGATAAGTGTTTTAACATACGTTGTTAAAATACTTGTGAGTTGATTGTTTCAGATATGACTTTTAATGACTACAATCGTAAGTCAGATATACTTGAATATTTCGGACGAAATACTTAAGTTGTCAATTTACAAATCAAGTTAATGGATAAGTAAAGGACAGGTGAATGTGTGTAATGATCATAAATGATCAGTAGAATAAACCTAAAAACTAGAATCAATAATTTAAGGATCGGGATTAGTCGGGAATTTTGAAAAAGTTACTGTTGAAGCCTGCGGATCCAATCGACAACAAAGGCGGAACCAAATTTTTGGTTCCGTGGAATCCGCAGGATCAGGACTGGCGGATCCAAAGCATACACTAGGCGGATCCAAAATTTGGGATCCGCCGAATCCGCCATATGGAGATTCAGATTCTTAATAGAACATATGTCAAGATTTTCGTTACTCGTTCAAATTCCGAAAATTATCCTAAACCATATGTAATTACTTATTGGTGATTGATTAAAAGCAAAAACACAGATTCAAACACACATTTGCATATAGATCAATCAAATGATAATAACTTACCATAAAAGGAAGTTAAGCCAAACGGTGGCTTAAACACGAAAATCGATAACATCGAGTGTTATCATCCTGCATTGTTTTGTTAGTTCACATAAAAATATAATACCAACACAATATCCTAATAACACAACAAGTCATCACATCATTGTTTGAAATTTTATTATACCAAACACACTTACACAGATACAACATGTTTACACATTTTAACACTTGAAATTAAGTGAAGGTTTGTGTAAGACAATACATTTTAAGATACTAAACTAGTTTCAATCAGTTCACATTTCTAAGTAAGTTATGCAAAGTTTTCACATAACATATGCAAACAAAAATATCTAAGTCTATAAGTGAAACAAACATAGTTTATCAACTTAGTGCACAAGATCTAGCAAAAGTCCTATTGTGCATCAAACAAGCAAATAATTGTCATGGCAAAACACTTATGAATTTCCTATCAACAAATTCAATCACAATTACCAACAGGCAAATCACATGTATGCAAATAACTTAGAACAGATAGTCACATAGCATAGCATGAATGAAAAGATACTTTTCGTCACTTTGCGTTTAAATATGACGATGTATGCCAAGCTTGATTTGTTTCCTTTATATTACCAAATTCTTTAGTTTCAAAAGAAATCATATCAATGTTCAAAGAATACCAACTTACATTGCCCGACGTAAAAGTTTAAGTTACTGTGTCAAAATGAAACTTAATATTTTGAACAGGTTGTAGTATTTGATTTGTTTTACCTACTTCAATTTAGATTTAGGATATGAGATTATTTTTAAATGAAATTAGACTTAATTCCCTTCAAAATGATAGGTGGCGCGACTTCTACGGACTTACGGTTAATTAGTTATGAATTTTTGAAGTTGGACAAAAACTGCATACTGTAGTAACAGATTTGGCGGATCCTTTTTGAGGGTTCCGCCCTTTGTAACAAAGGGATCCGTGGGTGTTTGTGACAAATTCTCCTAAACTCGTATTTTGACACAGAGAAAAACATGTAGGACTTGCTAGACTTAATATTAAACATATATTACACATATTTAACAACATTTCTACTTATGTGAGTTATCTAAACATTACGGAGGTGATTTTTCAACTAAATTAATAGTTATTGTTGATATAAATAATGCCTAAACAAGTTATTAATATTTTTCGATATCTCTACGTTTTGATAATCACAAAATGTAAAATCATTAAACGGAAAATTATGACGTAAACAAGTATTTAGTTGTTAATATCTATTTTTACAACTCAATCACTTAAGGTATGAACAAACAAATGCTTAATGCATTATATGATCAAAGGAACATTTTCTTAATCACTAGATTTTTTATAAAATGTCAAAAACATTTTATATCTTTTAGAAAAACATTTTTGGTAATTGTTAGGATTCGACACACGGTTAAGGTGGTTAAACCTTTTGTTCTTTGTGTGTATGATATATTGAGTTAATATGATTAAGAATGCGGAATCTACTTAATCACACTTAGAAGGGTTATTTGTGTTGTGGAAATGGATTGGTTGTGATAGTTATTGAACAAGGAACAATGAAAGATTATCACCAAATGATTCAATATTATTAATGATAATAATACGAGTGATCTTGAATTATCACTAGGGTTACAACCTTGAATCTTAAGTTTCTATGTTCTTGATATTGTTGTGTTTGTTCTAGTTCTAACAGTTATGAAAGTTCTAAGTGTTTACAATATAATAACTTATCGACTTATGCACTTATATACATAATATCGAGACTAAGATCTTCTTTTATAGTCCAAGAAGATCTTTACAATATTGCTTAAAGTCTAGACATACTACTTGCTAACTTATCTTGAGTGTGTCAGTACATAAGATACAACATGTATCTGTGTACACAACTTGTTAACTAAGCACATGGGGTAAGATATTATCTACCGTATATTGTTGACCAAAATACAAATAATATCTTTTCATACTTATCCACTTAGCAGCAGAATGTACATTAGCAGCAGCAATGAGTTATCGCTAGCAGCAGGAACAAGTACAGTAGCAGCAGAATGTTAAGCCTAGCAGCAGAATCATTTATCGCTAACAGCAGAATCAAATGATCTAGCAGCAGAATCACACTTAACGTTTTTCTTTGAATAGAATCCGATATTAAACTTCTTGAATATTTAATTCCCAACAATCCTCCCCTAAACATGTGAATCCATTTCAACATGTTTCTGAATTAAATTATGGATTGTGAAGATCTTTCAAACACTTCTGTTCTTCAAGATTGAATATCTTTCTCAGTAATTCATCTGCTTTGTTCTTTGACTTTAACAATATCAACACATTGCTCCAATCTTGGACTAAAAGATGGTGCAATTTCCTTGGATGGAGGAATTATAAGAGGCAATGGTGCTGTGTATCTTGGATGCTTGTTTCAACAAGTGAAATCATCTATCAGCATGTCTTTGCAAGTGATGAACAAACGTGGTAAACTGAAATTGAAACTTTTCTTCGTTTGACCTAGATAGAACTTTCTCCTTTGGAATGTTCTTGTCATTTTCAACCTCCATGTCATCATCTTGTATGCTCTTGTCTTTTCCTTCCTTTCATTGGATTATCTTCCTTTTCTGGGCTATTATTTCCTCCCCTGATATTGTTACCTCCCCTAAGATACAAATAACTTTTGTTTCCTCCCCTTGTTTGGAAGATCTCACTATGTACCAAAATATATATTTCCTTATCATCTGATCCATCATTTAGAACTTGTTGTCAGACAATGTTGTACATGAAGCCATCAATTCCTTAAGAGTTTTTAAGAGTTTAAGTTGCTGCCCTCATCAATTCTAGGTGTGTTAACTCCTATGAGAGGTGAATCAGTGGACATTGGATTCATGGTCCATCAATGGATGGTTTTTGTGAATCCTTTGAAAATCCTTGTTTAAGAAATTGTTTGACTTAGCAGTATGTTCATGATTTTAGAATTGAAAAATCATACTGCTTTCAACCATTTTGAAGGGATCAAGTGTATAACATACACTTAATCAAAATTTTGGTTTAAAGCAACCTTTGGTTGTGTGAGAACCAATGTTTTTCAGTTATAAATAACTGCCTGTGTACAGATAAACTCATTCAAAGAGTTTTCCTGACAGGGTTTCCAGCTCATAGTAATTATTACCTCTAACACAAGTGTTAGATTCACTTTCACTAGATGTTCTTTCTATTAGATGTCCTTAGACTTGCTCATTATACTTGAAAGTATAAAATGATAGAAAGTGAGTTGCATCAGTTACTATCTGATAAACTAAGTCATCAATTCAATGTGAAATTTCATACTTAGGTTTCAAGAAAGAAGTTTTAAGGAGTTTTGAATTCCCAAACTCAGTCCATCATAAACCTAATATGTAGCAACTAATATCTCAATTTTGCTGCTTCCATTTCACTTGAAACATCCTTTGTGTTCACATGTTCATACCTGAAATTGTTAGTCTAAAACCAAAAGAACAATGTACAAAGTACTTGTCTTATATTAGAATAATCATAGGACTAACTGTATGAATAACACAAATTAAATTTTGTACTAGAAGCACAAACTTTTGTAATAGCCGTAGTATCTTGTAAATCCAGCAGTAGAATCAAAAATTATTTACAAAAACACAAAGTTTAAAATCATTGAGGATTAAGCATTCCAATACTTGCTACCAAGTACTGAAACCTTCCAACATCAAAAGCTTTGGTTAGCAGATCTGCAAAATTGAATTCTGAAGCAATTTTAAGTACTTGAATTAATCTTTTCTCATTGCAGTCTCTTATAAAGTGATGTCTAATTTCAATGTGTTTTGTTTTAGAGTGTTGCACTGGATTTTTTAATAATACAAATTGTACTATTATTATCAATATGAATAACAGTGTTTAAGAAATTGTATCCATAGTCAAGGAGTTGGTTTTGAAGCCATAGAACCTGATCACAGCAACTTGCAGCAGCTATATATTCAACTTCAGTTGTTGAATTTGCCACACTTGTTTGCTTCTTACACTGCCATGAGACAAGTCTACACCCAAGGAATTGACATCCTCCAGTTGTTGACTTTCTGTCCAAGCTAGCACCAGCATAATCACTATCCGAAAATGCTACCAAGTCAAAAGGTGATTCCCTTGAATACCATAGACCCAACCTTGGTTGACCCTTGAGATATCTAAAAATTCTCTTGACTGCAGTTAAATGAGAAACCTTTGGAGTAACTTGAAATCTTGCACAAACACAAACAGGAAACATGATATCAGGTCTAGATGATGTAAGGTACATCAAAGAGCCTATCATAGATCTGTAAGTGTGTACATCCACATTTTCTCCATCTTCATCTTTCAGGAGGTGCTTCTCAGAGTCCATTGGTGTGCTTGCCATTTTTGAATCAGCAAATTGAAATTTTCTAAGTATCTCTGCAACATATTTGTCTTGACTAATAAATATGCCTTCAGATGATTGCTTAACTTGCAAACCCAAAAAGAATGTAAGTTCTCCCATAGAACTCATCTGAAACTTATCATGCATAAGTTTCTCAAACTCTAAACACATCTCCTTCCTAGTAGATCCAAAGATAATGTCATCCACATACACCTGCACTAACAGAAGATCCTTCTTGTGTTGTTTGATGAAAAGTGTCTGATCAATCTTTCCTCTTTGAAATCCATTTTCTAATAAGTAGGAAGCTAGTGTTGCATACCAAGCTCTTGGTGCCTGATGAAGGCCATAGAGAGCTTTAACTACTCTGTACACTTTTTCTGGATGGTCAGGGTCAATGAAGCCTGGAGGTTGTGTAACATACACCTCTTCTTCAATTTTACCATATAAAAATGCACTCTTGACATCCATTTGGTAGACTGTGAAGCCTAAAAATGAAGCATAAGCTAAGAAAAGCCTAATTGCCTCAATCCTTGCTACTGGAGCATAAACCTCATCATAGTCTATTCCTTCTTCTTTTGTGTACCCTTGGGCTACTAATCTAGCCTTATTCCTAATCACTATGCCCCTTTCATCCCTTTTATTCTTGAAAACCCATCTAGTGCCAATTACCTTTGCATTCTTAGGTAAATCAACTAGCACCCAAACCTTCTGAATCTTGAACTGAAGAAGCTCCTCTTGCATAGCTTCTACCCAGCTTGAATCATCTAAGGCTTTTAGAATGTTCTTTGGTTCAGCTTGTGAGAGAAAACATACAAACAAGCAAGAGTTCGAAAACTCATGCTGCTTTGAAGCATAAAGGGCATCAAGAAGCCCTTGTTGGTCTGAATATATCAGTTGTTGTCTTGTCTTTACACCGGATTGTACATCTCCAATCACATTATCTAGGGAGTGGACTCTGTGAATTCTTGTTTGTGGAGTAAAAGGAACTTGATAATTTGATGGAAGATTGTTGAAATCCACCTCATTATCTGAGAATTCCGCTTCTTTCGTTTCTGAAGGGCCAGCAGCAGAATCAGTTGGCCTAACAGCAGAATCAGTAAGCTTAGCAGCAGAATCACCAGCAGAAATAATTTGTTGTTCCTGAGTTCCACCTTCTTTTCTTTCATCTTCAACACCTTCTTTAGCTTTGCCAGAAGAAGATTCATCAGTTGTTGAAGTTGATTCCACACATGTACTTGACCATATTGGCATCCAAACATGATCTTGGCTTGACTATTTTTCTAACCTTGCCTCATCGGTTGCTTGTGAACCTGAAAAATTATTAGTTTCTGCAACAACAGGCACATAATTCATTGATTTGGTTAGAGATTCAAGATCAAATAGCCATTTTGGTCCTTGACCTTCTACATTGGATTTATCTTCTAAAAACTCCACATGTAGGTTTTCTTCTACAATCATAGTTCTTGTGTTGTATACTCTAAATGCTTTGCTATTGAGAGAATATCCAACAAAGAATCCTTCATCTGCTTTACCATCGAATTTTCCTAAATGGTCTAAGGTATTGAGAATTGTCACATGACATCCAAAAGGTCTAAGAAATCCTATTGTGGGAGTTCTACCTCTATAAAGTTCATATGATGTCTTATTGTGAGGCTGTACAACTAAAACTCTATTTTGGACATAGCAAGCCGTGTTGACTGCTTCAGCCCAAAAGGTTATAGGTAGCTTTGAATCAGCTAACATTGTTCTAGCAGCTTCAATTAGTGTTCTATTCTTTCTCTCAACAACACCATTCTGTTGTGGTGTTCTAGCAACACTAAATTCTCTCCTAATACCTTTTTGTTTGCAGAAGTCATCCATAACTCTATTTTTTAAACTCTGTCCCATTATCACATCTAATGACTTTCACTTTCTTGTCTACTTGGTTTTCTATCTGTGTAATGAATGTCTTAAGGATGCTTGTAGTCTCATCCTTAGTAGATAGAAAGAAAACCCATGTAAATCTAGTATAGTCATCAATTATAACAAGACAATATCTCTTATGCATTATACTACTTACTGAAACAGGTCCAAATAAGTCCATATGCAGCATAAACAATGATTGATTGATAGAGTTAAAAATCTTTGGCTTACAAGTGGCTTTGTGTTGTTTGCCTTTAAGACAAGCAATGCATGTTTGATCATTTTCAAATCTTTTGAGAGGTAAACCTCTTACCAAACCATTCTTAACAATTTTATTTATTGGTTTGAAATTAATATGACCAAGCCTTCTATGCCATTTCATTGATTCATCCAATGTGGCCTTTGCAACAAGACAAGCTAAATTCTTTTTAGGAACAATGTTCTTCATGTCTACATTGTACATATTGCCCTTTCTAGGAATTCTAAGAAGTACTTGACTTTCATCAGGCATCTTAAAATCAGGAGAAAGTATAAGACATTCAGTCTCACAGAAAAGAACATTGTTCTTATTGTCACACATTTGTGAGACACTAAAAAGATTATAATTTAGCTCTTTTACATAGAACGCATCTTCAAAATCTAAATTTCCAGTTTTAATGGTACATTTACCGGAAATTTTGCCACCAACACCTCCTCCAAAGGTAACATAGCCTCCATCTATTGATTGAAAATCTGAGAGATAAGACTTGTTGCCTGTCATGTGCCTTGAACATCCACTATCTGAGTATCCTTGATCCTCTTGCTGATCATTTGAATGTTCCTGCACATAAATGAGAATATTAGTTTCTTTTGGGGACCCAAGCCATTACTGACTTGGATCTGCCTCTTGCATCAATGTAATTTAATCTTTTAAGGACAGTTGATGCAATATTGGATTTAAGAATCCAACATGCTGAGGCCTTAACAGCATTTGCCCTGTTTCCCTTAGCAGCAGGAACTGATTGCTTAGCAGCAGGAACTGCTAACTTTTCAGTTCTACCCTTTGGTTTCCAAACTTGTTTTTGAACCACTGCTTTTGTTTGAATGGGCCTTAGAACAGTCTTTGGTGCATGTTTGAAAAATGTTTTTGCACCCTTAGCTGTTGATTTTGGGTTAACAGTCATCAATGGTTTAGCAGCAGAATGAACTTGTTTAGCAGCAGAACCATTTGGTCTAGCAGCAGGATCTGTTTTTGAGACTGTTTTGGGTTTTGTTCTATTAATACTAGAACTAGAGTGAAAGTGAGTTTTAGGTGTTTGCCTTTTGTGGTTCACTCTATTGTTTTCATACCCAGTTACCCAATGGTTGCAGAAAGCTGCAAGATGGTCAAAACTACCACATGTATAACAAGCTTTGTTATAAAAAGCAAAGTCATCACCTAATTGGTTAGACTTGAGGTTATTCCAATTCCTTTGGTTACCTCTGGGCTTGTTGGTGGTTCTATATTGCTCACAATATCTAACTGGTTGCCTAACATGCTTAATGTTTGATTTAGGCTTAGCAGTATTGTGTTTGACTATCTTAGGAACACTTGTTCCTACTTTCTTAACCACTTCAGGTTTAGACATAACCTGTTCTTCTTCATCATCACTATCAGTTGTACAATCCTCAACAACTATAGCATCTAATTCCTTAACAAAGGACACCTTGTCCTGATAAAGTAAAGTTTTATCTAAACTTTTACTTATCTTTTCTACCTTAAGGCTCTTGCTAGCCTTAGAACCATATTCCATGATTGGTTCTTGAAACTCAGGTAAACCTGAATTCACTAGGTCAATCCCTGGGGGTTTTGGGATGCCTCTATAAGGAGGTGGGACACTCTTATATCCTACTCCTGACTTAGCTCTATTAATCACCTGACATTCTACTATGTTGTGCACACCTCTAGAAGCATGTTCTAGTGCCTGTGTAGTCAAGTGAATATTTTCATTTTCCTTTTTGACCCTATCATAAGCTTCTCTCAAAATCTTAATTTTAGCATCTCTAAAGAATATGTCCTGTCTTAGGAGAGCTTTGTCATCAGAAAAAGCTAATTCATTTTCCTTATAGTGTGTGATTTGTTTCTCTACCTTTTCTAATCCACACTTATAGTTTATAAAGTTTTGAAAAGTGCTGCTTAGCTCTTTCTTTTGATCATCATATTGTTTGATTAAAACCTGTAGAGCATTAAGAGCAGTGCAAGTATTTGAACAAGCTTTATGATTTTGTACCTCAGTAGCAGAAAAAGCCATAAGTGCCATCTGAGTAGGAGTTTCTTCTTCATCTGCCATGAAGCTCCAATCAAAACCTAAGCCATCAATAGCTACCATAGCTTTTGGCTCAATAACCTCCTCTGTTTTGGATTTGCTTCCAAAACCTCTATTCTTTCTATCTTGATGCCTTGGTCTTATGTATTCTCTTGAGAAATGACCCATCGCGTGGCAGTTATAGCACTCTATCTTTGACTTATCAAAACCAGCAGCATCAGTGTTGCTGATTATGAGCTTCTTCCCCGTCTTGTGATAGAACTTCTTGGCTCTCATGCTAAGAAGAGAAATTTGCCATTTTAGATCCATTTCCTCCAGATCATCTTCATGGATCTCTTGGAGGTCTTCATAGGAGAGCATGGACCCATTGTTTTGACTTGTAAGAAAGGCACAACAAGTCTTTTCATCCAAAATACTAATGGTACTGCTTGATGAACTAGCAGCACCAACATCATCAACAACTTTCACCTCTTCACTTGATTTTGAGGTACTAGGAGTTGACATAAATGCCTTGTTCCTAGTATTAGAACTAGTACCTCCATTCTTCTTCAAGTCTTGCTCTACAATCTTGAAGTTGCTATACAAGTCCATCAGTTCCATGGTGTCTAGGTCTGGCTTGTTCTTCCAGACAACAACATGCATAGCCCACTCTTCTGGTAAGCTTCTCATAAATTTTGAGTTCAAATCTTCTTGAGGCATTTCAATCCCAAGAATAGCAAGTTAGCTCACAATATTCTGAAGCCTATTAAACATGTGGTCAAAAGATTCATTATATGTAGAGGAGAAGTTTTCAAACTGCTGCTTGAGCAGTGTCTTGTGGGTTTTCTTGGTGGCTTCATTTCCACCATACCTTGCAATAATAGCTTCAAATAATGACTTGGCATCTTTGAACTTGCTGAAGTTTAGAAGTTGATCATTGGGAATGGTCATCATCAGCATGCTTCTTGCCTTCAAGTCATTTTTCTTCTTTATTCTATCTTCTGCAGATGATGGCTTTGTCTGCAGAGTTGACACAACTTTGCCGTCCACTGTTGATGTAGTGGTGGTAGGCTGGTAAGAGTTTCCATCTTCAATGATTTCCCAAAGTGCATAATCTTGCACTTGGAAATATTGCTCTATCCTCAGCCTCCACATCTCAAACTCATTCTGTTTGAGCATGGGAATCTTTGCAGCAACATTTGTCTGAATAGATTCAACGTCCATTTCTTCAGCTTCTTCTTCTAAATCAATAATATCAACCTGGATCTGATACCACTTGTTAGGATTCGACACACGGTTAAGGTGGTTAAACCTTTTGTTCTTTGTGTATATGATATATTGAGTTAATATGATTAAGAATGCGGAATCTACTTAATCACACTTAGAAGGGTTATTTGTGTTGTGGAAATGGAATGGTTGTGATAGTTATTGAACAAGGAACAATGAAAGATTATCACCAAACGATTCAATATTATTAATGATAATAATACGAGTGATCTTGAAATATCACTAGGGTTACAACCTTGAATCTTAAGTTTCTATGTTCTTGATATTGTTGTGTTTGTTCTAGTTCTAACAGTTATGAAAGTTCTAAGTGTTTACAATATAATAACTTATCGACTTATGCACTTATATACATAATATCGAGTCTAAGATCTTCTTTTATATTCCAAGAAGATCTTTACAATAATGCTTAAAGTCTAGACATACTACTTGCTAACTTATCTTGAGTGTGTCAGTACATAAGATACAACATGTATCTGTGTACACAACTTGTTAACTAAGCACATGGGGTAAGATATTATCTACCGTATATTGTTGACCAAAATACAAATAATATCTTTTCATACTTATCCACTTAGCAGCAGAATGTTCATTAGCAGCAGCAATGAGTTATCGCTAGCAGTAGGAACAAGTACACTAGCAGCAGAATGTTAAGCCTAGCAGCAGAATCATTTATCGCTAACAGCAGAATCAAATGATCTAGCAGCAGAATCACACTTAACGCTTTTCTTTGAATAGAATCCGATATTAAACTTCTTGAATATTTAATTCCCAACAGTAATAAATAAAAAGGTTTAATCCATTATAAATTTATGAATTCAAATTTTCAACCAAAAATGGCAAAAATGTTCCAGAAAAACCTTCTCCACAAAAAGACAAAACTGGGCAACGGTTATGTTGGGCGGCCCCCTTAATTATATAAGGCGGCCCCCTTAATTTTAAGGGGACCGCCCCCCTATTTAAGGGGGCCGGCACGCTCCTCCAGCTGTCCAGTTTTTGCCTATAAATACTGGCTTTCCCCTGGACATTTTTCTCACCTTTTGCACCTCAAACTTTATGTTCTAAATCTCTTCTTCTATCTCTCTAAATCCTTTGATCATATACTCTTAAGCTTTTGTTTCAAGTGATCCAAAGCTTCAACCTCTCAAGTGCAAAAGAAGAATACTTTTATCCTTCAAGACAAGAAGTATTACAACTTGGTGTATTTCTTCCATCCAAGTTGTTGGTGTATCATTATTGTAAATCATTCATTTATTTGTATAAGTTGTGAATACTTGCTAGATTAGTGTGAGTATAGTTGGTTAGGCTAGATTAGTGTGTAAGTAGTGAAGGTGTGAAGAAGTTAAGGTGTGTAAGTAGTGAAGGTGTGAAGAAGTTAAGGTGTGTAAGTAGTGAAGGTGTGAAGAAGTAGAAGAGTACATAAGTAGTGTAGAAGTTGTGAAGCCGTCGTGAAGAAGTTGTGAAGCCGGTGTGAAGAAGTTGTGAATTAGTTGTGTGAAGTTGTGAGATTGGTTCTAGCTACGATTAGAACTCGACATTTAGCTTTGTGTCGTTAAACCGGTGTAAGCGAAAGTTGTGTAAGGTTTTCTCCGCCATATGGGAGCTTGTTGATATAGTGAAGAAAACTCTCGAGTTAGGTGCTCGGGGAGTGGAGTAGGGCAAGGAATGTGTCCTTGTAGCCGAACCACTATAAATCCTTTGTCTCGCGGTTAGATCTTTCCATCTCTCTCTTTCATTTCATTTCATTACTTTACTTGCATTGTTAATTTAGATCTACTTATATTTGTTCATATTGTTCAAGAGTTGAGTTCACATAAAGTCGAATCTAAGTCTTCAAAAATAAACAAAGTTTTTAATAAAAATTAAAAAGACGTAAAACTATTTAACCCCCCCCCCCTTCTAGTTTTCCATAATTGGTATCAAGAGCCACGTCAAACAAGATTTTTAAAATAAACTGTATTTTAAAACTTGAAACGATCTATGGAATCTGAAAAATATTTAGAAGGGCAATCCATGCAAAGACCACCACTATTTGAGAGTGGTGGTTTTCTTTATTGGAAAAATAGATTCGAAACTTATGTGAAATCAAAAGATCTTGATCTTTGGCATGTTATTACCTATGGTGATTTCCCCCCTATTCAAAATAATCCTTTAACTAAAATAGATGAAATTGTACCTTTTGAAAAACAAAATGATGATTTGAAAAAGAAACTAGCAAAAAATAATGAGGCTAAAATGGTAATTTATAATGCGTTACCACGTAAAGAATATGAACGAATTTTTATGTGTCAAACCGCAAAAGAAATTTGGGATTCTTTACTAATCACTCACCAAGGTAATAGTCAAGTCAAAGATAACAAAATAGATCTTCTTGTTCAACAATATGAACAATTTACAATTCCTGAAGAGGCATCTATTGATAATGCATTCGCTAAATTTAACACCATCATCACAAGTTTAAAAGCACTTGATGAGACTTTTTCTAGCAAAAATTGTGTAAGGAAATTTCTTAGGGCATTACATCCAAAATGGCGCACGAAGGTCATGGCTATTGAAGAATCGAAGAACTTGATGACGTTATCGCTTGATGAACTTATCGGCAACTTGAAGGTTCATGAAGAAATTATAAAGAGAGATTCAGAAACGGTCAAGAGCAAGAAAGATCAAATAAAATCACTTGCGCTAAAAGTCAAAAAGGAAATTAGTGATGATGACGATTCAAGTGATGATAGTGAAGACGAAGAATATGCAATGGCCGTAAGAGAGTTCAAGAAATTCTTTAAGAGACGAGGAAGATTCACAAGACAACCACGAGATGAAAGAAGATCGCTCCAAAGAAGTAGGAATGATAACTACGGGAAAAGAAAGTGCTTTACATGTGGAAGTCTAAACCATCTCATTGGCGAATGTCCGAAGCCACCGGGTTATGATTACCAAAGCGCCTTTGTTAGTGGAGCATGGAGTGATAGCGACAAAGACGAAGCGGACAAAGCAAACGACGAAAAATGTCTTGTAGCTCAAGCTACCGATGAAATATGCCTAGGAATAAATTTGGAGCCTGACGAATGGATTAAGGATAGTGGATGCTCGAAACACATGACGGGGAATCGCAAGCTATTCTCCTCTTACAAGCCTTACAACGGAGGTAACGTTATTTTCGGTAGTGACTTTTGTGGTAAAATCATTGGCAAAGGTACGATTTCTCAAGACTCTCTAACTATTGAAAATGTTGAGCATGTAGATAATTTAACATACAACTTGATTAGTATAGGACAAATATGTGATAATAAGTGCAGAGTTACCTTTACCGATAGAGATAGAGAAATAGTTAAGGACGGAAAGGTCATAGGTAGAGGAATTAGGAAAGGTGGCGTATATGTAATGAAACTAGGAAATAAACCGGAAGATAAAATATGTCTAGCAACATTAGATGAAAACTCTACATTGTGGTATAGGAGATTAGGTCACGCTAATATGCAACAAATACAATCCCTAGCCTCTAAGGAATTAGTTAGAAATTTGCCAAACCTAAGATATGACCAACACTTTTGCGATGCTTGTAAAATGGGAAAACAAGCACACGCTAGTCACAAAGCTAAGAATATAGTCTCCACTACTAGATGCCTAGAATTATTACACATGGACCTTTTTGGTCCATCCGCAGTGCGGAGTTACGGAGGTAACCGATATACCTTGGTAATTGTAGACGACTATTCACGATACACGTGGACTAGATTTTTAAGTGATAAAACCGAAGCCTTTAATAAGTTTGAAATATTTAGTAAAATGATTCAAAACAAACTAGGATGTTCCATAGTATCTATTAGGACGGACCATGGTCAGGAATTTGATAACGAAGTGTAGTTCGGAAAATATTATGATTTAAATGGTATATCTCACAATTTCTCCGCTCCTCGCACTCCACAATCAAATGGGGTAGTAGAAAGAAAGAATCGTTCCTTACAAGAAATGAGTAGAACAATGCTAAATGAACAATCTATCCCACAAAAATTTTGGTGTCACGCCGTAGATACGTCAACATACATAATAAATAGAGTCTCAATTAGGCGAATATTAGGAAAAACCCCATATGAATTGTTAAGAGGTAGAAAACCCAATCTAAATTACTTTAGGGTATTCGGGAGCAAATGTTTTGTTCTCAATACAAAGGATTACCTTACTAAGTTTGATCCTAAGTCGTACGAAGGAATCTTTCTAGGGTATTCGCAAAACAGTAAAGCTTATATAATACTTAATAAACATACTATGAAAATAGAAGAATCTTTGAATGTAACATTTGATGAAACTCCACCACCACCTAAAACATTGCCCCTAGAAGATGATGACCTAGTTGAAGAAGAAGCTATTGAGGTTAGTAAAACTAAACCCCTAGGTGATGATAATGGAAATATAACACTAGGAGAAAACGAAATAATAAATATTAAAGAATCAAAATCACACCCAATAGATAATATAATAGGAAGCCTAAATCAAAGAACCCTTAGATCACAAGCTCAAGATAAAAATAATTTCTTTTGTTTTCTCTCAACAATAGAACCTAAAAATATAAATGAAGCCTTAAAAAATGAAAGTTGGGTTATGGCTATGCAAGAAGAACTAAATCAATTTAAGACTAATGACGTTTGGGAACTAGTCCCAAATCCCATGAACATGACCATCATAGGAACTAAATGGGTATATAGAAATAAGTTGGATGAAAATGGAATTGTTACTAGGAACAAAGCTAGGTTAGTCGCCCAAGGTTATAATCAACAAGAAGGAATTGATTATGACGAAACTTATGCCCACGTAGCTAGATTAGAATCTATAAGAATACTCCTTGCCTATGCATGCGCCCTAGACTTTAAGTTATTTCAAATGGACGTGAAAAGTGCATTCCTTAACGGTTTTATCAATGAGGAGGTATACGTGGCACAACCTCCAGGATTCATTGACTTCGCAAAACCTGATTATGTTTATAGACTCAAGAAAGCTTTATATGGACTCAAACAAGCTCCTAAGGCTTGGTATGATCGATTAAAAGCTTTTCTCATTAAACATGATTATTCCATGGGAATGGTAGATAACACTCTTTTCACGAAAAAGAAAAGCCCAAATATCATCATTGTTCAAATATATGTCGATGACATTATATTTGGATCTACTTGTTAGGATATGTGTGATGAATTCGCCAAAATCATGCATGATGAGTTTGAGATGAGTATGATGGGTGAACTTAATTTCTTCCTAGGATTACAAATAAAACAATTAGAAGATGGAATATTTTTTAATCAATCTAAGTACATTAAGGAGATGCTTAAGAAATTTGGATTAGAAGACTCTAAGCCTATGAAGACACCGATGTCTACGGAAGTAAAACTCACAAGAGATGAAGAAGGTGAGTCCGTAGAAAACACTAAGTATAGAGGGATGATAGGCAGTTTACTATACTTAACGGCAAGTAGACCGGATATCATGTTTAGTGTCTGCCTTTGTGCTCGCTTTCAAGAGGATCCCAAAACCTCTAACCTAGAAGCGGTTAAACGTATTTTCCGATACATTAAAGGCACTATACACTTAGGATTATGGTATCCTAAAGGATCCGGCATAGAAACCATTGTCTATGCGGATTCGGATCATGCGGGAGACTACGTGGATAGAAAGAGCACTAGCGGTATTTGCACGTTTATGGGATGTTGCCTAACATCTTGGTTTTCGAAGAAGCAAACCGCTCTTGCTATTTCTACTACAGAAGCCGAATACGTAAGCGCTGGAAAGGCATGTCAACAAGCACTATGGATGAAACAAGCTCTCGTAGATTATGGCATTAGGTTAGATAATGTCCCAATTATGTGTGATAACAAAGGTGCTATAGATTTAAGTAAGAACCCCGTTCAACACTCTAGGACTAAACATATAGAGATACGTCACCATTTCCTTCGTGATAAAGTTCAAAAAAGAAACATATCTATAGAAAAGGTTGCATCGGAAGATAACATAGCGGACATATTTACTAAACCCCTTAAGCGTGAACTCTTTAACCACTTACGTTTAGGCTTAGGAATGATGGAACAAATTGACTGAATTTTCCGCATTTTTGGTCCATCAGATGGGCGGCCCCCTTAATATTATAAAGGCGGCCCCCTTAATTATTAAGGGACCGGCCTCTCATTAAGGGGACCGGCCATCTGATGACATTTTTTTTTTTCTGCCTTCCTCTCATCTGTGTCTAGGAATCTGTTTTGCACAAACCTAAAGATTGGGAAACATTTTTTTTCTTTTCATAAACATATTTATATACAAAACCCAATCTATTGTATTCAAATCATTCTCACAACTAGGAAAACACATGAAAACCATTTTCTTTGCATTGTTGAATAATGCTAAAAACACTTTTCTTTCATGCATAAAATCTCACATGAATTGTCAAAATATATAATCTAATATATATCTTTGATATTCATATACTGAGCAAAATCAAATCAAGGAGTCTTTGGATTGTTTCTTAGGAAATTTTTGCGTTTAGGAGTTGAAACAATCACATCTCCACATTTGTTGCATATAGGCACACACTAGAACAAAATTGCATATCACAACTCCATTTTTGTTCCATCATCTTCTTGTTAGTTTCTAGTGCCTTTAGTCTATTCCCCCCTTGCCTTATGTGATTAATAGTCTCAATATTCTTGATTGCTAGATATAATTGCTTGCTTATTTGCTTAATTGATATGTCTTGCATGTATAATTATTAATATGTTACATACTTTCTTGCCTCAAAGAGTGGGACTTGCCTAAAACTAAAAGCTCCAAACATAGCCCTCCGTACCTATTTCTGCAGAAAAACTCATTTCTAGAACTCAGAATGACACCAGATGGGCGACCCCCTTAATTCATAAGGTGGCCCCCTTAATTATTAAGGGGACCGACCCTAATTAAGGGGACCGGCCATCTGCAGGACGAGTTCACAGAATCTTTTTATGCTTTTTAGCCAATTTCATCCTACACTTCCCTAAATTCACAAACATATTCTGTCATGATCACCCCAACAAGTTTATCCATCCTTAATCACATCAATCCTCCACTATAAATAACCCCATTCCTCACCATATTCACTCATCCCATCATGTCTTCTCCCATCAACCCAAAACCAAAAACCTCAAAGCTAGCAAGGATGACCATGAAACCCGGGTGGAAAAGAAAACCTCACCCTCACAACAAGTCCATCACTAATGGTGTGACTAGACAACCAACACCTCCATCCACTTTCATTCCCAACTACTCTCCAAGATCTCAACATCATTCCATTGAACCATTTCACAATCCCTATCATGTTGGCCAAACATCCACATTCATTCCAAACTACACTTCTAAACCTAAAACCAACTTCCATGAAACCTTCGAAAATCCTCATCATTTTGGTCAACCATCACCCAAATTTCATCCATTCCCACCAAATGATCAAATCCACATTCCCTCGGAAAGGCAAAAGTTTCATGAATAGCTTAACCAAATCCACGATCTTAGTGATCTCCTTGCTATGCATCTTGCACAACGCAACAAGGGACAACCTCCATCCTCACCCTACTCAAATTGCTTACCCCACTCTCTCAACTTAGATCAAGTCACAAACCACACCCACTATTGCCCTTGTTGCATCTTCCTTCAAAAACAAATTCTCCACTTAAGTGAAGATATTTCTTGGATCGAATATCTACTCACTCGTCCTCATCCTATTCCTCTCCTAAACCGATACAACATTGTTAGATCCACTTCATCTGCTCCATTTCCCTCACCATCAAATAACTAAGCCCTATTCCCATGCTTTCCGCCCTAAAATAAAAACCCTCGTCCTTTTGTGTCGCAAGCAAGTCCAATCGCTCTCTTTGGCAATATTAGGACCAATAGTATTTTTTTTTGTAACCTTTATGTTTTAAGCATATTGTGTGATGTAATGATGATTCATGTGATCATCTTGAATGAATGAATAAGATTAGTTGTTTGTTATAAATATTTTTGCTATGCATATATATGTCTTGTGTTCTTAACTTGTTTTTGCAGCCAAGATCTCCATAGCTCGTCTCCTTGGTGCCCTCAAACGAGGGGGAGCACACATCAAGGGGGAGTTCCCATTCCGACAATTTTACACTTAAAACTTGCCGGCTTAACCTTTTTGATTCTACAAAAAGGGGGAGAAGTAGATATAAACTCACTAAATACTTGTCTAAAAACTAATTTTTCAATTTAATGAGTCTAGATTTTGTAATCATCAAAAAGGGGGAGATTGTTGATATAAATAATGCCTAAACACGTTATTAATATTTTTCGATATCTCTACGTTTTGATAATCACAAAATGTAAAATCATTAAACGGAAAATTATGACGTAAACAAGTATTTAGTTGTTAATCACAAAATGTAAAATCATTAAACGGAAAATTATGCCTATAAATACCGGCCTTCCCCTGGACTTTTTTCTCACCTTTTGCACCTCAAACTTTCTGTTCTAAATCTCTTCTTCTATCTCTCTAAATCCTTTGATCATATACTCTTAAGCTTTTGTTTCAAGTGATCCAAAGCTTCAACCTCTCAAGTGCAAAAGAAGAATACTTCTATCCTTCAAGACAAGAAGTATTACAACTTGGTGTATTTCTTCCATCCAAGTTGTTGGTGTATCATTATTGTAAATCATTCATTTATTTGTATAAGTTGTGAATACTTGTTAGATTAGTGTGAGTATAGTTGGTTAGGCTAGATTAGTGTGTAAGTAGTGAAGGTGTGAAGAAGTTAAGGTGTGTAAGTAGTGAAGGTGTGAAGAAGTTAAGGTGTGTAAGTTGTGAAGGTGTGAAGAAGTAGAAGAGTACATAAGTAGTGTAGAAGTTGTGAAGCCGGTGTGAAGAAGTTGTGAATTAGTTGTGTGAAGTTGTGAGATTGGTTCTAGCTACGATTAGAACTCGACATTTAGCTTTGTGTCGTTAAACCGGTGTAAGCGAAAGTTGTGTAAGGTTTTCTCCGCCATAAGGGAGCTTGTTGATATAGTGAAGAAAACTCTCGAGTTAGGTGCTCGGGGAGTGGAGTAGGGCAAGGAAGGTGTCCTTGTAGCCGAACCACTATAAATCCTTTGTCTCGCGGTTAGATCTTTCCATCTCTCTCTTTCATTTCATTTCATTACTTTACTTGCATTGTTAATTTAGATCTACTTATATTTGTTCATATTGTTCAAGAGTTGAGTTCACATAAAGTCGAATCTAAGTCTTCAAAAATAAACAAAGTTTTTAATAAAAATTAAAAAAGACGTAAAACTATTCAACCCCCCCCCCCCCCTTCTAGTTTTCCACAGTTATCCCAAACGCCCTTTTAAAACCCGTGTTTTTCGTAAATTAGTTTTACGCACACAATTTGACACTTAATCTTTTTAAGAAATATTTTCTTTTGATTTTCCAAAGACATCTTCAAGCTTGTATACAAAGTAATATTTAACAACAAAATTTCTAAGTATACTTAGCGAAACATTTTTCATATTATGTTCTGCTTCAATGGTAATTTGATACATGGATCGTACTCCATTTTAAAAACCATTTGTTTTGAAAATAAGAGCCACGAGGCTCTGATACCAATTGTGAAAACGTAGAGGGGGGGTGAATACGTTACCGTTTTAAAAAACTTAAAACTTGTTGTATCAAATGTCCATTTAAGCTTGTTCTAATATGAAAGATGTTTCTAACTTGCATAAGTTAAAACATGTTGTCACACAAGTATTATCAACAAGTCACACCACAATCAATCACATAATGCAAATATAAAAGTAAAGAAATAAATAAAAGAAAGCGCAAACCGAACACGATGATTTATAGTGGTTCGGTCACGGAGCTCCTCTCCGCCCTACTCCACTCCCCGAGTACCCAACTCGAGAGTTACTTCACTAGATCAACAAGCTCCCTTCTCGGCGGAGAAAACCTTACACACGTCGCTTACACTTTTTCCGGTACAAAGCTAAATACCTGGTTCTAGTTCGAGGTAGAACCAACCTAACGTCGCCTATACAATTTCCGACACTAAGCTAGATGTCGAGTTCTTTTACATGGGTACAACCACTCCCGTCGTCGCTTAACTTTTTTCCGGTACTAAGCTAGATACCGAGTTCTTTACAATGGTACAACCACTCCCGCTATGTTTTATGGCCCAACATAGAAACTTTGTGTTTTATTAAACAAACACATAAACCACCTAATCTAGTATGAATAGATTTCAATGATGATCCATGACATAAATGGGTCATGGATATGAATGCCTAATCTAAATGAACTTCCAATGTTAGGAAGCCTTCAATGGATGAAGATCATAAGCTCCCTAAACTTGTTGTGATGGATCTTCATATATGCATATGGAATCTACATGAACTTCTTGAATAAGAAGTCTTCAATCATTGAGGATGTCAAGTGCCCTTGAATCTTCATATGTTGGAATGCTTTGGTGAATGATGACTTCAAGATCAACTAACCTTCTTGGTGGATCAGGAAGTATGCAAGCTTATGATGGATGATGACATACGATCTCTAAGCTAGCTTCACAGGATCATTACGAGTGTATGCTTACAACATAATGAAAGTTAGTAACATTATGATCATTATGTAAAGGGTGATTAATGTGTGTTTCTACATGATAAACTACTGATCTAAATGTATGTAAGGGGTAGAGGAATTGTGTGTTCTAGTTAGATAAACAATGGGCTGCTATTTATAGCCAACAAGAATTTTGCCCGGCGGATTTGGCGGATCCCAAAAATTGGATCCGTTCTTTATACCATTTGGATCCGCCGGTGTCTGCCAGTTAATAGATTCTCAAATCTTTCCATATCTTACCATATCTTGCCATATCTTCAAAAGTCAACTTGTTAGCTTAAAGATCTATACAAAATATATTACAAATCTTCCAAGATATGCAAGTGATGCATGCCATGATGTCATGTTAAATATTTCTAATTTAAGAAATAAACATAAACATGTAAATGTATATATGTATGTAACATGTATCCTAGTGATCATGTAGCATGTATATACTAGCTTAACTAATATATGTTTACCAAGATGTATCATGTTAGTTTGACACTTAAAGTGTACTTATCCTATTAGACTTAGGAAACATGATGTACAAGTAAAAATACTTGTTTATGCAAAGGTGTAAAATGAGGTTTGATTGGTCCGATCAAAGTATATCACAAGTCAACCTTTTACGGAAAAAGGTCAACATGCAAATCACAACGCAAATCAATAAATAACCGGATAAGTGAATACCCGGGTCGTAGTCCCAACGAGGCGTGAAATTGAGGATATCGTTTTTGGTTTGGTATTAAAATGCTTGAAATATGGATTTTTACTTTTTGGTTTTTAATATCTAATAAAACAAAAATTAAGAAACGCGAACGGTAATCTAAAAACGAGCCTAAACGTAAAAATATTTAAAAATTAACCCTACGGACGCAAATTTAATTTTTCTAAGTCCTAAATGATAAAATAAAATTTTGAAAAAAAGAATTATATTTTATTGATTTTTAAATAATTAATTATGAATTAAAAACTATTAAAAAGAAAATAAATAATTAAAAATACTTAAACTATTGAGAAAAATCTAAAATTTTTTGGGAAAGTCCTAAATGATCTACTGAGTTTAAGAAAAATGAAATCAATAAGCCAGCTTATCCAGACAAGCTGGAAATAAGCTCAATGTGGCTGATAGGCTTAAAGAGACAAAAGGCATTAAAAGAATTAATGGTGCAAGGAATAAAGAAAAAGTCCCTAGGGCAAACGGGTGAGGTGTTGATGGTGAGGGCTGGGAGACTGGGGTTCGACCCCCAGTTTTTCCAAAATTTTTACTTATTTTATTTTTTATTTTTTTCTTTTTGAAACTTAACTAACTAATGAAGATAAGTAAATTTCACAAAACAGCTTATTAAAGAAACCACTAATAAGCTAAGTACTCAAGCAAAATGAGCAACAGATTTAAAAAAGAAAAGAGAAAAAGAAACTTTGTGAACAAAAGAAAAGTTATAAAATGAAAATGCTCAAAAGCTGTAATAAGCTTTGAGCACCAACCAAATAGGCTAAATTCTATTGATTCTAACCTAGTTAAACTGAGGGAAAATAAATAAGCTATATAGATTCAAATAAAATCAAGTGGGACAAATCAGTGGGCAATGTAGGGAAAACAAGCAATAAGCAAATAAGCAATGGACTGTTTAAGCTATTTTAAGATGAACTAAATGAAATAAGCTAAATGAGAATTGGATTAAACTAATTTAAACAAGCATTATCAGCAATCTCAGAATTCAAACACAAATAAGCACTTAGAATAAGGGTCTGCTGATGGCATAGTGGGCTGATAAAGGGAAAAATCAAGCAAAGGCCAAGGATAAAGTACTAATAAGCTAATTTTAAAAGCTAAGTTAAAACTATATAAGCTAATATCTAACTAAATATGATCTAAGTTAACCAAAAATCTATGAATAAGCTACTTAAACCAGCAAATAAGCACTTTAGGGACTTAAAAAGACTGAGGGTCTGCTGGGCACTGTTGGAGCAGGGGAAAAAATAGCTCTTTTCAAGCTGCTCACAAGCTAGTAAAAGCTATTCTAGAAAAATTATAAAAAATACTAACAACTAGATTAGCAAGCCAAGTGTAAATGTACCAAGTTTGAGCTTATAACAACTTAATTTGAACAAATGAAAAATCAACAAAACAAGCTAAAAAGTGAGAAAACTGAAAAATTGTGCAGATTCTTGGTTTTAGGATCTCAGAACATGCAAAACTCAATGGCACACTACCACACTTTGAATTCCTATTTTAACAACTATAGTGAGCCTATTTCTTTGCCAAAAAGGATTTCCAAATAAGCTCAGCTTTTTATGAGCTTATAAAGGCAGTGGAGGTTCTAAATTTTGCACTATCTATTCAAATCCACAAAAAGCTCAAAAGAACTTAAACTCCTACTGAAAATAGCTTATACAGACTTAAATAAGCTCAAGCAAACTTAATGAAATGGCATATGAATAGTAACTAGCTATTAGGCTATTTTTTTGATTTTTCTTGAATAATTAAAACTTAAACTGAATTAACATTAAAAAGAGTAAATTACAATGCTGGAATGAAAAATAAGCTAAAAAGTACAATTACCTTAAAAAATAAGCTAAATAAAACCTGAGTTTCTACTGTTACATAACTAGTCTATTTATACTAAAAAAAATCTAGGGTTTCTCTCTGGGTCTTGTGTGCTTCTTCTGTGTGTGTGTTTCAGCTGCTTCTTGTGCTTCAATTCCAACCTTTGGATATTTCTTGGTCCCCAATTCAACCAATCTCAGCCGTCTGATCAGTCTTCTTATCCTTGGATTGCCAACGTGGCAAGGAGGGGGGAACAAGGTCATGTGATGTTCTTTTCGACTGTGTTGAGGTTGAGAGTGACGGGTATGGATTAGCAGAGGTTTAAGCGGGAAAGGTGAGAAGGTTTAGTTAATGAAAATGATAAATAGTGATTTAGGGATTTTGACTTTTTATTTGACCCCGTTGTTTTAGTTTAAAAGGTTGGGATTGGGCTTGTGTGGTGGAATGGGCTTGGGTTGTGGTATATAGGTGAATATTGGATCCAGTTGGTTTGTTTAGGATTAGGATTTAAGGATTAGTTTTAGGGATCATGGTTGTAAATTGTGTAAATTTAGGGACCATATCTGCCATTCTACAAAGTTCTTCAAAGGACCAATATATTGTGTCAAGTAGAAATAATCCAAGGGTTGTTTTGGGATTTTTGAGCTTGAATTTAATCCAAATGAAAAATGTCTTTCCTGGCTTCGATTTTTCAGCTATTTTCCATTCCAAGCTTGGTTTTGTCCATATTTTCCCCGTTTTCAATCCTTTTGTACCTGAAACACATAAAACACAAGCCAAGGATATTTGCAACAATATTTGGTCCATTTGGGTGTTTTTGGTCATTTTTGTGGGGTTTTTCGGGTATAAAATGATGAGTAAAAGGCCACTCATCAAGGTTCTAAGTAGAATGATTAGCCTTTTAAAATACTTAATTTCCTAACCGTATTTTAAACATTCTAAATGGTTTGTTAAGGGTTTGATCATAATGCCGCATAACAAACATGTATGAACCTGTGTTGTATCATACGAGGACTCGAGAGGTGTTGAATGTATGTTGAGACAAAATAAGATTACAAGTAACTTGTACATTTTACGTTATGTATCAAGTTACATGTTTGTCATCAATCAAAACAAACGAGACTGCTTGCACTAACAATCTCCCCAACGAGGCTGTTTGCACTAACAGACCTTTTCGAATAAAATGTCTTTCATTCATTGATTCAAAACATGCTAAATGAAATCTCATAGTAACGTCTCGTCCTATTTGCACAAGTCAACGACATTACTTCCGATTTCAGGCGATTGATTTAGCTCATATCAGAAAGTTTTAGGAGCAGTCATTGCATTTGTCTTTCTGACTAATCCTTTTCCTAGGACCCTTGAGCCTCACTTCTTAATATTTTTATTATTATTGTCTTCCTGTCAATGAACCTAAGTGAGTTTGGTACCAGTGATTTAGTCATATTGGATATATACTTAATTAAATCACGACACACTCGAACTTAGCGTTTAACAATGCACTTCATTTTACAGTTGAGTAAAATGGAATTTTCTAATAGATAAGAACTGTGACTCCTCGTTACTGATTCTCCTAAGTCCATGAGAACTTCAGTACAAGCCCCTTGAAATCGCGATATAGTTGCGCGTTTTCTGATTTGAAATCCCTGACTTCAAATCTTTTAAGTCACATGGCTTCTTTATTTTTTACAACAACTCAAGATCAACACCTCTCACGTGCCAAACTATCTTGCCCCATCAGGCAATGTACGTTTGTCCCAGATCTTGATATCCTCCCACTTAATCTTGCAATACTATGAATTATCCCATAGATCATCCCAGATCTACAATTCCTATCATGCTTTGTACTTTTAGTTGAATGATCTAAAATTAACTTTTCATGCTCTCGTTTCCGTTGCCCAACTCTGAGCTCCTCTGATTAGGTCCAGTTAAGGACTTTCGGCTCGAGCACATTAATTTTGATCTTTATTTAACAAGTATTAACCCAGTTAATTGTTATTCCCATAAAGCATCTTTCAGCCTTATCAGAACATTCCAAAGTAGCACGAGATTTTAATCATGATCTACAAACTCATTCTCTTCCGAGTTTGACTTATAGATCTAAAATGCTACCTTTTAGCATATGGGCTTTACTCATTCTCTAGATTTCTAGATATACCATCATTTGAGTATTTCTCTTTCACAAGAAATCTTCTTTATCAAATGTTTAAGATATTTGATTGTATTGCTCGTGGGGTATACGCCTTGATTCCATCAAGACTCGAGATAGGCACGATCTTCAAGTATTAAGAGTTCTATATTATTCAGATTCTAGTAGAAATGTTTACTTAGCCATTCTATGACTTAATTTCATAACGACGAACAACAGCAATGATACTACACGTGTTTGACCTAATTTCATAACAAACTCGCTTTATTTAAGTTGTGGTAGGGCCCGCAATGGTTTTAATTCACACAGTATGGTTGTATGGGTATGTGTGTTTTGGTATAGTGGAATCTAATAAAATGATGACTTGGGGAGGATTAGTTACACATATGTATGTATGTAAAATAAATAAATAAATAAACTAAAAAAAATCTTTTTTTAAGTATCAGTTACAAAAATCGTCCCTGTGGTTTAGTATGAACTTAAAAAGACGATAATACCCCTTGCGTGACACTCACGTGCCTTGACCTAACGATCAAAACAGACGGTTGTTTGGTTAAAGGACCGGTCAATGCAAAATAGACAATCACAAGGACGACTGGTATAATTATTGAGAGTTAAGGACGAAATGTGCAGCTTTAGGTAAACCAAAAAACAATTTATATAATTAACTCTTGAATTTATATTTAAACTTCGTGTGCAATATACTACTAGTATAAAAGTTAAGGGGATATGATGGCTACTTTATAAAGTAGGAAAGTTACCTACTTTCTTTTATAAAAAATTAAAAATATTTACAATTAAGCCCCTTCATTATATTAAAAATACATGTTTTCCTCTTCCTTTACAAAGAAAAGTAGACAACTTTCTTACTTTATAAAGTAGGCATCATTTCCCCTAAAAGTTATTTTGTGCAAATAAAGTAATTATATTTGTTAGCAAATAAAGCCGATCTATTTGGTATCTAAATAAAATAAATGATATTCATGAGATATATTATTGACCAAATTAAATAATTAATTAAGGTAATAAAATCAAGCGTAGAATTGCCGCGTATATTTGAGTTGCCGCCTTTTACATGTGTTTGTATATATATCTAAGATACATGCGATACATAGATTAAGAAACCCAACAAAGTTAGATCGACTAACTGTTTCCCAAATAAGAGTGAGTCGATATGAATTGCAAAGTAAAATCTGAATAACTTTATTATCGGTCTAACCTTGTAAACATTACATGTACATGTCTATTTATACTAAACGAATGGTTGTGTTAGAACCATCGTATCTGTTCACTAAAGAATATGTCTGTTCGAATGGCTGTGAACCAAACGACACAATGGTTCGGTTCTGTAACCGCCATAACTAACAACTAAAATAACTAACTAACTAACATAACCAACTTTCGGTTATTAACTTTCCAACGAGCAACTTTGGTCCTTCATTTCTTGTGTCTTTAAATCTGGAGCAATGTCGAGATTATATACTCACATTCTCCTCCTTAATCTTGATCGTTGCTTCGTCCTAAGTCTTGAACTCCGAGCATTTGTCGCATAGTTACGAACTTAAGTCTTGGTAAGGCCTTTGTTAAAATGTCTGCTCTTTGTAGTTCTCCATTGATGTGTTCCACATTGATATGACCATTCTCTACGCATTCACGAATGAAATGATAGCGAATGTCAATGTGCTTGCTTCTTCCATGAAATACTGGGTTCTTTACGAGTGCTATTGCTGATATGTTGTCAACTCTAAGCGTTATCCTTTTTTCTTGCCATCCAGTTAATTCACTAAGTAAACGTTTTAACCACAAAGCTTGACATGCTGCTCCAGTAGCCGCCATGAATTCTGATTCACATGATGATAGTGCCACTGTAGGTTGTTTCTGAGTACACCAGGTAATAGGTGACTCTCCAAAGTAAAATACGATTCCAGTAGTTCCTTTTCCTTGATCGGTGTTGATTCCATAACTACTGTCGCTATAACCTGTAATCTTGCAGCCGCCTTCTTTCTTGTATATGATTCCATGCTCCTTTGTTCCTTTGATATATCGGATTACTTGTTTTATTGCCTTCAGGTGAATTTCCTTCAGGTCTTGCATAAATCTGCTGAGTAGTCCGACTGAGTAACTAAGATCTGGTCTTGTGTGCAGTAAGTACCTAAGACTTCCAATTAAGCTACGGTAGTAAGTTGCGTCAATTGGGTTTCCATTATCTTCCGCCTTGACCAACTTAGTGCCGGGATCCATAGGTATCTTCGTATCATTACTGTCCGTCATACTTGTTTCTTTCAAGATCTTGTTAATATATCCTGTTTGCTTGATTGAAATCTCTCCTCCTGTCTGTGTAACTTCTATCCCAAGGTAATAAGCTAGTAACCCTAAGTCGCTCATTTCAAATTTGTCTTCCATTTGAGATTTGAACAAGTCTAATTCTTTCTGTGGAGTTCCCGTGATTATCAAATCATCTACATATACTCCAACAATAAGCGTAGAAGTCTTGCTTCTCTTCGTGTAAACTGCTTGTTCGAGATTACATTTCTTAAAGTCTAATGACTTCAAGGTTTGATCAAGCTTCACGTTCCAAGCTCTCGGTGCTTGTCGTAAGCCATACAAAGCTTTAGTTAGCTTGTAGACTTTTCCTGAGTTTCCTTCTTGAATGAAACCTTCAAGTTGTGTAACATAGACTTCTTCTTTCAGTTCTCCATGTAAAAATGCTGATTTTACATCTAAGTGGTGCACTTGCCAACCATGATGTGCTGCTAGTGCTAGTATCAAACGAACTGTCTCTATCCTAGCAACTGGTGCGAATACTTCATCGAAGTCTATTCCTTGTTCTTGTACATATCCTTTTGCTACTAATCTTGCCTTATATCTAATGATCCTACCTTCAGCATCCCTTTTGGTCTTAAAGACCCATTTAAGTCCTATTGCCTTCTGATTTTCTGGCAATGTTGTGAGGGTCCATGTGTGATTCTTATTAATTGAATCCAGTTCTTCTTTCATGGCCTCAATCCATTTCTTATTTGTTGATGCTTCTTTATAATTTCGAGGTTCTTCTTCTGTGAAGAATAAACTAGGTGTTTCTACTTCACGTGCATGTTGGTAGATTTCTGTTACTTGTTTGAAACCTCGTATTGGTTGATCATCAAATCTATGGTCTGAGCTTCCTAATGAGCTAAGTGTAGCTTCATCTTCATTTTCTGAGTTAGGGTTGTAAGTGTATGTTTGTGGTGTAACTGGTGATTCGGGTTCTGGTATAGGCTCCGGTTCCTGATAAGTGTTATCATTGTTTTCTGTGTTAACTGGTGTAGGGTTTTCTTTGTCACCATCGTCTAACACAAAACTAGCCCAAAATGTATCTTCTATACTTGTATCTTTTCCATCTTTATCCCAATCCCACGGTTTTGTTTCCATAAACTGCACATCCCTACTAACATGTTTCTTCTTTCCTTTCGGATCATATAGCCTACATGCTTTTGATCCTTCCTCTACTCCTAAGTAAACCATTGGTATGCTTCTATCATCTAACTTCTTCAAGTGAGGTATCGTTATCTTAGCATAAGCTGTGCATCCAAATATTCTTAGGTATTCTAGGTTCGGTTTTCTGTTGTAGAGGGCTTCATATGGTGTTTTATCTTCCAGGGCTTTGGTAGGTACCCTGTTGAGTATGTAAATGGCGTGTCTGACTGCTTCCGCCCAAAAAGTTAAGGATAACTTCATTGCTTTCATCATACTCCTAGTAGTTGATAAAACTATCCTATTCTTTCTTTCTTTCTACTACACCATTCTGTTGTGGTGAGTACGGCGCTGTTAACTGTCTTGCGATACCATTTTCCTTACAGTAGTTGGTGAATTCGTTAGATGTAAATTCACCTCCTCTATTTGTTCTTAGCATTTTCAATTTCAACTTCAACTCCATTTCTACCTTCTGCCTAAATTCCTTGAATGTGTTAAATGCCTGATCTTTCGAGGTTAGAAAGTAGGCCCACATAAAACGTGTACAGTCATCTACTAATAAGAAGATGAGCTTCTTTCCAGAATTTGTGGCTGGGCTTATGGGACCACAAAGATCTCCATATACCAAGTCCAACGGGTTCTTGGATCTGAATTTAGCTTTGTTTGGAAATGGTGTTCTGATGTGTTTTCCTAATAAGCATGCATCACATATTTGTCCTGCATGTTGTATTCTCGGTATCCCTTCTACTAGACCTTTTCTTGTCATCTTGTCTAATGCATCAAAATTCAGATGACCCAATCTAGCATGCCATAACCATGCTTGGTTATCTATGTTTGCTAAGAGACATATAGGTGCTTCAATGTGTAGTTTGATACTGTAAAGTCGATTCTTAGATCTTTCTACTTTCATCAACAAAGTCTTGTTCTTATCATACAAAGTCAGTATATTTTCATCCATGTTGATCTTGCAACCTATCTCGGTAAGTTGTCCTAGACTAAGTATGTTGCTCTTGAGGTTTGGAATGTAGTAAACGTCCGAAACTATCTTTTGTTGTTGGTTTCTACATCCTAACAATATTGAACCTCTACCCTTTATCTCTACATACGATCCATCTCCAAAACGAACGCGTCCAGTGATGCTTTCGTCAATATCTTTAAAATGACTCTTGGTTCCGGTCATATGGTTACTTGCACCATTATCTAAATACCATATGCTAGCATCTGTTGTAGCATACTTCTGGGGTTGTATTTGACCTTCGTTCAATAAAACTTCTTCAGTTTCATATGTAGCCATTAACAGTGATGGTTCTTCGTCTTCTAAAATAAGGTTTGAATGTTCCTGATTTGTTGATGGTTTTCTACAGGTTCTTTGCATGTGTCCTAGTTTTCCACAGTTGTAGCACTTTATCTTACTCTTATCCCACCCTTGTCTATCATTATTTGATTTATCTTTGTGAGATGAGTTTCCTTCATTCGAGTTGCCTTTATTTCCCTTATTCTGCCAGTTTCCTCGTGAGTAGTTTGATCTACCACCGCGTTTGTGAAAACGTCTTCCTTTCTTAGAGTGTTCGCCTTGTGCGAATAACAGATTATCCTGGCTTTCTACTTGTCCACCCTTTCGGAGTTTTATCCTTTCCTCGAATGCCTTAAGTTTTCCTACGACCTCATCTAACATAATGTCATCGAGATCATTTGTCTGTTCTATGGATGCTACTATCTGAATGAACCTATCTGGTGTGGAGTCTAATAGTTTTCGTACTAAAAGTGATTCATCCAATGTCTTTCCTAATTCTTTTGCCTTCGTGGCGTAGCCGTTCAATTTGGCTGTAAATGCATCCACCGTTTCATCTTCCTTCATCTGAAGGGTCTGAAATCCAATCATTAATGATTGTAACCGTGCCTGTTGCACTTTTTCTTCTCCAACGTGTCTCCTTTTTAACGATTCCCACAATTCCTTTGACGTTTTACAACTTGCTACTTGTAAAATTACGTCTTCGGTCAATGCTTGATACAGGAAGGCGGTTGTTGCCTTATCCTTCTTATCGTCTACTTGCGTGTTTTCCTTAGGTTCTATCGCTTCCCATAAACCATGTGCTTCTAATATGACCTTAATTTGTATAGCCCAAACAGTGTAATTTGTGGTTTTTAATTTTGGACATTGATATTGTGCGGTTGGTGTTGTAGGGGGTCTTGGTGGCGTAGTACCATTTGCATCGTCACCCGACATTCTAAAGGTGTTTATAATCTTCACCTTCTAAACGTATGGGAATTTCTAACTAGTGTGGTATCACTTAATACTACGGGAACAGAAATAGTTATCCGGGAATCCTAATATAAATTCTATGGATTTCTAATAGTATAAAATAAATATCTATACTATGTAAGTATGAAATGAAATCCAAAAGTTTGGAATTTTGTTGTGACCTCGTTGTGTTAGTCACACGTGTATTCCCTTCTTGTTGGTACTTGAATATTCCAACTAATGCTTTTCTTTGTCCCTTGTTCTTGTTTCCAAAGACAAACGGTACACCCTTTCTTTGATGTTGTCGACTTGCCTTTTTCCTATAACCACTTCGTACCACGTTGCTCTTTCTCCTTTGTGTTGATTTGAAACAATTCCGTGCCCTAGACTTTTATTTTTCTCGGCTGTTTGTTTACCAAAAGAACTCGAAAGTTCTTGTTGTGTTGTTTCCAAATTCGTATGAACACAAAGCCACAAATACTCTCGGTATTTTAACCAAAACAAGCGTTTGCTTATTTCCTTCTTCTTACTACTCGACGGTAGTGAACCCAACAAAGTTAGCGAGTTTCTCAAACTTTGTTCCCTTCGTTGCTTGTCCGCGTTCCACAATACTCTTCTTCTTTATTCTTCCACACCGTATCTACACAACCTACGAGAATACTCAATGATATTCCATGCGAACAAGTGATCAAATTTGTTCCTATTGTCGTCCCTTGTATTGGAGCGTGTTCCTAAACAATCCTTGATTGTTTCTCTTCTTTTATCGGTACCTTCTCTAAATCCCAAGCAACGGAATCAACTTCTGTCCAAACGTTTGCGTTTGCAAGCGTGGATCTTCTATCTTTCTTATGACGTCTTCTACTTCAAAAATCTGTTGCGATAGATAACAACAACTAGGCCTACTATACGTTTTGTTGTATGATTGTTGGTTGCAAACAAAGAGACGTTTGTAAACAAACGTTAGTGTCTTTGTTTTATGCAGAATCACACACCCAAAAATAAACAAGTCACCACTTCAATTGGTGCCTTTTCGATTGCAATTCCCACACAAGTACGGTCGTGCACTACTTTCCTTGCGTTCAAAGTTATCCAGGCAGCGTATGATGATGTATACGTTGCATCTTCTTCTCCTGAAACAAGAGTTTCAGCGTGGTTTTCTTCTTTGTTTCCTTTTGTACTCGTTAAAATGTTTCTGTTTTGTTAGTGTAACGAGCGTGAGGCTCTTGATGCCAAATGTTGGTCCCAAATAAGAGTGAGTCGATATGAATTGCAAAGTAAAATCTGAATAACTTTATTATCGGTCTAACCTTGTAAACATTACATGTACATGTCTATTTATACTAAACGAATGGTTGTGTTAGAACCATCGTATCTGTTCACTAAAGAATATGTCTGTTCGAATGGCTGTGAACCAAACGACACAATGGTTCGGTTCTGTAACCGCCATAACTAACAACTAAAATAACTAACTAACTAACATAACCAACTTTCGGTTATTAACTTTCCAACGAGCAACTTTGGTCCTTCATTTCTTGTGTCTTTAAATCTGGAGCAATGTCGAGATTATATACTCACACTAACAAATTTCCAAACAAATTTCACACAAAAAACAAACCCTACACACAAACATGATGATAGCATCGCATGTTGAATCAGCCGTAACAACAATGGAGAAGATGACGATGATGATGACCATGACAGAGCAGCAGACCGAAAGCAATGTCATGTGTTCCCTTCAACTCAATTTACATCTCGAAGACGTAGTCCAGATTTCTGATAAATCAAAATCGGTAAGTTCTTGTTTTCTTTAGTTACTAAGTGAATCATTAGAGTTAACTTGTTAAAAAGTTTTTTTTTTATTTAAATATCTTTAGTTATGTGCTACTTCTCTAGTCCCCATACCTGGCCTTGCTCTCGCAACTCGCAAGATTGGGTATAGTCGTTGTTGTTGTTGTTGTTGCAGCAGAGCGAGGTTTTCTACATTTTATTTATTGCTTGAATATGTTCTTGTATTATCACATAGACTAACGTTTATTTATTTTATTCCAAAGGGTGCAAACAGTCCAAGCATACGCTCAGGAAGTCACACGGATATTGGAGCACGTAGATCAAATGAGGACCAACACATTGGAATCGATGATGTATCTAAGCAACTGGGTGATATTTATAAGTGGGGTCTCCCGAGTTCCTTTTATGCAATTTTTGATGGTCATGGAGGACCTGAAGCAGCTTCTTATGTTAAAGATCACATCACGAGATTATTCTTTGAGGATTCTGATCTACCACAAACACAACCAGAAGAATCACTAGATGAGTTGTTTTTAAAAGAGTTGCAAGAGTGCCAATCAAAAGTGTTTTTACAGGCTGACAAAGCTCTTCTGGACGAATATAGTATCAGCGATTATTGTAGAACCACAGCTTTAACGGTTTTCATACTCGGTAAACATTTACTAATCGCAAACGCTGGAGACTGCCGTGCGGTTATTTCAAGGAAAGGAGTTGCAAAACAAATGACTCAAGACCACAGACCGTCTTATTTACAAGAAAAGAAGAGAGTGGAGGAATCAGGCGGTTACTTTGAAGATGGGTACTTGAATGGTGAACTTGCTGTGACACGTATAAAATAAGGATGATTGAACTGTATATTTGATATATTGAAGTGATGATTTACAATGGAGATGCACAACATATATATATATATATACAACAGAGGATAACTTCTAGGAGAAACTTATGCTATTACAATAAATATGTTTGACTAATATTTTAGGTAATAGAGCTTGTGATCAGGAAGGAGAGAAATAAGGGATGCTTGATTATTCTTGATTAATTGGAGGAGATATTATCGGATCCCTTGATACGCCCCCGCAAGATGGAGGCTCCGTCGGAGACGCCAATCTTGGACCGAAATTTGACGAATGGTCTTCGAGAAAGAGGTTTTGTGAGAGTGTCAGCCGGTTGGTCCCCCGAATTAATGTGGTATACTTTGAGTTGGCCAGCCGCAACTTTTTCGCGAACAAAGTGGTAGTCAAGAGCGACATGTTTCATTCTTGAGTGATAGACCGGATTGGAACAGAGGTATGTTGCCCCCATGTTATCACAATATAGACTCGGTGAAGTTAAGGATGGGATGTGAAGTTCTTTGAGTAGATTTTGAACCCAAGTAACTTCAGCCGCGACATTGGCCAAGGCTTTGTACTCGGCTTCCGTGGAGGACCGCGAGACCGTTTTTTGCCGCGTAGATTTCCAAGACACTATGTTCGAGCCAAGATAGATAAGATATGCGGTTGTGGACCTTCCGCCATCATGAATGCCACCCCAGTCTGAGTCGGCGAAGGCGGTGATGTTTACAGGTTCACCTTTCTTTAAGAACAGCCCATGATGAATAGTACCCTTTAGATAGCGCAGGACACGTTTGAGAGCCTGCATGTGTTTTGTTGTAGGAGCATGCATGTATTGGGACAATTTGTTGACCGCAAAACAAACATCAGGTCTAATGAAGGCCAAATACTGTAGTGAGCCAATGATTTTTCGAAATCTTGTGGGATCGATACTGGATGAGCCATCATCTGAAGAGAGAGATTCTGAAGAGCTTAATGGTGTTGCAACATCTTTTGCTCCATCCATATTGAAATTGGTTAGTAGATCACTAATATGTCGATGTTGCGAGAGAAACATGCCATGAGTTTTTGGTATGACTTCGATGCCCAGAAAGTGGTGAAGATCTCCTAGATCCTTGAGAGAGAATCGGTTGGACAATAAGGTGACAAAATTGTTCATAAAGCTTGTATGGTTACCTGTTAAGATAATATCATCTACATAGACTAAAAAATACATAAGTATCCCATTAGAATTATAGACAAATAACGAGGCATCTGATTGAGATTTTTGGAAACCGTAGTTAAGGAGAAATGATTTGAGTTCCATGTACCACACTCGCGGTGCTTGTTTGAGCCCATATAAAGATTTGCGTAATTTGCAAATGTGATTTGGAAAATGTGGGTTAGTAAACCCGGGTGGTTGGACCATGTAAACATCTTCATGCAAGGTGCCTTGTAAAAAGGCATTGTTGACATCGAGTTGCCTTAGACTCCAATTGTTAGACAGTGCAAGAGAGAGGACAACACGAATTGTTACGGGTTTAGTGACCGGGCTGAAGGTTTCAAAGAAGTCTTTTCCCGGTTGTTGATGGAAGCCTTTTGCGACTAATCGTGCTTTGTACTTAGCCACAGATCCATCCGGGTTGCGTTTGACACGAAAGACCCATTTGCAACCAATGGGTTTGTTGGTGGAAGATGGAACAAGTTCCCATGTTTGGTTGTGAAGAAGAGCATTGTACTCGTCATCCATGGCCTTCCGCCACAGTGGATCTTTTATTGCTTGGGAGACACAAGAGGGTTCGATGGTAGTAGGAAGCGGGTGGACAGTGGTGTTATTAACATAACTAGAACCATAGTATTTTGGATTCGGTTTCCGGTTTTGTGGAGGGAGTGGAGTGGGTGGGGATGGGGTGTCGTTTGTGGAGGTGGTGGGAATGGATGGAGTTGATGAATTTGTGGTTTGGTTGGACGGAGTGTCGTTTGTGGAGGTGGTGGGAATGGATGAATTTGTGGTTTGGTTGGACGGAGTGTCGTTTGTGGAGGTGGTGGGAATAGATGAAGTTGTGGTTTGGGCAGGCGATGGTTCGGCAGTTGACGGGGTATTGGTTGGTGAGGAGGCTGTAGGATCAGGTGAGGTCGAAGGTTGGGTTGAACAGGTATTGGTAGGGGTTGATGTAGGAGTGGTTGGATGGTGGGACATCGAGGTGGAGGGTGGGGTTGTGGCAGCGGGAGATGAAGGTGTAGAGGGTGTAGGTTGTGAGTGGTCAGGATTTGATGGTTGTGTTGGTGTGAGGGATGGGCTACTGTTGTTGGGAGCATGGTTATTTAGGAAGGAATTATATGTGTGGACAGTGGATTTGGAGGTGGTTGTGTGAAGAGGAAATTGGTGTTGGATAAACTCAACATGTCTTGAGTGGTATAATTTATTTGTGTTAGGGTCAAAACATTTATAGGCGGATTTTAAGGATGAGTAACCGAGGAAAATGCATGATGTGGATCGTGTTTGTAATTTGGAGGTGGTATAAGGACGTAGCCATGGGTAGCAAAGGCATCCAAATGGTTTAAGTTTGGAGTAGGTGGGAGTAACATTGAATAACACTTCATAAGGTGATTTGTTATTCAAGATTGTTGTAGGTAGGCGGTTGATGAGATAGGTAGCGGCTTGGAACGCATGAGACCAAAATGAGGATGGAAGATGGGCATAGTGGAGAAGAGCAAGGCCCGTTTCGACTACATGTCGGTGGCGACGTTCAGCCACACCATTTTGCTCGGGTGTGTGAGGAGGTGTAGTGTAATGGGAAATTCCATGAGTGGTGAGGAAAGGTTTGAGTCCAATGTATTCGCCGCCATTGTCTGTAAAAAGAGAAATAATGGGCGTTTGAAAATAATTTTCTACTAGCGACTTGAATTGTGGAAAAAGTGTTGCAACATCGGATTTTCTTTTAATTGGAAATAACCAGATATATTTTGAAAAATAATCAACAAATATTACGTAATATTTGTAACCGTCAAGGGATGTTTGGACGGGTCCCCATACATCCGAGTATAGAAGTTGTAATGGTTTGTGAGCAACAAACGAGTTTTTGCCAAAAGGTATTTTGTGACTTTTATTTGATGAACAGGAATGACAATGGAAAGACTCGAGTGACACTTTATTACCCTTAAGTCCTAATGTAGTCATTATAGACTTGAAGACTTGGAGCGAAGGGTGTCCAAGGATGTGGTGCCACGCAAGTAAGGATCCTGTTGAGGTTGTGTTGATTTGATGAGAGGTTGTGGTTGGTCCATAGTAAACGTCATTGACATTAATGCCCCGCATGAGAGGCGCCCCCGTGCGTAGATCCTTAACCAAGAAATGAAAGGGAAAAAATTCAACTGAAACTCGGTTGGTACGACAAACTTTAGCAACGGAAATAAGATTATTGCGAAGGTGAGGAGCAATCAATATATTGTCTAAGAAAAGAGGCCGCGAGTTTGTGGGGAGAGTTTGTTGGCCAATATGTGTAATGGGAAGAGATTTACCGTCACCCAAAACGATCTCATCCGGACCACCGTATTCGGAAAGAACATGCACGGAGTTGCAATTGTTAGCGGTGTGATCGGAAGCTCCGGTGTCCCACATCCAAGGGTTCGAACCCGCCTGTGGAGAAGTGTGGTTTACAGTTGGATTTGTGGAAGGGAAATGGTTGGTACTGACTTGGTGTTCACGAAGGAATCTGCCAAGCTTTCGGCATTCCTTGGTCTCGTGACCGGGTATGTTGCAATAATGGCAAAAAAGGTTGGACCGATTGGTGCTCGTATTTGGTTGTGAAGGTGTGGGTTTGGATGACCAGGAAGGGAAGCGATTGGATGAGGTTTGGGTGGGGGTTGATTGGGATCTAGATGTTCGATTATAGGGTCGATTTTGGTTGATGCGGTGAGTGTAGTTGACAAGAGTAGAGGCCATTGATGGGCTGTGAAGAAGTGATTGCAGGGTGTTTGTGGATCGGAAAAAAAAAGACTCGTAGGAGTGTGTATTAGGCTCTTGATACCATATAAGACAAGGATGATTGAACTGTATATTTGATATATTGAAGTGATGATTTACAATGGAGATGTACAACATATATATATATACAACAGAGGATAACTTCTAGGAGAAACTTATGCTATTACAATAAATATGTTTGACTAATATTTTAGGTAATAGAGCTTGTGATCAGGAAGGAGAGAAATAAGGGATGCTTGATTATTCTTGATTAATTGGAGATATTATCGGATCCCTTGATAACACGAGCCCTTGGAGATAGGCACATGAAATCACCCAGTGGTAGTAACTCAAAATCACCTCTGACTGCTGAACCAGAGATGACCCAATGGGTGTTGAGCGACGATGATGAATTTATGATAATTGGATGTGACGGGATTTGGGATGTGATGTCTAATGAAGAAGCGGTGGACCTTGTTCGTCGTCAACTAACGCACCACAATAACCCTGAAAGGTGTGCAAGAGAACTCATAGATCAAGCACTACGCTTACACACAAGCGATAATCTCACTGTTATCGTGGTTTGCTTCTCTTCTCAAATAAAGTCTCCTCAGCCTTGGCGTCCAAAATTCAGAAGAAGCGGTCTGTAGACGCACAAGTGTGTTTCAAGACAACAAAGACCGGTGTTACTTAGAAGTCACAATTATTCAAAGTGGTTATAGTAATATTAATCTGTTTACGGCTACTTCAGATGAGTTAGAAAAAGTAGTCTGCTACGATTTTGTAATGAATTCAAACAATGAATGAATGAGTTATTTAGTTCCAATCATGCATATTTCTTCGGTTGATGACCTTGTTAGCTTGTTTTATTTTCCCCTTACAGCGTTATATTGTGATTGAAATTAAGTCATGCATCATGTTGAAAATACTACTGGTAGTACATGTAGCTTGTCAACCGTGAGATTGTGAGATTTTGTGCATAAGATCTATATAAGTCTTTCAAATATGACACAGCATATTTTTCACAATGATCATTAATTGGTAATTTTTTGAATATGACATACAATCTTGTCTCTGTGATAATAAGGAAAGGTCAAAGTTGTTGTATGTCATATTTGTGATCACTCTTCTTTAGCTATTCAGGAAAGCAAGTGCTCGTTCAAATCAAGTACGAACACGCATGAAGAACACACTCGATCTGTTTGAAGTGCTTGGCATATACATGAATGTGTCTTTTGTTGATCATTCTTGATAGTTTCAAGTGACTACAATGATTTTCTTTTACAAAAACTATTGTAGTTTCAATGGGTCACCTTTCTCTCCCTCATTTTTTTTCTTTTTTTAATTTTTCTCTATCAAACGTGACCTAAATCTTTAAGGCTAGTGTTAATAACAACCAACTTCAGTGTCGCTACTTTAGCGTCACGTCATTTTCTCTCTTAACAATCAACTTCACCACACCAACATCGTGTAATAAGACAACTAACTTCTATTTTATTTTATTTTTTCATTTTTTTTAAACACTAAAATTAAATTTTCATTAGTAATTAAAAAATATTACATTAGTTATTCAAATAAAACAAAAAACATTACAATAAAAATTAAAAACTTAAACTAATAGTCTAAATTATATTTCTCCTTGATTTGTTGTTTCATCTCCATCACCGTTTCTCGATGTCTTCCGGTCAAATGCTTATCGGGACTATGATAAAACAAGATGTATTTTTGCATTGTTTTTCCTGTTGAAAGTTGAACATTTGACATTGTAGCTCAAGTTCTTCTTGCCCTTGTGCGAACTTCTTTTCTTGCCATTCCATTTGTCGCTGCTTCATCTCCAAAACAGACGTTCGGTCTTCCTTTTTTAGGGAAAAGATACCCGAGTGGACACTTTTCTGTTTATCGACTAACAAATCAACAAATGGTGCGGGAGCAGCACCCCTCAAGATTCTGATGGAACGGACGAGTATGATGTTTTCTTCTTAGCTCTTTCTCTACCTATTGGTCGAACTTCTCAAACCTCTTCCTCGTCTGAATCATCCGCTTCGTCGTTGAGATTAAAACCACCATATATTGAGTCCGATGTGTTGACTGAGGTAGTTTCCTATGTCTTTGATGTTTTGTTTGCATTGGCTTTGGTTTTGTAAAATTTTGGCATTTCTATCTCTTGCCAGTTTTTATGTCCTCTCAAAAGTTTTCACGGCTCAACAAGTGTGAAGTTTTGAGCATACATCAGACGATATTCAGATATTGCGGTATCGAACACCCCTTGGTCATTTAACCTACTCTAGTTCCTCCTAACAACATTATCGTAAATCGCGCATAATTGACCAACTTTAGAACAAATTTGTGATTTCCATTTGCAGTTGAGGGCATCGTAGCCTCTTCTTCATCCCCCATTTCCCTCTCAAAGTATTCTAGTACCTTTGTACTCTTTTGAGCATTTCCTTTGGCACTATTTTTGGACGTGTTGATCCATGCTTTACACAACGCTAACTCTTCCACTTGGGTCCTTGAATCTATAATGTTTTTTTTTGTAGTCGTCTTGCCTTTTTAACGTCTTTTTGACACCTTATTTTTTAAGATAGGTGTAGGGTATTAGTGGTAACCCGCATGGCCTATAAAACATGCAACAGTGAAAAATAAATAAGTAAAGGCCATTCAGCCAAAACCCTTGATAGACAAATCTCCTAATCAGTGATGTAACTTGACTAACACATAAGAAGGTTGTTTATAGAATTACTTACTCGATCCTGCAACTGTGTAAGATTCTTGACCTTCTTTAACTGCACGGAATGCCTTCGTCTTATTCTTGATGCTACGAACTTCTTAGGGTTTCTTGGGGAAATCACCACTTGGACTGCGTTAAGTATCCACCGATACTGCACAGGCAGAACTTGGGCTACGAACCAATGCAAGGTAGGCGAGTACAAAATCGGTTAAACACATGTCGACTAGAAATCAACTAGTAGAAGTCAACTAAATTGACTTGTGATCGACTTTGGGAACCGAACCAAAGGTGTAATGGTTTCGGCCCTTTTGTTTTTGGGTTGATCGCACGAGAGAGATGAGGAGAGAGGAGAGAGCTTTTAGGGTTATTATGATATCTTATGAATCTATTATAAAGCCTTGATATTTATAGGATACTGTTGGGTATGCTTCTCACCAGAAAATGTGACAACATATTTGGGATTACATTATCTATATTGTAAGGCACAAACACAAGGACTAGAACCATCATTTATGTAAAGTCTTGTGTTTGGCCCTTTATATACCCTCCTAGACTTCACTAGGAGGGTGAGCTTGTGTGTTATCCTTTCACTTTCCATTTCATTAATAATAATACAAGTTTCCATCTCTCTCTCTCTTACATTTTCTCTCTCTAAACTCTTAACCATGGAGATGATGTTCTTTCATCTTCCAAGACCTCCCGATTCACAATATAATCACCAAAACACGATCCAACAATTGGTATCAGAGCCATGGTATTAGTTTTGGTTGATTTGTGTGAATTTATCTTGTCAAAATCGTATTTTTTTCTGTGGATCCGAACTGTTTGAATGCTATTTTTATGTGGATCTGAATTTTTTTGAAGCTGTTGCACCGCACTGGTCAATATTTTATTGTCATAAAGTGCTATAAACAGTTTAACTTTTTTATGTATCTGGTCCATATTCAGTCCTGTATACATCTTTATCATTTTTTTTGTGGGACTGATTTGATCATTCCGTGAAGATTTATGGTTGTTATGTGGTCAGAAAAAGGGTCCGATAGGTGGTCTGATAAAACTGGTCTGAATCTGGTCGGAAAACTGGTAAAAAATGAGATGGCCGGAAAAGTTACCGGAAAACTCACCGGAAAAGTCATCGGAAGGTTTTTTTCGCAATTGCTTGTATAAGTAATTGCGAAAAACCCTTTTTCTTTTCGCAATTCTGGACTGATATCGGAAATGCTTGTAAAGCATTTGCGAAAAACCCTTTGCTTTCGCAATTGTTCTTTCGAAATTACTTTTTCGAAATTGCTCTCGAAAATGTTTTTCGAAAATGTTTTTCGCAATTCATTTTTCGAAAATGCTTTTCGCAAATGTAACCTTTCGCAAATGCTCTGGTCAACGGGTCAAACTGGTCAACGGTCAAAATTAAAGAAATAAAAAAGAAGGAGATGAGATGCAGAATAACAGACCATTATACGAACCAATATCACCAATTAACTACAACAATCCAACAACAAATCCATATCATATCCTAAACCCACCTCATCCAACTAACAACATCACTCGAAACAAATAAATAAATAAACAAAGATATCAGCTCATCTTTTCGTGTATCTCAAAGAATTATCAAACCTTGGAGAGGTCAAAAACACGAAAAATCATTCATCATCGATCTCTATTGAAGCCTTGCTTCATTTAAATATCCAAGCTAGTAAGAAAAGATGTATAACAAACGTGTTATCATTTTTTCTTGGCTCGGTTAAAGACCACAAACAAAATCAAAAATACACAAACAATACCTACCCGAGACCATTAAGATCTTGAAGCCAATCTTCACTTCATTATCTTTTCGAAGCTTTGTGTGATTCGAATAGGTTATATGCTGAACAATTATAAAGGGTTTGTTTGGAATTGTTGCGTTTCGTTGTGGATTAAAGAAGAAGGATATAAGCTTGTTTTATGGGTCGTTCATTTCAGCAGAGATAATGAAAGCAATTAGCTTATTTTGGATGATGAAACTGAGATTGAGATGAGTGTTGACTTGGAAGAGTGGGTTTGGTGAGAGAATATTATACATGGGGGTGGATTATTACGATATTAGGGTTTGAGTTGGTGACTGCTAAGAAGAGTGTGAAAGAGGCGGAAATATTATCAAGTGTGATTAGGGTTAGGTGGTTGTGTATTGTTATCCTTAATATACCCAAATATTAGGGATTTGGACGGATTGTATAGGTTGTGATGTTGGATCCGATTTTGGGCTTACAAGACATGGATTCAAAATGATAGATGATTGGATTGGGCTTATATTTCACTAATTGGTTAAGGGTCATCCGTATGTACTCGTATGTGCATAAGTGCCATCCGATTTTTTTTTAAATATTGTCAATTTTAATTATTATTCACGGGGATACGTTTTTGACAAGATCGGGATAAAACCATTATCATAGTTCACTTAAACCGTCAAAAGGCTAGTGTTGGGTATTGAACCGCAAGATGTGACTACGGGGATAATTCTTTATTATTTATTTGAGGTTGAAGTGGAATATCACGGGTGCGTGTACTTAGTATCTTGAAGATATCGGGGTTGGTTGGATACATGATTCTTCGAGATCCTTGTTCGAGCTTTTAACCGTCAAAATGATTAAGACTTGAGTTATCTAGTTATACCTGATGTAAGGAGTTACGTTGTTGTGCTCACAGAGTATAGCTATCACTTTAAAGGAGTTACGTTGTAGTGCTCAAGTGTCACACAAAGATGTGGATTATTCAAGATGGATTCATATACAGTAAAGGATGGTTGGATGGGTATATGAATCGACCTATGCTTTAAAGAGTTACGTTGTAGTGCTCAGTATAGGTACTTAGTCAGACAATAGTGCAAGTTTAAGTCACAAGCTTGGGTTATGATGAACTCAAATAAGTACATTTTATTACTATCATTTATCCTATTAATTTGACTTGTTTTATTATATTATGTATGAGGATTGATACTTAATCGTTTACTTTTGTAATTCTCAGTTGAAAACAAGCATTTGGTGAAACTTGGCGATTTTGGACTAATTATGGAGCAAAACATGCAAGAAGTTAAGAGTCTACTAAAATGCACAAGATCAAGACTAATCTGCTCCAGATGCGCCGCATCTTGCTTATCACATACGGCGCATCACTATCAATATTTCACCAGATACGACCCAAGATACAAGAGGACATGCGCCGCATCCAAAGATAAAGATACGCCGCATCTTCTGGCGGTGTACGAATATTCCTGAATATTATAATCTTGGACCCCACGCGAAGTTAAGTAAATGCGCCGCATCTACTTACTAGATGCGCCGCATCTTACCCTCAGACAGAAACTATAAATACCCCAAGACCAGACGAATTTCAGGAGGCATATATATAATATACGAAGACCGAAGTAAATAAACCAAGGACGAATTCAGTCGAATAGCAAGCACAAGACACACTCAAATCAAAGATACAAGAGCTGTAAGAAGGTGCTGCATGTGTTTAATTCATTAAGTAGTTTTGTTTTATTGTGTTAGTAAACTTTAATTCATCAAGATTGGTGGCTTGTGTAATGTGACAACGGAAAGATTGCACTCCCTTAAAACTGCTTTCTCATTAATTAAAGTTTATATGTTGATGTCTTTGGTGACTTTTATTAGTGCATTGATAACCTCTGTGGCTAGCTGAGCGTTGATCGGGTCGCCATGCCTCTGCCCTCGCCTATTTATTAGATCGCCTATGCATTCTATGGTCTGTAGAAAAGTAGGAGAAAGATAAATAGGATAGTCATAAGTAATCATTAAGGGTTTACTCGCCGATAAGATTAGAACCAACGAGAAAGGACTTAACCTCGGTGCGTTGCATCGAACTATACACTTCATATAACACTAGCAATAAAACAAGTGACAAACTACTTATCATAAGGACAGCCCTCTTATTGTCTCGAGTATTTATCTGTGTACGTGTGTGTTATTCGCTGATTCGTGCCTATTGGTTTAGTTTATTATTTAATTGCAACCAAATCGTGCCAGTCTCTCAGGCTGAACCCCCTTGCGTTAGATTAGGTTGTATAGCTAACTTAATATATTAAAATACTGATTAGAATAACTAGATAATACGTTCCACTCTTAGTGATCGACACTCTACTTACCATTATATTCATACTGACCGGGTACACTGCTCGTTAAGTGTGTGTGTTATTGATAAGTCGGCTAAATATAAATTTAAAACTTGAGTAGGCATTAATACTGCTAAACCGCAACGACACATCGCACGCATCAAGTTTTTGGCGCCGCTGCCGGGGAGTGAATTGTTATTATATGTTAATTTGATTAGTATTTTAATTAGGTTTTTAATTTTTTTATCTAACCGCTAATTTTGTTGTGTATTAGATTAATTTGCATTCATTGTACTATTTTGCATATTTTCTGTTTTTGTGTGTTATTTGTTTGCTTTTATTTGTGTTTATTTTCGTGTGTTTTATTTGTTTTTAATTTTTCGTGTTTTTTTGTGTTCTGCTATCGTTGTACTGAGCTAAATCGAACGATACGGCGCATCTGATTTATCAGATACGGCGTATTGCGTTTAATTTTTATAAAATACAACGCGTTTAATTAATTCGATACGACGCATCTTTTCCCCAAGATACGGCGTATCTGTTTTTGATAAAAAAAATTTCTAAACGTTAACGATATACGACGCATCTGCTTTAGCAGATACGGCGTATCTATTATTTTAATTAAAAACAGTTTTCGAATTATTAAACAGATACGGCGTATCGATTTTTATCGATACGGCGCATCTTCTGAATCAAAAATCTTATATTTTGAAACGTAACGAAAATACGGCGCATTAACTTTTGTTAATACGACGCATTTAATTTTTAATAAATATCGATTTTTGATAATTAAAACAGATACGGCGCATTCTAATTTCTAAGCGGCGTATCTATTTTCTGAATAAAGTCTGATTAAATTTTAACGATTATAAGATACGGCGTATCCAACTTTTTGGATACGGCGCATCGTCTGCAGATATCAGTAACTTTAATTTTTCGTATTCCGTTTTCGTTGTTAGTTTTCTGATATATTACTTTCTCGAGCATACCCTACTGATAGTTTTGTGTTGATTTCAGGAAGTGCATGACCAGGAGTTCTACGAAGAACTTGATTCAACCTTTCGAAGATCCTGAGCGAGTCTTTCATTCGATTAAAAGGCTTTTCAACACAAAAAGCTTTGATACTTCAAGTTCATTCGAGCTTGATTATTTTTCTGAAGAGAAAGAGGAAGAAGAAACAGAAACAATGGGCGAAAACACAACTATGGAGGAATACATGAACAAAACCCGTGCTGATCACACTTCAGGAGTTGCTAGACCAAAGTTTGATGATAAGTCAAAGTTTGAATTGAAGGGTCAGTTTCTCAAGGAACTAAGAGAAAATGCTTTCAGTGGATCGGAACATGAGGATGCTAATGAGCATGTTGAGAAGGTCCTCGAGATTGCGGATTTGTTTACTTCAGAAGGAGTGACTGACGATCAAATCATGCTAAGAATCTTTCCACTCTCACTAAAAGGAGCTGCTAACAAGTGGCTAAGGAATGAACCTGCTAGTTCAATCACTACATGGGAAGATTTGAAGAGCAAATTCCTGAAGAGATATTGTCCACCTGCTAAGACTGCTAAAAAGATGGAGGCTATCAACAGTTTCAAGCAAGAGCCTGATGAAACTCTTTATCAAGCTTGGGAACGATTTAAAGATTTACTGGTAAAATGTCCTCAACACTATCTAACCGCTATGCAGGAGATAATATTGTTTTATCAAGGATTGGACGTGCCTACTAGACAAATCTTGGACGCTAAGGGAGCTGTGCCTCAAATGAGTGCAGCCAATGCTAGGAAAGCGATCCAAGAAGCTGCTGATCATTCTCAAAAATGGCACGATGGGACCTCTACTAGATCTAAGAGCAGTACTAATTTTGACGGGATTGCTGCTATTCAAGCTCAATTGGATAAAATAAGTAGAGAGATGAAGAAGCGTGATGAAAGAGTGTATGCTGCCCAAGTTGGATGTGAAAAGTGCGAAGGACCTCACTACACTAAAGATTACCCGAATAAGAATGAAAGTGAGACGGTTGAAGAAGCATATTACACCCAATTTGGACAACCATTCCGACCTTCAGGAAGATTTAGGGAAGCTACCCCGGGATTCTATCAAAAGAACAACTTTAATCCCGCTTATCAAGAGAGGAGGCAGACTTTAGATGACACTCTAAAGCAAATTATGGACGATGCTGCTAAAAGACATGAAGAGAATACTGCTATGATCAAAGAAATCCGAGCTTCAACGGACACTACTACAAGAAATCAAGGAGCTTCGATCAAAGCATTGGAACAACAAATTGGTCAAATGAGCAAAGTTCTCCAAGAAAGGGGATATGGAAGTTTACCTAGCTCAACTGAGACCAACCCAAGGGATCATGTCAAGGCCATAAGCACCACTGAAGAAGTCACTCCTTGCTTACCTAGAAGATCGATGAATGGTAATGATGGTGCAAGACCCGAATTTTTCTTTAATTCTTCAATCAGTTTAAGGAGACTACTAAAAGAAAAGACAAAGATTGAAGAGGAGATCAAGGCTACAATGAAAGATGAGAGCTCTGCAACCGATTTAAATGCCTTGCCTCATAAAGAAAAAGACCCAGGAAGTTTTACTCTACCTTGTTCAATTAATAATATATCTTTCAATAATGTGTTAGCTGACTTAGGAGCTAGTGTTAGTGTTATGCCTCTTAAGACATTCACTACCCTAGGACTAGGTAAATTAGCACCGACTAAGTTACTTATTGAATTGGCTGATAAAACGGTTAAAACGACCTGAAGGGATTGCTAATAATGTGCTAGTTAAGATTGAGAAGTTTATTTTCCCTGTAGACTTTGTTATTTTAGATATGCCCGAGGATGTTAAGATTCCTTTAATCCTTGGTCGACCTTTCTTGTCTACTGCCCATGCTAAGATTGATGTGTTTAAAAGAAAAATCTCGTTAAGAGTAGGGAATAATAAACTAGTCTATAAGTGCCAAGATCCTGTTAAAAGCATAATTAGAGGAGTCTATGTGCTAGGATTAAGAGAGCGTATGGACCTCGATCTTGAAGCTAGGCTCATGGGAGAAACATTGATTCAAAACAACTCAACTAATCCCAATCATGAGAACTTTGAGGAATTTATTGACCTTAATGTACCTACCGAACTTAGACGCGATGTTGTCAATGATTCTGATGATGAGTGGTATGATTGTGTAGTAATTAACAAACGTAGGAGAATAGTTGAGAAAAAGAGTTTGAATAATGATGTGTTTATTGAACTACCACCCCACCTTGCTTATTTATGCTTATATGATAATAAGAATTTCCCGTCTATCATTTTGTCATCTCTGCCCGAAAGGGACAGAACTTTGTTTATACAGATATTAAAGAAGAACGGCGTGGAAATTAAGGACGAGCAAGGAATGTTCAATATTACTGAATTGGGAATGAGGGAGCGCGATGTTTCCGACTCCTTCAATGATCGATATTAAAGAGCTGAACGTGAGTCTAACTTGAAGACTCTGGAATAAAGACAAGTGCTGACCGGGAGACAACCCGGATTTATCTTTTAATTTTCTGTTTGTGTCGAGTCAGTCAGGCCGCAGAGGATACGGCGCATCTCAATTATGAGATGCGACGCATCTCCTGCAATGGTCATATCTTACTTTATTTTATTTTTTCTGCATTTTTTATTTTCGAATTTAAAACTTTTTATCAGTTTATTTTAATGCGGCGTATCCCTGGTTAAGGATGCAGCGCATCTTTTATTCTGATCCGTAATTATTCCAGGCTCGATACGGCGTATCTTCTCCCATAAGATACGGCGCATCGACTGACCTGATGATTTTCATTTTTAATTTTTATGTTTTATTTTTACCTAACTACTAATGTATTATGCAAGTTTGAACCTTTCTTATCTTAGGTGTGTTTTGAAGCCTTGGTGGTATTATAGATTCCTGCATTTCCTGTGGATACATCGAATATGAAGCTTAAACGTTCTAATCCACAAGAAAGATGATTTTTGCTCTAATACTAATGGAGGATCATACCGAGCAAATCTCAGGGGAGTTTTTCTGTTCTAATTCTTTTATTTTCCAGTTTTTAACCTTTAATACAAACAACGAGGATGTTGTTTAACTTAAGTGGGGGGATTGGAGAAATTAGAACACTTAACACTTACTTGTCCTAAACTTTTCAAAATATGCTTAAAATGTGCTTAATATATCAAAATTTAAAATTTTTAGCATGTTTTTGTTTAAAGTCTAAGTTGCATAGCTGCACACATGACGTTATTTTCAAAAATTGTGATTTTTCAAAATTCACAAATCTATGAGTGTGCCTGTGACTTGTAAACTTTAGAACTTGGCTTGTATACTATTCGAGACCACCATAATAAGTATTATTTATATAATTGGAATGACTTGTCTAAATTGGTAAATTTCTAGGATTACACCCAAATAGCCTTTATATGTTATGTGTTATTAGCTAACTACACTGGTTAGTTAACCCCCGTATAAACCCTTTTTGTTACTCTCATTTTTAGAGTAAGATACCCCTAGAAAAACACTCAGAGCCATTCCTTTCGTTTCTTACACCTTTGTTAAAATGTTTCGTTACACCCTTGCACCTTAGCCTACCCTGTAGATTAGAATCCGTGGTTGGTTAATTGCTATAGGCAAAGTGTGTTTCCTTACATTACCTGTGTTCGCGTGCGTAATTCATTATCTATGGTTAGGTCGGGAAATTGCACAATGCGATTGGAGTGAAAGTAAATATTGTATATTTTTTAGTTTATTTTTCGTGTGTTTACTACTTTCACTATTACCGTTATTTCTGAAGTTATGAAAAATATGGAAAAATTATCCAGAATTATCATTATAGTGATGTGGTGAAATTTTACACATCTATGTTTATGTTTAAAAAAAAAAAAAAAAAAAAAAAAAAAAAAAAAAAAAAAAAAAAAATCGAAAAAAATAGAAAAGAAAAAGAAAAAGGAAAAGTTGGATGTTTGATTAAACCAACGATGTAAAGTTTTGTATTAAGTGGTCGATATCACCACTATTTGTTGTTATATATTTATGGATTGAAATGGGAGTTGGCAGTTATGGGAACGTCAACTAAGGTTTATTCTTTGATTAAGATCTTGTTGAGTATAATTCGTGTCTACCTAAAGCGTGTGTTTCAAGTGTTAAAGCGTGAGTTATTCAATGATATGAGTCTTATTCACGGGATGGTTGGGATAGTGATTAACCACACTTAGGATTTTAATTTATTTGTTTTGTTTATTTTTTATTTTTACACCAATTTATATCCCAAAAAAATTATCCATACCCTATTATTCTTTATCCAACCAAACCTTTGATTTATTGAGATTAGGGATTTGAGCAATCTTAAGTATCGTAGTCGTGGATTCGGCTATGTATTTATGATTTTGTCGCCCTTTTTGATATATTATTATTGGTGAAGTTTGGACCTATCTTTAGCCTGTTCGAGTTAAGGATTTGAGCAATTGCAAGTATCGTGTTCGTGGATTCGATCATGTATTTGTGATTTTGTCGCCTTTTCTGGAATTTGAGATCGATAGAGATTAAGAATAATTAACCCTTAAGCCTAAAAACCCTTTTACCGCTTTAGACTTGTTATTCCTTTGCTTTAGTGGGGGAGATGTGTATACTTGCCAAGCTTATGATAGAATATTCGTCGCGACTGGACAGTTAAACGATTAGATTTGCTTTTATCAAATTATTTTATTTTACTTCTAATTCGTTAAGTGTTTAGTTGTGTGATTATGACAAAAATGAATACATGCTTAAATATAAAAATAAATCCTAATATCTTTTAGGATACATTTTCATAAGATTAATTCTAAGGTTTACTTGGGGACAAGTAAAGTTCAAGTGGGGGGATATTTGATGAACTCAAATAAGTACATTTTATTACTATCATTTATCCTATTAATTTGACTTGTTTTATTATATTATGTATGAGGATTGATACTTAATCGTTTACTTTTGTAATTCTCAGTTGAAAACAAGCATTTGGTGAAACTTGGCGATTTTGGACTAATTATGGAGCAAAACATGCAAGAAGTTAAGAGTCTACTGAAATGCACAAGATCAAGACTAATCTGCTCCAGATGCGCCGCATCTTGCTTATCACATACGGCGCATCACTATCAATATTTCACCAGATACGATCCAAGATACAAGAGGACATGCGCCGCATCCAAAGATAAAGATACGCCGCATCTTCTGGCGGTGTACGAATATTCCTGAATATTATAATCTTGGACCCCACGCGAAGTTAAGTAAATGCGCCGCATCTACTTACTAGATGCGCCGCATCTTACCCTCAGACAGAAACTATAAATACCCCAAGACCAGACGAATTTCAGGAGGCATATATATAATATACGAAGACCGAAGTAAATAAACCAAGGACGAATTCAGTCGAATAGCAAGCACAAGACACACTCAAATCAAAGATACAAGAGCTGTAAGAAGGTGCTGCATGTGTTTAATTCATTAAGTAGTTTTGTTTTATTGTGTTAGTAAACTTTAATTCATCAAGATTGGTGGCTTGTGTAATGTGACAACGGAAAGATTGCACTCCCTTAAAACTGCTTTCTCATTAATTAAAGTTTATATGTTGATGTCTTTGGTGACTTTTATTAGTGCATTGATAACCTATGTGGCTAGCTGAGCGTTGATCGGGTCGCCATGCCTCTGCCCTCGCCTATTTATTAGATCGCCTATGCATTCTATGGTCTGTAGAAAAGTAGGAGAAAGATAAATAGGATAGTCATAAGTAATCATTAAGGGTTTACTCGCCGATAAGATTAGAACCAACGAGAAAGGACTTAACCTCGGTGCGTTGCATCGAACTATACACTTCATATAACACTAGCAATAAAACAAGTGACAAACTACTTATCATAAGGACAGCCCTCTTATTGTCTCGAGTATTTATCTGTGTACGTGTGTGTTATTCGCTGATTCGTGCCTATTGGTTTAGTTTATTATTTAATTGCAACCAAATCGTGCCAGTCTCTCAGGCTGAACCCCCTTGCGTTAGATTAGGTTGTATAGCTAACTTAATATATTAAAATACTGATTAGAATAACTAGATAATACGTTCCACTCTTAGTGATCGACACTCTACTTACCATTATATTCATACTGACCGGGTACACTGCTCGTTAAGTGTGTGTGTTATTGATAAGTCGGCTAAATATAAATTTAAAACTTGAGTAGGCATTAATACTGCTAAACCGCAACGACACATCGCACGCATTAGGTTATTTTACTTCAGTCTCAAATTCGTAATACTGGGTTTTCTCCATCAGTGGTCACTACAAAAAGCCGTCAGAATGATAATGGGGTCGGTAAAGAGTTAGATGAGAAGAGTATAGAAGAGTAGAGATTTTATCAGCAGTTGATTCTCACGGGCTATTTTTGGTACTTCACACATCTTTGACTAATTGGACATACAGGGTTTACGCTGCCTCCGTTTCCATCGTAACCATAGTGTGTATGCTTTCGATTCCGCGAAGACATTGTGGGAGAAGAGAGAGTAGATGTGCTTTGACTTTTCTTGCATTTTTTGCGAGAACACTCTTTTTCCAGATGTATCTGCATTCAGGGGGAAGAAATGTGCACATCGGGGACGCATAACAGACTCACGTGATCGAGCTTACAATTTTAGTACTACCAGAGAGACATCCGCAGAGATGATCAGTGGTTCAGTTTTGTGATTTTGGTGTACTCGTTTCAACTTTCGCAGGTTGTGAAGTGTGAAGTAGCCTACTTATGTGAGAAGATCTTGTTGATTTCTTGCATGTTACCCCCAAACGGAGTTTCCGCATTAAGCATAATTGTTACTGAGTACTAGTCAGATTTGCTTGGTGTGGTTTACGATGTCATCTACAAATTCCGCTGCGTACTTACAACCTTCAAAAGTTAGATGACATGTTAACTACATCAAAGTTTCGAATCTGCTGAAGACGGTTGACAGTTTGGGGGGAAGCTGATTCAAAAACTTCGACAAAAAGAAGTATATGAAGAAGCCGCTAAAGACATGCAGCATGAATTGGGGGGAAGTTAATTCAGTTCATGTATATTACATCATTTACCTACAAGTGAAGAAAAGTTCTCAAGCCGAGGTACAAGATGAAGACAAAGAGCGTCAACTGTAGTCATCCTTAGCACTTGAAGAGCTTATGAAGACCTTTCTTTATTTGTATTTGTACTTGTAGGAAATGATGCAAGTAATCCCATATGTTGCCACATTGGGGGAAGATTGTTGGGTATGCTTCTCACACGAAAATGTGACAACATATTTGGGATTACATTATCTATATTGTAAGGCACAAACACAAGGACTAGAACTGTCATTTATGTAAAGTCTTGTGTTTGGCCCTTTATATACCCTCCTAGACTTCACTAGGAGGGTGAGCTTGGGTGTTATCCTTTCACTTTTTCCATCTCTCTCTCTCTACACTTTCTCTCTCTAAACTCATAACCATGGAGATAATGTTCTTTCATCTTCCAAGACCTCCCGATTCACAATATAATCACCAAAACACGATCCATCAGATACAATAGAATCTTCCTAGTAAAATTAGGAAAACCCTAATTATCCCTTAAGTACACAATTTTAATAAGGGATAATTACTAATATACCCCAGTTGCCCTGGTGCGTTGCTTATCCGACCCGCTCACAAAAAGTTCTGATACTAGACCAGGGCAACTCGTCCGACCAACCATTGGATGACACGTGTCCGACCAATTGTTTGGTACGATGTATTTTTTTTTGGGCAACTTGTCATTTTTTGGGCAACCAAAAGGATATTTCTCTCATTTTACACCATACTCTCACTAAATTCAAAACTGCATATAACCTCTCACAACCCTCTATCTCTCCTCCAGATAAATCACAACTCACACCACCACAACCACCCAACCACCCGACGCCACCACCATCCGACGCCACCACCACCTGACGCCACCTCCACCGGACTCCATGAACACATAGCAACTTAACAAAATCCCTGGTGAGAACAAGGTAAGCATCGTTTCTATACACTTATATGACATGGCTTTGAAGTGGCATAAGCAGCTTCAAAGCATAATTCGTGGAAATCTGCCTTGGGTGAATTACAAATAGTTGATTTTGAAAAGATTTGATGAAAAAGATTATAATGCACAAAAGGTGTTTGAGGAAATGCCAGTTAATAAAAATCTCAAACAAGAAGGTACTATTCTGGAATTTAGCCCTTCGTTTCTTCATTTCTTAACTGATATGGATTCTGTTCATGAGTATAACTGGGCAAAATTCTTGCTTGATAAGTATGTCAGTTTCCCTAAGACCTAAGATGTTATTAATCGAGTCATCCCATTAAAGGTATGTCGCTTTTGTTAAACTAATCATTGCAAACAACCATATCATTCGTATATGTCTTGATGTTTTCAACTGTATTTATTGTATCCAAGCTATAGATTTCATACTTGTTGATGTTGTCGTAAGTCATAGCTTAACTTCCCCTCAAACAATCATGGATTCGAGTGAGATTTTACTTTCTGTTTTAGTTATGGTTTACATTCATAATATACTCCTTCTATACATAATCAAGAATAAATTGACCAATAAAAGGAAAAGCATTAAAAAGTAACTTCAGACGTGGTTTCGAACTTGCGATAATGTTGGTGAGCGTACTCTATGAATTATGATTAGGATATATTGCGTTATTGAAGAATACTTATATCTTCTTCATGTTCTTTTTGTACATATTTTTTGAGAAGATAATGAAAAAAGTTGTCTTAACATTATATTTCCTTGTCAACAGCACCATGTCCTTCTGGTTGGGTCATAGGAGCAAGCAAGACAATATGCTACAAATATATCGAAAACTCCCAATCCTGGAATGAATCAGAAACCAGCTGCAGAAGTAACCATGGCCACCTTGCAGCTTTAACATCATTAGTAGAACTCAGCTTCGTCCAAGACATGTGTAGTAAAGCGATGAATAGTAGCGAATGTTGGGTTGAAGGCAGAAGCACCAACGCTAGTAACAGGATTGACTGGAAGTGGTCTGATGATTATTATAAGTGGAATGAAACCCTCTTTAATGTGGTCGCACCTGATTTGAGGTCAAGCTGCAGTAATTTATCATGCCTCAGCTACTACGAGGAAGAACCAGCATCTCTTTGTACTATGTTGTCCAATAGAACATCATCTCTTGTGGCTGATAGATGCAACGTATCTCGCGCTTCTATATGCATGCTTGTTGTAGGTATGCATTCTTTCTAATGACCTTTAATTCATAACCTGATGTCATTGGATCAGAGGTTCTGTTACTAGTGTACTAATACAACAACTCCAAGCTTTTTTTCTTCTTATTGCCATGAACTATAGTTAATTATATAGAAATTTTCCCTTTGATATTTCTCTATTATAGGTAAATGGGAATGTCAGACACTCTGAGTAACTAGTAGAATTTGGTTCAGATTAAGTTAAAACATGTTGCCGATTGGTTTGTGTCAAAACAGGTGGTTGGGTTGACCCGGATCACCTTTTTCCAAATAGTTCTGGATATGAATAGGTGTGTTAAAGTTGATCACACAAACTATTGTATTATTATAATAATCACATATTTTGAAGAAAGCAATTTAGCAGGTTGTATGCATTCAACCCATTTAACCTGTTTTCTTTTCCGCCATTTTCTTTTGGTGTTATCTGCTTGACCCGTTAATGATGAACATTACCCCAAATCAACCCATTCATAGTAGATGGGCTAAAACATCCACCTTTAGTAGATATTAGATTGTTTAGATTATATATCTTCCTTTCTTTTCCAGAGAATAGATGTCAGCATATGCACTGCCACAGAGAATATCTAATTATACTGGCTATTGTGAGTGGACTGATTCTCTTCACTACATTTGTTGTGGTTATATGGCTCCTTGTGTTCAAACGAAGCAAGAGACGAAGAAAATCTCGGAAATTATCAAATCCCGCGGAATTAGCATTAGTTTCACCATCATGGAAAATTGGTAGGGTAGCAAGGCTTTGTCATGAAAATTTAGTCCCTGTGAAAGGATGCTGCTATGATCATGGTGATCGTTATATCGTGTATGAGTATGTGGTACACGGGCCTCTTGATAGATGGTTACACCATATTCCTATGGGCGGTAGGACGCTAGATTGGAGCATGAGGATGAAAGTTACCACAACTCTTGCACAAGGAATCACGTAAGTGATCTCAGTACCTTTCTTTTGTTGATACAGCTTATGTTATTCATGTTCACTACAATATTAAGGGTGGTGAAACAGTGATTTTGGGTAGACGTAAAACGGGTCAGGTTGACCTACCAACACTTTTTGTTCTCTTATCTGATATCATAACTAATCAATGTGGGAAATTGTAAGAATATTTCATCACAATAATCATAGAATTCTTGAAAAAAAAAACAGTCTATGAACTTGTAACTAGTAAGCATTTGTAATACAGTTTAGATTGCCTTTCGACCGGCTCAACCATTCGACCTATTTTTCATAGCCAGGTTAAAATATTTTATTTGGTTGAGTCTTGACCTGTTATCAAAAAAATTCACCGCCTCAAATTGGTCTGTTTTCACATGAACGGGTTTATGTTGCCTAATGACATCTATTACAATATGATATTCCTGATGATTAAACCAATAAAAACAGGTTCCTGCATGACAAAGTCGTGCACCATGACATTCGTGCAAGCAACGTACTTCTTGATGAAGATTTTGGTGCTCATCTGATGGGCGTTGGATTGTCAAAGTTTATATTCACCCTCATTTGACTACTTGGGATCCCGAGCTCTGCTTATATCAAGAGATCGCCCAGCATGTTGGAAGTACTTGTCTTTGGTACTATTGTTATTTATGCCTTTTGAGTTTGTGTAATATATTTGTCACCAAGTGTGTGTCACCAAGTGTGTGTTGGTGTTTCATGTATTTATGCTATTTGGTATGTTGTTTTTGTACGAGTTTATGGTTAGAGGAGAACAAATAGCTCTTGCAGTAAGTTAACAAACCAAAAAGTTGGCATTAAACCAATGTTAATTATCATGTATCATGTAATTTTTTTATTTTTTCTTTGCGCAACCATGTATCATGTATCTCGCCCACATTTGTGTTGTAAAGTATGGTTTTTTGGTTCCAAAGATTAGTTGCTATGATATGTTAACATACGTTTGCTGATTTATTGTTGGTTCAAGTCGTATACACGAGTTGTCGAGTTCTATGGCTTTATTGTGGAGTGAATGGTACTTTTTTATAATTGCATCGAGTCTAATTTTCTCTTTGTGTAATACATCTATTTCTGCAAATATTAAACAGGAGTATCAAAAACTGAAAACTAATACCAATAAAAAGTTACATTTCTAAAAAGATGAAATAGTTATGGGCAACTTTTGTATTTTATGGGCAACTTTTGTATTTTTTGGGCAACTTTTGTTTTTTTGGCAAATTTTGTATTTTTTGGGCAACTTGACGGATAAGCAAACGCGTTGGACAACTTTTTTATTTTTTGGGCAACTTTTGTATTTTTTGGGCAACTTTTGTATTTTTTGTACTAATTATCATTCTGCTGCTAACCTTAGCATCATGCTGCTACTACTCAGAGTTCCTACTGCTGAGAATTTAGTACTGCTTGCGATGGGCAACTTTTGTATTTTTTGGGCAACTTTTTATATTTTTTGTACTAATTATCATTCTGCTGCTAACCTTAGCATCTACTACTCGACATATGGCTGCCCTTTGTGATTTTCGTGCTGCTCGTTGTAAGATACTGCTGCTATACGTTTTTAATACTGCTCGTTGTAAAACACTACTGCTGCCCTTTATGTCCCTATCACCGTCCTTTACCGATGAAGGACTCACATTATAAAGGACTAACATCCTTAGAGTGTATCAAATCCTCACACAATGTACTCAGCATCATAAATAGAACAGCAACTAGTGGTTTCATCACAAACTAAACTATGAAATGTTGCATAAACGAAAATTAATGTTAAATACTTGCACTATGTAACTAAAAAAAGCTAAACGTCAGTTCAAATTCACATGGATTTCAATACCAAAATATTCATTACATGATACATTTTAAACATCAAAATTAGACGTTGGGCGACAAAGATGCATTTTAATGCATTTAGCCTTTCTAAATCATTTCCTTTACAGAAATGTAGCAGAGACATAGCTGCAAGAATTTGGTACTCTAAACTTTCGCCATCTTTAAGGTTTTCTTTCAATTGATTGATGACTGATGAGTGTCTAAATACTCATCATTTCTGTCACATTTTATCTGCAAAAACATTTAAAAACATACAAATATGCTTCAAAATACAGGAAATATCAATTGATTATGTTTTTATGTGTTGCAAATGCAAAAGGATTGAAAACAGGTAAAAACAAACAAAGTTTGCATAATTGGCAGTTTCAGTCCCTGAAGTTTCAAAAATGGCAAAACAAGTCCCCCGGTTTTCAAAAAATGGAAAATTATCTTTTATGGTCCTTGTACTATTGAAACTTGTCAAGAATAACCCTTGGAGATGATTTTCAGAATATACATCAATGGTCCTTGGATTTTCAGCATTTACAACATGGGTCCCTAAGGTTAAAACCATTATCCAAATTAAACCCAAAATACCAAATCCTTAAACCTTACCCAAAAATAATAAAAACCCAGCCCATCACCCAGCTCACAAGCCCAATCCACTAATAAACCCAACCGACCCTTTTAGTTAACCAGAAGTTTGACTTCGGTCAAACTCATCCCCTTCCCATACCACCCGCCAAAACCAAAACCATACCACTACCACCCACAGTATTCTCTGCAACTCCACCCTCCTCCTCAACACTCCACCTAACATGCCAAAAGGCATTTAATGCTTCTTCCCCATTTCACTCCACCAGAGATAGTGGATTTTTCCACTATCTCAATTTTGGCGCCAAAACCTAATTTGAGGGGCTGAGATCATTTGAAGACCATCCAAGGGTGCAGAAAGATTCAGAGAAAGATATTAGACATATCCCATCTTAGTTTTGTATATATAGGACCTTTTGTAAGCCTTTAAAGGCAAGTAGTTAAGTTTTATTAATCGTTTTTAATTATCAGTCATTTACTTATTGTAATTTTCAATTTCAGTTGTTAATTCAAGTTGTTCTGAGGTTATTCACTTTCTTGTAATTCAGTATTGTACTCAGTTTCAGTGATAATAGAAATGCAAGTTTTTTGTTAATTCGAATTAAGCTCAAGTTCTATTAATAATCAAACACAAACAATCCACACCTTTCCTATAAGCTTATGAAAGCTTTTCATAGCTTTATGTAAGCTTATATAGTGATTATAAGCTCTAATCAAGAATTTCAAGAAAAGTCAATGAAAGTCAACATAAGCTCTCAATAAGCTCTTCTGAAGAGAAAAGCTATTTAGGAAGGCTTTTTCTGGGTTTTCTAGCTTGTGTGAACAAGCTAGGAGTGTTCTTGGTCCTTGTTTCATTGTTCCATAAGCATCACAGTTGTAAGCCAAATTCCAAGTTTTACTCAATTTTCCAAGTTACTGTGCAATAGCTTATTTTTAGCTTATTATTGTTTTTTATTGCTTATTACTAGTTTCTAGTTATATTTCATCACTTACTTCAGTTTTAAATAGTCTTTGTCTTTAATTTACTTAAAATCACTTAAAAAGCCAAAAAGAGCCAAATAAGGCATAGCTAGTCCTACTGCTTATCTAGCTTTTGAAAGTTACTTGTTAGAGTTAAAATAAGATATTGAATTAGTAAAATCCAGTTATCACACCAAAAACTTGGCTTTTGCCTTTGAAAATCCACCACAGACCCTTTGAAAGGACTGTTTGGTTTAAGCTAGTTCAATAGGTCATTAGGGTGTTCACTGTGCATTTGCCATTTTGTTAAGTTTGATCTTGCTTAAAATAAGTTAAAGAAGCTGTTTTTAAGTTGTTATAAGTCAAATTGATAGGTTTTGTACTTTTGAGCCATCTGTGGGAATTATAGAGGCTCAAAAGTCATTATAAGACAATATAAGCCACAAGCTTATTTGGATCTCAAACTTGGCTTCTTTGAGTTCATTTTGGACCATTTAGTGTATTGACAAAGTTTGGTTTGGTCTTGTTTACTCTACACAAATCTGCACAAGTCTGCACATCAAGCAGTCTGCAAATCAGTTTTTTGTGGTTTCTATAGACCCTAGGCAGATTTTTAATTCACTCATCTTAAGCCCTCAGAAGCTGAAACTCTGGATATATAAGCTCACCCAGCTTATCTCCATCTAGGATTTTTCTTGTGATTTTTAGAACCCTTCTAAGCCACTAAATCCAGGCCTGCAACTAGGCATTTTTGCCCTGTGCAAGCCTGCATCAGCAGACTCAAATAAGCCTGAGCTTATTGAGAGCTTTACAGCTCTTGGACTTGGCTTTTTCTAGTTCTTTTAGCTTAAACATACTTACATCAGTCCCTAGTAACTTGTTTAGTAACCACTTAGCTTATTATATAGCTTTTAGCTTATTTTGAAAAAAAACATAAGTCTTAAAACCTTATATAGTGGACTGTTAAGCTTTTGAGCTTATTAGAAGCTTATTTAGCTTGTTCTAAAAATAAGTCCAGTTTTAAAGTTGCTTAATATTAGCTTATAGATAAGTAGCAAACAGAAAAAGTCCAAAAAAATAAGTTTGAGCAAAAAGGGTGTGTGTGGATTCGAACCTGGGTTCCCTAGGTGACAAGTTCACTGCATAACCAGCTGGGCTAGCTCACTTATCAGTTATACTTTGCATCCGTTTTTATTTATACCTTTTTCATTTTTAGTTTTTAGCTTATATAAGCTGTTCAGCTTATAGCAGCTTATCAGAATAAGCTGGCACCACCTTTTTATTTTTATTAGCTTTGTAACATCTTAAAATAATTTAGGAAAAAAGTTTCATAATTTTCTGAATAGTTTTAATATTTTTAATCTTTTAATTAGTTTAAATTAGTAATTAAATCATAATAAATAGAATAATAATCAGAAAAATATAATTTTAATTTTCAAAAATTTCTTTTATTAAGTAGAATCTAGGAAAAATATAATAATCTCTGTAGACCTTAGGAAAAATAAAATATAAAATAAGTGATAGTTTCTATTTAATAGATTTTATCTTTTTAATTTTTTAATTAAGCACTTTTCATTTTTATAATTTTCTTAGCTTCTTTTCACCTCATAATATTTATAGAAAAAGTTTTAGATTTTTCTTTGTTCATTTAGTATTTATTATAAATTAAAATAGTTTAAAAAGTAATTAAATAATAAATAATTAATAATAATTAGATAAAAAGTGTAAAAATATATAATTTTAGTTTTAAAATAAGTTTTAAGTAATATTACACTTGTAGGTTTTAATTTCATAGATTTCACTTTTTATTCGCGTTTTTATAATTCACGTAACGCGTTTTTAATTATAATTTGTTAACCTTAATTTTATTTTGAGAATTTGTTTCTCATTATTTAATTAGAACATCATAATCAATCAAAAATCTCAATCCCATATCATCAGTCACTCTAATCCTAGCTTTCAAACAATTGCCCATTCACACTTCGTTGGGAAACGATCCGGGTAATCACTTACCTGGTTTCACACTACACACACAAACGTGAGTTTTTGCAAGTATCCTTTTTCACAAAGGGGTGATTTGTATTTATTCACGTGTATCCGTCGTTGCATAATATTTATATATCTATTTAGCACGGATCAAATTTTGGCGCCGCTGCCGGGGAGGTGTGTTGCGACAATATTGTTTAAAGTTTAAGCGATTAGTGATTTGAGATCCTTCCTTGTGAAGTTCCTATTTCCCATAAACCATATAAAATACAAAAATATTTTTCTTTTCTTTTATATATATAATATCATATAAAAAATAAAAACCCAAAAACATTTTCTGTTTTATTGTAAAATAAAAGATAAAAGCAAAATTAATATAATATTCCTCAACTTGGGTATTATCATAATAAGTTCCCAAACCCAAGATAAAAACTTGCCTTTGTGTCGCTTGCGAATTCGGCTCACCTTTGATTGATAAACAAACTATAACGGAGGTTTAAGGATAGTTTGACATTAAATTGTCGAACTGAAAGAAGCGGGTTTTTAAGGAGCATTAATTGCCCACCTTTGCTTCTCCGCCACTCTGTGCGTTTTTCAGTCAGAGAGCTACCGTACGCTGGTTGATTTAAGGATTTAAGTTCCTTTTGTTTTGCTTCGATCTTGTTTTAATTAAATTATTTTATTGAGTGCATGCGCACTCGTTCTTCTAGGTCATCAAGCCCTTTCCGTGAGCTTGTCAACATACCTCGAAGACGTCGTAGACGTTCTGCTCCATCAGTCGTACCCGAGATACGAACTGATCCCAAAACCCCTGTCATCATGGCAGAAGACCGTCCTATGAATGAGCTTCTCCAAGCTCCCACCGAGGGTTATGGAGATGCCATTATTGTTCCAGCCATCGTGGATGAGAATTTTGAGCTTAAAACCGGGTTGATAAACCTTGTAACATCGCGTCAATTCTATGGTTTTGAAAGGGACGATCCTCAAGATCACATTCGATGGTTCAATAAAATCACATCCACCATCAAATGCAAAAATGTCCCTGAAGAATCAATCAAACTTCTTCTTTTCCCGTTTTCCATCGATGGGGCAGCCCGGATTTGGCTTGACAAACAACCCCCTCGATCAATTGGAACATGGGAAGATTTGGTTCAAAAGTTCGTAAATGAATTCTTTCCTCCTTCTAAAACCACGCATCTTAAAAATGAAATCATGAAATTCTCTCAAAGGTTTGATGAACCATTTGGAGAGGCATGGGATCGTTTCAAAGAATTGCTCCGCAGATGTCCTCATCACGGTTTCACCGACTTGATGCAAATGGACACTTTCTACAATGGGTTAAACCCATCTGACCAAGATTCTCTCAATGCCTCAGCTGGAGGTAATTTTCTGAGCAAATCCACTAAGGAAGCCATTGCACTCATCGAAAATAAGTCTAAGGTCCGCACTGCACGAACCAGGCCATATAATCCTCAGGCTAGTGCTGGTCCTTCCACTTCATCTCCCGTGAGTTCTTCTAGTACTGATACTCAGCTTGCTGAACTCACGAAGGCTATTCAAGCTTTGTTTTTCTCCTCACAGAAGAAAGTTTCTTCTCCACAAACTTCTCACACTGCTGAAGTCAAAAAGATAGAAGTTTGTGTTACTTGTGGTGGTCCTCACGCTTACTACAATTGTACTGCCACCGATGGCACTACATTTGATGTTAATGCTATAGCCGGAACTTCCAATCAAGGAGGTAATCAATACCGTCCTCAAGTGGACCCAAACCACCGTGCTAGCAACCAATTTGGACCACCCGGATTTCCTCCTCCCAACAATCCAAATAGGATTAATCCCAATCAACAAAGAGGGCAAAACGTGCAAAATCAATTTCATGCCCCGAACAATCAATACCCACCCCAAAGGGGTAATCAAGGGTATTCAGCTCCTAATTACCAAGGACCTCTCTCAAATGAACTTGATAACTACATCAAGGTTAATGAGACCAAAATGAGGGCAATGCAAAATCATATCTCTAATTTGAAGAATGAATTTCAATCTTCAATATACAAGCAAGGAACTGAGCTAAAGAATGAGCTTTCAAACAAAATTGATCATTCTCAAAGCGAAGTTAAGAATATGCTTGCCAGTCTCATGAACCATCTCAATCCACCTTCTACCTCAGGAGGTCTCCCTGGTAACACTGTTGTCAACCCTAAGGGTGAACTCAAAGCTGTCACCACACGCAGTGGTAAAGCTTATGATGGACCCACTATTCCTACTACCACTTCTTCTTCTTCCCCCAAGGTAGTGGAAAGTGAACCTGAGGTGACTAAGGACAATGTACTTCCTAACGGAGGTACCGACAACGTCCAACCTCAAGTTGTCCCGAAACCCAAGACTAAACCTGGAGTTGTCTTTGAATCGCATGAAATCCCTGTTGAAAACCCTAAATCCAAACCTTCTATTCCTTACCCATCACGTTTAAATGAGCAAAAGCTCCGCGAAAAGGCTAGTCAACAAATGGATAAATTCTTTCAAATCTTTAAAGAATTACATTTTGACATAAGCTTTGCGGATGCTATCATTCTGATGCCCAAGTTTGCATCCACAATCAAACACTTGTTAAGCAACAAGGAAAAACTGTTTGAAATGGCGAAAACTCCATTAAATGAGAACTGCTCAGCAGTTATCTTGAAAAAGCTTCCCGAGAAGCTTGGAGATCCTGGAAAGTTTCTAATACCTTGTGTATTTCCGGGAATGGTTGAATGCTATGCCTTGGCCGATCTTGGTGCAAGCATCAACCTGATGCCTCATTCAGTGTGGAAGAAACTTTCTCTTCCTAAACTCACCCCTACCTGCATGACTCTTGAGCTTGCAGATCGTACTATATCACTTCCTCTCGGCATTGCCGAGGATGTGTTTGTGAAAGTAGGGAAGTTCCATTTTCCAGCTGACTTTGTGGTTGTTGAATTCGACGCAGATCAAAAGGTTCCTCTCATTCTTGGAAGAGGATTCCTAAGAACGGGCCATGCTCTCAATGATGTATTTGAGCATGAAATCACATTACGTGTGGGTAATGAAGCTGTTACCTTTAACCTCGATCAAACTTCGAGGTACTCCTCAAATTATGATTCTGAATCGGTTAACCGAATCGATTTCATTGATGTTGCTTCAGAGGAGTACTCTCAAGAGTTTCTTGGTTATTCTCATAATTCTGTGAGTGGGGACCCCACCACATCTTCTCTACCTATCATTTCCGACTCTTCCCCTTCTCTCACTCCATTTGAGGGAAGTGATTTCATTTTGGAAGAGATCGAGGCTTTTCTCAAGTGTGATTCATTTCTAGAAGGAATTGATAACGCTGAGATTGATCTAGAGGGAGATATTCTTCTTCTTGAGAAATTGTTGAATCAGGACAATTCTCCTCCACTCCCTCCCGTTGAACTTCATAATGAGGAAATCAAATCAGTTGAGAAAAACGATGAATTTCCTAAGGTCGAACTCAAAGACTTACCACCTCATCTTGAGTACGCATTTTTGGAGGGTGATGATAAATTACCCGTCATTATTGCTAAAGACTTAAGTGATGAGGAAAAGACTGCTCTAATAAAGGTCTTGAAGTCACACAAGCAAGCCATTGCTTGGAAACTCTCCGACATAAAGGGTATCGACCCTGAATTTTGTACTCACAAGATTTTAATGGAGGATGACTTTAAACCAGCAGTCCAACATCAAAGAAGGGTGAATCCTAAAATCCACGATGTTATCAAACAAGAGGTTCTCAAACTTCTTGATGCAGGATTGATTTATCCCATCTCTGATAGTCCTTGGGTTAGTCCCATTCACTGTGTTCCAAAAAAGGGTGGCATAATTGTTGTCACAAATGATGAAAATGAGTTGATCCCAACTCGATTGGTTACGGGGTGGCGTGTTTGCATTGACTATCGTAAGTTAAATGATGCCACCCGAAAAGACCATTTTCCTCTGCCCTTTATGGACCAAATGCTTGAGAGATTAGCAGGAAACGAGTACTATTGTTTCCTTGATGGTTTCTCGGGTTACTTTCAAATTCCCATTGATCCACAAGATCAAGAAAAGACCACCTTTACATGCCCCTATGGAACCTTTGCTTATAAACGTATGCCTTTTGGCTTATGCAATGCTCCAGGCACATTCCAAAGGTGCATGATGTCCATATTCTCCGACATGATCGGGAAAACGATGGAGGTCTTTATGGATGACTTCTCGGTCATTGGGGATTCATTCAAAACATGTCTCTCCCATTTAGAAAACATGTTGAAACGGTGTGAAGACACCAATCTTTGTCTAAATTGGGAGAAGAGTCACTTTATGGTCAAAGAGGGCATTGTCCTCGGCCATAAGATATCAAAGAATGGGATTGAGGTTGACAGAGCTAAAGTTGATGTCATTGGTAAATTACCTCATCCCACTACCGTCAAAGGTATTAGGAGTTTTTTGGGTCATGCCGGTTTCTATCGTAGATTCATACAAGATTTTTCTAAAATCGCCCGGCCTATGACTCATCTTCTTGAAAAGGATGCTCCTTTTATCTTCTCACCCGAGTGCATCAAAGCTTTTGAAACATTAAAGAAAAAGCTTACTGAAGCACCCATTCTAGTTGCCCCCGACTGGGATTTACCCTTTGAGCTCATGTGCGATGCAAGTGATTTTGCTATCGGTGCAGTCCTGGGGCAACGAAAAGCCAAACACTTTCAGCCTATCCACTACGCAAGTAAAACCATGACTGAAGCTCAAACTCATTACACCACTACAGAAAAAGAATTGTTGGCTGTGGTGTATGCCTTTGAGAAGTTTCGGCCATATTTAATCTTGACAAAATGTGTAGTGTATACGGATCACTCGGCTCTCAAATATCTCTTTGCAAAACAAGATGCAAAGCCGAGATTGCTCCGTTGGGTTCTCCTCCTGCAAGAATTTGATATCATTATACGTGATAAAAAAGGAGCTGAGAACCTAGCTGCTGATCATCTATCCCGATTAGAGAACCCACACCAAGATGTTTTCGAGAAAAAGGAAATAAATGAAACATTTCCTCTCGAAACACTCAATACGGTTGCTTTTCGTGGAGATTCTACTACCCCATGGTTTGCTGACTTCGCAAATTACCATGCAGGTAACTTCATAGTGAAAGGGATGTCGACCCAACAAAAGAATAAATTCTTCAAAGATGTGAAGCATTACTTTTGGGACGACCCCTACTTGTTTAAAGTATGTGCGGATCAAGTCATCCGGCGGTGTGTTCACGGCCAAGAGGCCGATGATATTCTTAAGGCTTGCCACAATGGACCCACAGGGGGACATCATGGTGCCAATTACACCGCCAAGAAGGTGTTTGATTCCGGTTTCTATTGGCCTACAATCTACCGTGATGCCCATGACTTAGTCAAATCTTGTGACTCTTGTCAACGTCACGGGAAGATCTCTCAAAGAGATGAAATGCCACAAAACGTCATTCAAGTTTGTGAAATCTTTGACATTTGGGGCATTGACTTTATGGGCCCGTTCCCGTCTTCACGAGGGAACAAGTATATACTCGTGGCTGTCGATTATTTGTCTAAATGGGTCGAAGCAAAAGCTCTCCCCACCAACGACGCCCGAGTAGTGTGTAAATTTTTGAAATCACTCTTTTCTCGGTTTGGAACTCCCCGTGCTATCATTAGTGATCGCGGTACGCACTTTTGCAATGAACAATTTGCAAAAGTCATGCTTAAATACGGTATTACTCACCGTCTTTCTACCGCGTATCACCCACAAACAAGTGGACAAGTGAAAGTTTCAAATCGTGGTATTAAAAGAATACTGGAAAGGACTGTAGGAGAAAATCGTGCATCCTGGTCGGATAAATTGGATGATGCACTATGGGCCTTCCGTACAGCTTACAAAACACCCATCGGGTGTACGCCTTACAAGCTTGTGGACGGAAAGGCATGTCATCTTCCGATCGAATTAGAGCACAAAGCCTACTGGGCCTTGAAACATGCTAACTTTGACCTCCAAACTGCGGGTGATCACCGTAAAGTTCAAATGAATGAATTAAATGAACTACGTGATCAGGCATACGAGAACTCTTTGATCTACAAAGAAAAGACAAAGAAGATTCATGACTCAAAAATAAAGAACCGCGTTTTTAACGTTGGTGATCGAGTCCTTCTTTTCAATTCAAGATTAAAGATCTTCTCTGGCAAACTCAAATCCCGTTGGTCTGGTCCATTCACTATTACAAAGGTTTATCCATATGGTACCGTTGAGTTATCTCAAAATGACGGTCCAAATTTTAAAGTGAATGGTCATCGGTTAAAACACTACTTTGGAGAGGACATACCACCCATGGTTGTCCCGGATCTTCAAACTTTCCCCATGGACCAATGAATGCGGGGTCGAGTCAAGCTAAGTGACTCGGTGAACAAAAACATTAGCAAAAACATGGGTTTTCACCCGTGTCTCTGTCTTCTTTCTCTGTTCTACCACCTAAGTGTGGGGGAGTTGCCCTTGCTGTTGTAAAAAAAAAAAAAAAAAAAAAAAAAAAAAAAAAGTGAATATATAAAATAATGGCTATTAGTATTGCCTTTTCACGTTCTAAGTGTTGGTTTAACAACCGGTACTTTGAATATTGAGGGCAATATTCAGTTCTAAGTGTGGGGGGGAATTCTAGCGAATTTGATCATATGTACCATCTAGTACCCCCATTTTGGCCAAAATTTTAAAATTTTTTCTCACTTAGAACGCAATAAATGGTTATCAGTCCGCCATGTCTAACCCACATAAGGATTGGCTAATCCGAGAGCAAACGGCTCTTGGTAAAGATATCTCAAATCCGTTTATGGCTTACAATTTGCCAAAAATTGTATGGTATTCAACTCCCCATATCTTTATAAGTGAAGAGTTGGCTAGCCCGCAAGGTTATGGCTTGTGGTAAAGGCATTGGAAAACCATATTTGGTAATCAGCTCACCAAAGATAATAACTGTATTTTATCTAAGAGTTGGCTAGTCCAGAAGCAAACGGCTTTTGGTAAAGACAAATCAAATCCGTTGACAGCTGATGAATTGCTCAAAATCATTTGGTTATCATTGTACCAAAGTATCACATACTAAAACATTGGCTACTCCAGAAGTAATGGCTATCTGGTAAAGAGAAAAATCCATTAATTTTTCAAAAAGTATTGCTAGGGACTAGCAATAGTTTAGTGTGGGGGATTGATGAGTGTCTAAATACTCATCATTTCTGTCACATTTTATCTGCAAAAACATTTAAAAACATACAGATATGCTTCAAAATACAGGAAAAATCAATTGATTGTGTTTTTATGTGTTGCAAATGCAAAAGGATTGAAAACAGGTGAAAACAAACAAAGTTTGCATAATTGGCAGTTTCAGTCCCTGAAGTTTCAAAAATGGCAAAACAAGTCCCCCGGTTTTCAAAAATGGAAAATTATCTTTTATGGTCCTTGTACTATTGAAACTTGTCAAGAATAATCCTTGGAGATGATTTTTAGAATATACATCAATGGTCCTTGGATTTTCAGCATTTACAACATGGGTCCCTAAGGTTAAAACCATTATCCAAATTAAACCCAAAATACCAAATCCTTAAACCTTACCCAAAAATAATAAAAACCCAGCCCACAAGCCCAATCCACTAATAAACCCAACCGACCCTTTTAGTTAACCAGAAGTTTGACTTCGGTCAAACTCATCCCCTTCCCATACCACCCGCCAAAACCAAAACCATACCACTACCACCCACAGTATTTCTCTGCAACTCCACCCTCCTCCTCAACACTTCACCTAACATGCCAAAAGGCATTTAATGCTTCTTCCCCATTTCACTCCACCAGAGATAGTGGATTTTTCCACTATCTCAATTTTGGCGCCAAAACCTAATTTGAGGGGCTGAGATCATTTGAAGACCATCCAAGGGTGCAGAAAGATTCAGAGAAAGATATTAGACATATCCCATCTTAGTTTTGTATATATAGGACCTTTTGTAAGCCTTTAAAGGCAAGTAGTTAAGTTTTATTAATCGTTTTTAATTATCAGTCATTTACTTATTGTAATTTTCAATTTCAGTTGTTAATTCAAGTTGTTCTGAGGTTATTCACTTTCTTGTAATTCAGTACTGTACTCAGTTTCAGTGATAATAGAAATGCAAGTTTTTTGTTAATTCGAATTAAGCTCAAGTTCTATTAATAATCAAACACAAACAATCCACACCTTTCCTATAAGCTTATGAAAGCTTTTCATAGCTTTATGTAAGCTTATATAGTGATTATAAGCTCTAATCAAGAATTTCAAGAAAAGTCAATGAAAGTCAACATAAGCTCTCAATAAGCTCTTCTGAAGAGAAAAGCTATTTAGGAAGGCTTTTTCTGGGTTTTCTAGCTTGTGTGAACAAGCTAGGAGTGTTCTTAGTCCTTGTTTCATTGTTCCATAAGCATCACAGTTGTAAGCCAAATTCCAAGTTTTACTCAATTTTCCAAGTTACTGTGCAATAGCTTATTTTTAGCTTATTATTGTTTTTTATTGCTTATTACTAGTTTCTAGTTATATTTCATCACTTACTTCAGTTTTAAATAGTCATTGTCTTTAATTTACTTAAAATCACTTAAAAAGCCAAAAAGAGCCAAATAAGGCATAGCTAGTCCTACTGCTTATCTAGCTTTTGAAAGTTACTTGTTAAAGTTAAAATAAGATATTGAATTAGTAAAATCCAGTTATCACACCAAAAACTTGGCTTTTGCCTTTGAAAATCCACCACAGACCCTTTGAAAGGACTGTTTGGTTTAAGCTAGTTCAATAGGTCATTAGGGTGTTCACTGTGCATTTGCCATTTTGTTAAGTTTGATCTTGCTTAAAATAAGTTAAAGAAGCTGTTTTTAAGTTGTTATAAGTCAATTTGATAGGTTTTGTACTTTTGAGCCATCTGTGGGAATTATAGAGGCTCAAAAGTCATTATAAGACAATATAAGCCACAAGCTTATTTGGACCTCAAACTTGGCTTCTTTGAGTTCATTTTGGACCATTTAGTGTATTGACAAAGTTTGGTTTGGTCTTGTTTACTCTACACAAATCTGCACAAGTCTGCACATCAAGCAGTCTGCAAATCAGTTTTTTGTGGTTTCTATAGACCCTAGGCAGATTTTTAATTCACTCATCTTAAGCCCTCAGAAGCTGAAACTCTGGATATATAAGCTCACCCAGCTTATCTCCATCTAGGATTTTTCTTGTGATTTTTAGAACCCTTCTAAGCCACTAAATCCAGGCCTGCAACTAGGCATTTTTGCCCTGTGCAAGCCTGCATCAGTAGACTCAAATAAGCCTGAGCTTATTGAGAGCTTTACAGCTCTTGGACTTGGCTTTTTCTAGTTCTTTTAGCTTAAACATATTTACATCAGTCCCTAGTAACTTGTTTAGTAACCACTTAGCTTATTATATAGCTTTTAGCTTATTTTGAAAAAAATCATAAGTCTTAAAACCTTATATAGTGGACTGTTAAGCTTTTGAGCTTATTAGAAGCTTATTTAGCTTGTTCTAAAAATAAGTCCAGTTTTAAAGTTGCTTAATATTAGCTTATAGATAAGTAGCAAACAGAAAAAGTCCAAAAAAATAAGTTTGAGCAAAAAGGGTGTGTGTGGATTCGAACCTGGGTTCCCTAGGTGACAAGTTCACTGCATAACCAGCTGGGCTAGCTCACTTATCAGTTATACTTTGCATCCGTTTTTATTTATACCTTTTTCATTTTTAGTTTTTAGCTTATATAAGCTGTTCAGCTTATAGCAGCTTATCAGAATAAGCTGGCACCACCTTTTTATTTTTATTAGCTTTGTAACATCTTAAAATAATTTAGGAAAAAGTTTCATAATTTTCTGAATAGTTTTAATATTTTTAATCTTTTAATTAGTTTAAATTAGTAATTAAATCATAATAAATAGAATAATAATCAGAAAAATATAATTTTAATTTTCAAAATTTTCTTTTATTAAGCAGAATCTAGGAAAAATATAATAATCTCTGTAGACCTTAGGAAAAATAAAATATAAAATAAGTGATAGTTTCTATTTAATAGATTTTATCTTTTTAATTTTTTAATTAAGCACTTTTCATTTTTATAATTTTCTTAGCTTCTTTTCACCTCATAATATTTATAGAAAAAGTTTTAGATTTTTCTTTGTTCATTTAGTATTTATTATAAATTAAAATAGTTTAAAAAGTAATTAAATAATAAATAATTAATAATAATTAGATAAAAAGTGTAAAAATATATAATTTTAGTTTTAAAATAAGTTTTAAGTAATATTACACTTGTAGGTTTTAATTTCATAGATTTCACTTTTTATTCGCGTTTTTATAATTCACGTAACGCGTTTTTAATTATAATTTGTTAACCTTAATTTTATTTTGAGAATTTGTTTCTCATTATTTAATTAGAACATCATAAGCAATCAAAAATCTCAATCCCATATCATCAGTCACTCTAATCCAAGCTTTCAAACAATTGCCCATTCACACTTCGTTGGGAAACGATCCGGGTAATCACTTACCTGGTTTCACACTACACACACAAACGTTAGTTTTTGCAAGTATCCTTTTTCACAAAGGGGTGATTTGTATTTATTCACGTGTATCCGTCGTTGCATAATATTTATATATCTATTTAGCACGGATCAATGACAATTGAGAATACTGAGACTTGAGATTTATAACTGTGTAAAGAAGCAAGTGTAGAACTCAATCACGCCATTCTTGTCAAGCAGACCCGAGTAATTTCTCTATCTCCAGACTTGGTGATTTCTTCCGATCACCAACAAGTGACGCTGAGATCTTCATCAGCCAGTCGTTAACAGCCACCTCCTCCTCCTTGCACTCGTGTTATGTTTGAATTCTACACAATTTAACGACAATAATACTTATTCAATTATATTGTGTCATAATATCTATGCAAACCAATTTCGACACAAACAGATTTGCTAGAGAATCAGAAGCAGAATCAGTTTAACCAGTAAAACGTGCATACCTACAACAAGCATGCATATAGAAGAGCGAGATATGTTGCATCTATCGGCCACAAGAGATGTCATTCTATTGGACAACATAGTACAAAGAGATGATGGTTCTTCCTTGTAGTAGCTGAGGCATGATAAATTACTGCAGCTTGTCCTCAGATCAGGTGCGACCACATTAAAGAGGGTTTCATTCCACTTATAATAATCATCATACCACTTCCAGTCAATCCTGTTACTAGTGTTGGTACTTCTGCCTCCAACCCAGCATTCGCTACTATTCATCACTTTACTACACATGTCTTGGACGAAGCTGAGTTCTGCTAATGATGTTAAAGCTGCAAGGTGGCCATGGTTACTTCTGCAACTGGTTTCTGATTCATTCCAGGATTATGAGTTTCTGATATATTTGTAGCATATTGTCTTGCTTGGTCCCATGACCCAACCAGAAGGACATGGTGCTATTGACAAGGAAATATAATGTTAAGACAACTTTTTTCATTATCTTCTCAAAAAATATGTACAAAAAGAACATGAAGAATATATAAGTATTCTTCAATAACGCAATATATCCTAATCAGAATTCATAGAGTACGCTCACCAACATCATCGCAAGTTCGAAACCACGTCTGAAGTTACTTTTTAATGCTTTTCCTTTTATTGGTCAATTTATTCTTGATTATGTATAGAAGGAGTATATTATGAATGTAAACCATAACTAAAACAGAAAGTAAAATCTCACTCGAATCCATGATTGTTTGAGGGGAAGTTAAGCTATGACTTACGACAACATCAACAAGTATGAAATCTATAGCTTGGATACAATAAATACAGTTGAAAACATCAAGACATATACGAATGATATGGTTGTTTGCAATGATTATGTTGATATAAATAATGCCTAAACACGTTATTAATATTTTTCGATATCTCTACGTTTTGATAATCACAAAATGTAAAATCATTAATCGGAAAATTATGACGTAAACAAGTATTTAGTTGTAAATATCTATTTCTACAACTCAAATCACTTAAGGTATGAATAAACTAATGCCTAATGCATTATATGATCAAAGGAACATTTTCTTAATAACTAGATTTTTTTTATAAAACATCAAAAACATTTTATATATTTTTGAAAAACATTTTTGGCATTAAATAAAAATGTTTAATCTTTTATAAAAATATGAATTCAAATTTTTAACCAAAATCAGTTAAAATGTTCCAGAAAAACCTTCCCCACAAAAGGACAAAACTGGCCAACGTCTAGTAGGGGCGGCCCCCTTAATTTTGCTAGGCGGCCCCCTTAATAATTAAGGGACCGCCCCCGCTCCAGTAGACCTCCAGCTGTCCAATTTTTCTCCTATAAATACCAGCCTTCTCCTGGACTTTTACTCACCTTTTGCACCCCAAAACTTTCTGTTTTAAATCTTGTAAATACTTTCTAAAATCCTTTGATCATATAATCTTAAGCTTTGGTTTCCAAGTGATCCAAGCTTCCTTCTTTCAAGTGCAAAAGAAGAATACTTCTATCAATCAAGATTAGAAGTATTACAACTTAGTATCATCTTGTTACTTAAGTTGTTAGCTTAACAAAGTTTGTAAATCATTCATTCATTTGTGTAAGGTGTGTATAGTAGATTAGTGTTGTATGTAAGTAGTGAAGAAGTTGTATAAGTAGTTGTGGTATAGAAGTTGTGAAGACATAGTGTAGAAGTTGTGAAGCCGCGGAGTAGAAGTCGTGAACCCGTTGTGTAGAAGTCGTGAAGCCGTAGCATAGAGGTTGTGTAGCGGTCGTGTTGAAGCCTTGAAGTCCTAGTCGTGAAGTCCTAGTGTTGAAGTCGTGAAGCCGTAGCATAGAGGTTGTGTAGCGGTCGTGTTGAAGTCGTGAAGACATAGTGTTGAAGTCGTGAAGCCGTAGCATAGAGGTTGTGTTGCGGTCGTGTTGAAGTCGTGAAGCAGTCGTGAAGCCGTTGTGAAGTAGTCGTGAATAAGTCGTGAAGAAGTTGTGTTGTGAAGTTGTGAGATTGGTTCTAGCTACGATTAGAACTCGACATTTAGCTTTGTGTCGTTAAGCCGGTGTAAGCCAAAGTCGTGTAAGGTTTTCTCCGCCATAAGGGAGCTTATTGAAGTTGTGAAGAAAACTCTCGAGCTCGGTGCTCGGGGAGTGGAGTAGGGCAAGGAAGGTGTCCTTGTAGCCGAACCACTATAAATCTCTCGTGTCTCGGTTAGATCTTTCCATACCTTATTTACTTCTTTACTTATATCGTCATTATATTCATACACATAGGATTATATAACTGCTAGTATTTATTAGAGATTGACTTCACATAAAGATCAAATTGAAAATCCATTCAAGAAACCAAAACATTTACAATCAATTTAAAAGAATACATATATAACTAATAATAAGATTTAAGTCTTAACAAACTTGAATCTAAGTTTTTAAAAGTAAACAAAGCTTTTATAATAAATTAAAAAGACGTAAAACTATTCAACCCCCCTTCTAGTTTTCCACAATTGGTATCAAGAGCCACGTCAATCAAGATCTTTAAAATATACTGTATTTTAAAACTTGAAACGATCTATGGATTCTGAAAAATATTTAGAAGGGGAATTGATGCAAACACCACCACTATTTGAAAACCATACTTTTCTTGAATGGAAAAATAAATTTGAAAATTATGTGAAATCAATTGATCTAGATCTTTGGCATGTCATTTCGATTGGTGATTTTCAACCAACAAAAACGATTTCTGAAAGTCAAACAAAAACGGATTTTGAAACTCAAAATGATTATTTAAAAATAAATAATAACAAAAATAATGAAGCTAAAATAATTATTTACAAAACTTTGCCGAAAGTTGAATATGAAAGAATATCTTTCTGTAAAACGGCAAATGATATTTGGAAAAATCTCTTAAACTTTCATCAAGAAAAATGTCAAGCCAAAGATGAGGATTTTGATCTTGTACATGAATTAGTCATTTTAGAAAATTTAATAGATAAACATTTAGATAAAATAGATACATGTGCTACTAGTTAAAATGTTGTTAATGAAGGTATTAACGACGAAGACTACATGAATCAACTCCAAAGTGAACTCAACCCAACATCATGGAGTGACACAGACAAAGGAAAAGATCACCATCCGGTATGTGACGAATGCAAACCAGATAAAACTCCAAATAAGGTACAATACGAAACCGAACATTTTTGTTATGATCCATTCATTTTAGAATTTTCAAAACTAGAAAATGATTTTAAACATTTTTGCAACATAGATCTAAAAACTATTTCCAAACATAAATTATCAAAAACTTTTGAAAGTAATTTTGAAAAAGAAATAATTTTAGAAGATAAAATGTCTAGACTTGAAAGTAATATTGAAATTGATCTAGAATGCAAAATATGTCAAGATTATAAACTTGAAATTAAAAGATTAAATGAAAGAGCAAAAATATTAGCTAAATTTGAAGAAAGCTCCAAATCTCTTAAACTCTTACTAAGTTGTCAAAAGCCATTCAATGATAAAACCGGTTTAGGATTTAATTCGGATAACTCTTCAACAAGTAAATCAAAACAAATTATAATTAAAAAACCTAGTAGAGAAATTTAGATATAAGGCTATTTACTGTGATTATAATTTATAAGTCAAGAAATCCATTGTTTGTTCTTCAAAACAAACTGTCAAGGAATTCTTGCACTTCTTGGTGACATCTTCTCCACGTGCATATAAATGCAATGGATGTCCCCAACTAACCATCTCGGACCCATGAGAATCTGGGTACCAAGCTGTTTTATTTGATTAGGTAATGAATGCAAAATGGAATGAAACTCAATCTTGCGTTAACCTACTCATATTCAAAACACGCGCATGAAGACTTATGTATCTACAAAAATGAGGATGGAACGAAGTGGTACTCATCTTTTATTTACTACCTCATATCATGAAGAAATACTGGACCTGAGATAAGTCTTCTTTTTAATCTTTCCTGAGTAGTTACTTCTTGCATATAGTTATGATAATCACTGCCTTAAGATACGCTTAGTTTGATAGGTTGCTTTGCTCTCACACTACTAGTTATATTACTTGCAAATAAACTAGAAAACCTTAAGTTAATCCTCCTAGGCATTAAATAAAATGTTCTTTATCGAACATACAATATTTAGTCATCACTGTCGTTTAAATCGCATAATTTATTGAAAAGGATAGCATGAGACAATAGCCTTAATCAATCAAGCATGAGATTTTTTTCAACTCCTTTTAAAAATGAAAATCTTCTTATTTTGGAAAATGATTTTTCAAAAAGATTATGTCACTTCTCTATTAAACATGCTTTTATCAAAACTAAAAAGTGTAACAACTTCTTTTTATTTCCTTATAAAAACATTTTGAAACAAATTCAAATCTACCTTGGTGAAATAATTTTCATACTCAAATAAAACCTACTTTCAAACATTGTTGAATAATGCCCAAAAACCTTACTCAAATCATGCTTGATCCAAGTCTAGAAATCCATGCTATCACAAAAATTCCCATCACATAGACACTTGTTAGGATTAATTAACTAGCTAATTAATCGTCATAATAATGGTAGTATGAATTACTTGGTAATTATAGGTTGTTTTCTTGTTCATATATACATATATGCTTCTTGGTAAATGAGTAGGTTGCATGATAATTAAAATTGCTTAATTGAATGTGCTTAGCATACATAAGTTATTAAACTTTAAATTGCCTCAAAAAGAAGTTGGACTTGCTTGAAGCTAAACTCAAAAACACAACATTTTCTACAAATTTCTGCCAAAAACCCATTTTCAGAAATCTGGAAGTCAGCAGATGGGCGGCCCCCTTAAATACCTAGGCGGCCCCCTTAATTATTAAGGGGACCGGCCCCTATTTAAGGGGACCGGCCATCTGGAGACCCGGTTTACTGTTTCCTTTTTCAATTTCCAACCCATTTTATTCCATACTTCCCAAAATTCACAAACACATTTTGTCATAAACCACCCACCAAAATTTACCTTCCTAAACCACATCATTCCTTCACTATAAATGCACATCCTCATCATAAATGCCCATTCACATCATCCACTCAAACATGTCTTCCTCCATCTACCCAAAATCAAAACCCTCAAGAGTTGCCAAAATCTCGGTGAGACCAATTTGGAGACGAAAACTTGACACATGCCATAACTCCAATTCCACATGTGATGTTGCTCAAAGTCTACCTAAACCTAAACCTCATACCCTCACTCCCACAAAAACACCCTTATCACACCCATGTGAAGAACAAGAACAATCCCAAAACAATAACCCAAATCTCATTCACATCACCCCACATCTCCCTCAATCCATCAATGTACCATCATCACCCACTCATAACTACCCAAGCTCACAAGTGTCTCCACCACCAAGAGTGTCTCCACCACTCCCTACCATCAACCATACTCCACCATCATCACCCACCAACGAACACTTGAAGTTCGTTGACGAACTCAAAGAAGCTCATGAGCTTAATGCTCTTCTTGCCCTACATCTTGCTCAAAGCAATCTTGACCAACCTTCATCAAGTTCTCCACCATCACCACACAACAAGAGTCACATTAAGAAACATGTCAACAATTGTCCTTGTTGCATCTTTCTCCAACAACAAACCATTGCTCTTAATGAGCACTTCACATGGATTGAGTATCTTCTCACAAGACCTCATCCAACATCCACTCTTGAGCAACATCAAAACCTTCACCCATCATGGTCCACTCCAAACTCACCACCTCCAAACTCAACACCTCAAATGTCTCCACCATCACCATCTCCAACCTCCACACACCCAAACATATACCTTCACTAATCCCATTTACTCATCCTCTCACTAGTTTTCATTTCAAAAACCACCTCCATCATCAAGCAAGTCAAATGGATTTCTTAGGCAAATTAGAATTCTATAACAAATGTATGCTTTAAGCACTATGTATGTTGTAACAATGATTATGTTTGTCACATAATTATTTTAAATTAATGAATGTTTGTGTCTTCCTTTCCTATATATGTTTGCTATGAATGTGTTGTTTCTTTTCTTGTTTAATTAAGATATATGCTTATCACATGCTTACAATATGATCTTAGTAGTTTACATATAACCATTATTCTTTTTAATATGTTCTTGCTACTATTTAATCATTCTTAATATCCATGATCCAAATGGAACTTGCTGCAATAACACCCTAAAAATGACCTTTTTTCTGGAAATTTTTCAAATTTGGTCGCCTAGGAAATCACCAGATGGGCGGCCCCCTTAATTCCTATGGCGATCCCCTTAATTATTAAGGGGGCCGCCCAACAATTAAGGGGACCGGCCATCTGGACAGTAAAATTTACTGTTTCCTTTTGCATCTTGTGACCACTTTTACCTAGCCCCAGCTACCATTACCCTTAATGCACGAACTGAACTTGGAATATTACCACAAAACCTTCACTATTTGCCTAAATCAACCAAATTTTCACAATATAAATACCCTCCTTACAATTACCTTTCTCTTCATCAACCATCACCTTCATCAACACCCATTTCCATCCACCATGTTGTCACCAAAAACCTCCATCTCTAAGACTCCAAGGAAGCAAAGACTTGTCATCATACCACCAAAACAACTCTTCATTGACCTCACCCAAGATGACATCAAAACTCCATCACCACCACCTCAAAATTCATCCCCAAGTGCACCTAATGCACCATCAAAAACACCCTCTACCCATGGAGCTTCATCTTCCTCCATTCCATCCACTTCATCCATCAATGACTACATCCATACTCACCTAACATCATCACCAAGAACATCATCACCACCATCCACTCAAGAACCTCCATCCACTCAACTTGCCATTTCCTTATCACCCATTACACCACTTGATTCTCTTTTTTCACCTCCACCAAACCCACAACCATTTTTTCCCATACCTTGGCCACTACTTGAAACCCATGGTGACACTTGTCTTTGTTGCGTCCATAACCGAACCATAATCTTTGGTCTTAGAGATGAGATATTCTATAGGTTTTCATCACTTGAAAACATACTTATCAACCAACCTCCACTACCACCACCACCATCCTCACCCACTACACAACCACCACCTCCATTGTCACCCAAGTAAGCAGATGCAATGCTTACTCAAAAATAATTTTTCCACCCATTTTGCAAGCAAGCTTCATGGAAGATTATGTTATCTAGGATGATTATGTAGTTGGAATTATTAGCTAGTGTAGGAATGCTTGTACTCATGTATGGTTGTGTAATTATACACAACATTTATTTTTATGAATGTCTTTATTTTCATGCATGCTCATTATTTGTGCTATATATATGTTTGTGCTTCTAACATTTTTCTCGCAAGCGTTCCATAGCTCATTTCCTTGGTGCCCCCAAACGAGGGGGAGTAAACATCAAGGGGGAGTTCTCGTCCCGACAAATTTGATTCTAAAAACTTGTCGGCTTAACCTTTTTGATTCTACAAAAAGGGGGAGAAATAGACGTAAACTCACTAAATACTTGTCTAAAAACTAATTTTTAGACTTAATGAGTTTAGATTTTGTAATCATCAAAAAGGGGGAGATTGTTGATATAAATAATGCCTAAACACGTTATTAATATTTTTCGATATCTCTACGTTTTGATAATCACAAAATGTAAAATCATTAATCGGAAAATTATGACGTAAACAAGTATTTAGTTGTAAATATCTATTTCTACAACTTAAATCACTTAAGGTATGAATAAACTAATGCTTAATGCATTATATGATCAAAGGAACATTTTCTTAATAACTAGATTTTTTTTATAAAACATCAAAAACATTTTATATATTTTTGAAAAACATTTTTGGCATTAAATAAAAATGTTTAATCTTTTATAAAAATATGAATTCAAATTTTTAACCAAAATCAATTAAAATGTTCCAGAAAAACCTTCCCCACAAAAGGACAAAACTGGCCAACGTCTAGTAGGGGCGGCCCCCTTAATTTTGCTAGGCGGCCCCCTTAATAATTAAGGGGACCGCCCCCGCTCCAGTAGACCTCCAGCTGTCCAATTTTTCTCCTATAAATACCAGCCTTCTCCTGGACTTTTACTCACCTTTTGCACCTCAAAACTTTCTGTTTTAAATCTTGTAAATACTTTCTAAAATCCTTTGATCATATAATCTTAAGCTTTGGTTTCCAAGTGATCCAAGCTTCCTTCTTTCAAGTGCAAAAGAAGAATACTTCTATCAATCAAGATTAGAAGTATTACAACTTAGTATCATCTTGTTACTTAAGTTGTTAGTTTAACAAAGTTTGTAAATCATTCATTCATTTGTGTAAGGTGTGTATAGTAGATTAGTGTTGTATGTAAGTAGTGAAGAAGTTGTATAAGTAGTTGTGGTATAGAAGTTGTGAAGACATAGTGTAGAAGTTGTGAAGCCACGGAGTAGAAGTCGTGAACCCGTTGTGTAGAAGTCGTGAAGCCGTAGCATAGAGGTTGTGTAGCGGTCGTGTTGAAGCCTTGAAGTCCTAGTCATGAAGTCCTAGTGTTGAAGTCGTGAAGCCGTAGCATAGAGGTTGTGTAGCGGTCGTGTTGAAGTCGTGAAGACATAGTGTTGAAGTCGTGAAGCCGTAGCATAGAGATTGTGTAGCGGTCGTGTTGAAGTCGTGAAGCAGTCGTGAAGCCGTTGTGAAGTAGTCGTGAATAAGTCGTGAAGAAGTTGTGTTGTGAAGTTGTGAGATTGGTTCTAGCTACGATTAGAACTCGACATTTAGCTTTGTGTCGTTAAGCCGGTGTAAGCCAAAGTCGTGTAAGGTTTTCTCCGCCATAAGGGAGCTTATTGAAGTTGTGAAGAAAACTCTCGAGCTCGGTGCTCGGGGAGTGGAGTAGGGCAAGGAAGGTGTCCTTGTAGCCGAACCACTATAAATCTCTCGTGTCTCGGTTAGATCTTTCCATACCTTATTTACTTCTTTACTTATATCGTCATTATATTCATACACATAGGATTATATAACTGCTAGTATTTATTAGAGATTGACTTCACATAAAGATCAAATTGAAAATCCATTCAAGAAACCAAAACATTTACAATCAATTTAAAAGAATACATATATAACTAATAATAAGATTTAAGTCTTAACAAACTTGAATCTAAGTTTTTAAAAGTAAACAAAGCTTTTATAATAAATTAAAAAGACGTAAAACTATTCAACCACCCTTCTAGTTTTCCACAGATTAGTTTAACAAAAGCGACATACCTTTAATGGGATGACTCGATTAATAACATCTTAGGTCTTAGGGAAACTGACATACTTATCAAGCAAGAATTTCGCCCAGTTATACTCATGAACAGAATCCATATCAGTTAAGAAATGAAGAAACGAAGGGCTAAATTCCAGAATAGTACCTTCTTGTTTGAGATTTTTATTAACTGGCATTTCCTCAAACACCTTTTGTGCATTATAATCTTTTTCATCAAATCTTTTCAAAATCAACTCTTTGTAATTCACCCAAGGCAGATTTCCACGAATTATGCTTTGAAGCTGCTTATGCCACTTCAAATCCATGTCATATAAGTGTATAGAAACGATGCTTACCTTGTTCTCATCAGGGATTTTGTTAAGTTGCTATGTGTTCATGGAGTCCGGTGGAGGTGACGTCAGGTGGTGGTGGCCGTCGGATGGTGGTGGCGTCGGGTGGTTGGGTGGTTGTGGTGGTGTGAGTTGTGATTTATCTTGAGGAGAGATAGAGGGTTGTGAGAGGTTATATGCAGTTTTGAATTTAGTGAGAGTATGGTGTAAAATGACAGAAATATCCTTTTGGTTGCCCAAAAAATGACAAGTTGCCCAAAAAAAAATACATCGTACCAAACAATTGGTCGGACACGTGTCATCCAGTGGTTGGTCGGACGAGTTGCCCTGGTCTAGTATCGGAACTTTCTGTGAGCGGGTCGGATAAGCAACGCACCAGGGAAACTGGGGCAGTTGCATAATTATCCCTTTTAATAATTAATCAAACTTAACCCTCCTTTCCTAGGGGGTTGGCCGAACCAACAACCCTCATTAGGGTTTGTAGTTTTGCCTTTGTGGTAATTGTATATTTATCCCCGATAAATATATATCTAGGATAAGTACCGTTTTACACCTTTCTGAAAATACTACTATTTTCATTTCCTCACAACTTTCATTTTATTTCATCACTTGTTTCTTATTTCCGCTTGCTTGTTCCTTTTAGTTTGCACCAGTGTGACCCTTCTGCATTTCTATGAATGTCAGTTGCGAAAGACGTTGTTCAGACTCCCACTTGTGTAAAGTAACAACATGAGAACCACTTTTACTATACAAAGTGGTTACTAGCAAAATATTGTAGTACTGATATGTGGTCGAATTATAGTCTAAGGAATTGCACAAGAAATATGCAAAACCCGAGTCGTAGTCCCGATGAAAGTTGAATGGAATTTAGTGATTCGGGATTTGTGATTCGTGTAGTGAATGTGAATAAGAGTGATTGATTTTGGATTACACTACTAATATTAAAATAACAATCAAGATTAACAATTAAACTAAGCTAATAGAACATTTAAACTAAACATTTAAACGAAAATTGAATTTTAAAAACGAACGCGACGTAGTTTAAAAACGTATTTAAAAAGCGAATTTCTAAATCTAAATCCTAAATTTATGAAAATAATTTTCCTAAACTCTAAATATTAAAAGATAATTTTTGGAAAAAGAAAAATATTTTTTTGACTTTTTAATAACTTTTTATGAATTAAAAACTAATTTAAACTATTTAAATGATTTAAAAATAGTAAAACAAGATGGAAAAATCTGGAAAAATCTGAGTAAATCTAAAATTAAATGACTAATCTAAGAAAAATAAATTCAAACCCTGACTAAGCTCTAATAAGCAAAACAACCCAATAAGCAATATGAAAATAAGCACAAAATAAGCAAATGATGTCCAAAAATCACAAAAAGCTCAGGGATCAAGCAAAGTACTAAATCAAGCATAAAGCAACTCAGAATGAACAAATAAGCCAAAGGAATAAGCCCATAAGCTGCTGCACAGCTTATTGGCCAAACAGATTCTCAACAGCTTTTATGTCCTATTTGCAGCAGAAAAATAAGCCAATCCAGACCTTAATTGGGGAATCATGAGGTAAAGCTAGAAAGCTTATGTGGAAAACTATGCTCAGACCAAAAATGCCCAAATTCTGAGTCCAATTACTATCCTAATTAGATGCTTAAAACAGATAGTGACTGGGACCAAAAATTTGCAGGCCTAGATTAGTGATAATTGCTGAATTTGCAGACCACAAACAAGCTATCTAATAAGCACAAAGTGTGGATCCCAGATGTTATACTCAAAACTTGCTATATGAACTTACTATAAACCACAAATGAGGTCCTTAACTTATTTCAATAAGCCACAATAAGTTCTAGATCAGCAGCTAAGAAAACCCAAGTCTGCACTAAATGGACTCTGTGACAGCAGACTATATAATTTTGGCGCAAAACTTTTGAAAACTAATCCAACACTTGAACACTTCTTGAAACACTATTCTAACCACAAGAACACCAACTAATCACCTCAGTTCATGCTTAGCTTATAAAGAGCTTAACCTAGCAGCCTATGCTTCTCAACTTTTGCACTAATGATCAAAAACTTCAAATGCACTACAAAACTCTTATCAACTAATCTTAACAGCAACAATAACCTCAACTTTGATCAATCAAAACTCAGATAAATGACCAATGAACAGTACTTTATCTGAGCTTTAAGAACAGTCCCTATAGAAGCTATTAAATCCAACTGCTAAGCACTAATACACTTATAACAAACTGAAAATAAGCTTAACCTATCACTAATCTATGATTACCTAATCTATATAACTAATAACAAGCAATAATCAACAATCAAACAACACTAAATCTAATTAAACTAAACTGATGCAGAAAATATAGAACAAAATATGAAATTGGAACTTACAAAGTACTTCTCCCTCAGCAAGAACAGAGGGAGTTCACTAAGCTTGCCTGTCTTTAGACAGGCTAGAGGCATCCATTTCCCCTCCTAGAACATCACTCCAATCAGCAATCATCATGGAAATTGAAACAGTTGACTAAAATTGACTTTTTGATTGACTTTTGGTATTTGTGAAGCAGAGACTGAATTGAACTTAACTATTACTCACATTAAGCTAATCAGCTTATATGAGTCTCAACTAATGTAAATAGCTTATTTGAAAGCTGATTTGAACATATTTTTGTATTTTTGGAATTTTTCAATGTTTTTGGAATTTTCAAATTAAATAAAACAACATATAAGAACTCAAATCTGAAATAACTAAATATTACTTAATGTAAGCTATAATCAAAATAACAAAACTGAAATCAAAAAATTAAATCAGATTAGGCAGAATCAAAAATGGACTTAAAATAAACTTTCATTAATAAATCTTCAAAGGTTACAATAAGAAATTTAAAAAACTACAAAGCATAAACATAAATTGACAGCATAACTTTTACTCTAAAAATTACATGAAAAATGAGGAGAAATCCACTCCTATTTATAGACCCGAATTGAAGCTTCTAGGCTGACAAGCTGGCGATCCGCGTGCTCCATGAGCTCATTTCCACCCTTAGATCTTCCTTGAGCACCAATCCATTAATCCTTAGCCGTTTGATCAAAATCAATGATGTGTTCCATCCAATAGCAGCGTGCCACGTAGCCATGCGTGCGTCTGACACCTCTGACATGCTTGACAGCCAATGATTGGACGCTTATGCCCTTAATCTCAGTGAAAAAGTGTACGGTGAAATCTAGGGTTCTTGGGTAACAGTAATTTTCTGGGTTTAGTGTATTTGGGGGGCGCGTTTTGGGTGTGGGAATTTTTTTATTTTTTTTACTTATATTAAAATAGTTGACCGGGTAATGAGTGGGTCGGGTATGGGGTTATGGCTTGTGGGCTGGGTTAGGATTATAGATTGGGCTGATGGGTTTAATATTGAGGTGGGTTGGGTTAAGTTATGGAATGGGTTGTTCATAAATCCGGGTATTAAAGGTTTTTAAAGTTTAAGGCTTTTGGGTTTCAAGGACCAAAAATGTACATTATGAAATTCAAAGGACTGAATTTGACAATATTTCAAAGTTGATCTAAGGGTGATTTTTGACTTTTGGCCAAACATGTCTTTCCCGGCATCGGCTTTGAGTCCATTCCATATCTCGTGCTCGTTTTCCCGGTTTTTCTTCGATTTTGTCCTTTTTCTGAAATATCCTTCCCTGCATAATAAAAAACACAAAAACACAATATCTTTTGGCATTTTGGTTAGTTTTTGGTCGTTTTGGTCTTAATTTGGTAAATAAAAGGTGTGTGTTTTAGCACATACCAAAATCCCCCAAACTAAGCTATTGCAATGTCCTCATGCAATGTTATAAAAACGCGTTTTTGAAACCGAAAATTTCTAATCTCTTTTTACTAACTTTGAGAAGTGGCAAAATTTTCAAAAGAGATTAATAAATCTTAAGTTCTAAAAACTCCCTGATTTTCCTTTTATTCTATTTTTGTATTTTCTCATAATCTTGTGACGGTTTTGTTTTACAATCATTATCTATCGATAATTTTTAGGGTCTTCGAGCAGGAAACACGACTCATAAAGAAGTGACCATACGGATAAAATTCGTCGTTCCTGATTTTTCACGAGTCCCCAAGCCAAGCTTAAAAACGAAATCATTGTTATTTACAAGTTAGATTGCCAATACTACCCAGAAAACTAATTGTGGACTCTTTGTTCCCAAATTCCTATTTTCCTCTATTTATTTTATTTTTGGTGAGAAATGAATTTCTTCATACTCTTGTTTCGATAAGTTTTAGTCCGATAAAGATACCTAGTTTAGACGCTAAGTAGTTTCCAAACCTTCCCTCGAAAACCGTTGCATACAAAAATAAGGTCCACATCAAGGTCTCTGATTTAACACGATTTTGAGGATATCCCTTTTATATACGACCGAAACAACTCATCTACGAGTCCAGAGACAGAAGCTTTTATTAGGATACCCCCGGAGTCGAAGTTTGGCATTTTTAACATTATTTAGCACATTAAAGTATTTAATCCTTGGCCCTTTATAACAATCACAACATCGGTTGCGAGCCGGCAAGATGTGATAGTCTATTATGACCTTGGAATTTTTCCTCTGCCTTTATTAGAAGTCTACAACATCGACTGCGAACCGGCAAGATGTAGAAAACTTTTTATGGCTTTGGATTATTATTATACTTTATCATATTCATTAATTATTTGTGTTGCCAAACCCCAAGTCCTACGGCTTTTATAACAATCCCAACATCGGCTACGAACCGGCAAGATGGAATAGTCTATTACACCGTAACACTGACAGTACCTTGATGTGTACCCAACTTTCATAAGCAAGAATTCTCTAAGGAAGAAATAAAAACTAATTATCGCCAAAACTAAAATACCTTTAATTATTCCTAGATTACTATTATTGGGTGAAACAAGCTTATGGGAACAAAAAGCCACAAATAACTTTGATGAGCTCTAAAGAGATCCAACTACTCCACGTTTAGCAATCTAACTTATAAACAACTCTATCATTTCTCGTTCTTCACAAATTTAAAATCTTAAATAATAAGATCCGCGAAAGCTTAGCCAAATAATCAAGCCATGCATGTATAAAGTCAAATACGGGAACTTGCAAACTCTTAAAAAAGGATTCGCATTTTATAGCTCCTTGTGTAAAAGACTAGCACGAGCTTATAGATTATAAATGGTTAAGGGAACAAGCTAGGGCTCAACACGCCCGGTCAAGTCAGAATTTTATTCCTACTCTCACCAGCGGAAAGTCAACAAAAATGTCAAAACTTATTATATTTTTGCAAAAAATTTTAAAATTTTCTCATTTTTTTTGGATTTTTTCACTTTTGGAAGAAAAACGGGGTTGCATGAGTAAACGGCAAAAAATGCAAGGCATAAATCAAATCGAAAGATTACCCCCCCCCCCCCAGACTAAAACGAGACATTGTCCTCAATGTCTTAAAGGTAAGGGTTCTCCTACATAAACCTAAGGCCGTTTATTAATTATGCCAAAGATAAACGTAAAACGATAAGATTTTAGGATATCGGATAAACAACGAATGATGAAACTCGAGTGGAGAGAAGCAAAACCACGAGCACGAGAGTCTTCATCAATCGGGCAAACCTGGACATACACAAAAAACCACGAACACAAGATATGGAAGAGGAAGCCCTCCTCACGTCACTTTATTAGAAAATAGATAAGAAATAGAAGGATAAGCATGGGGTGCCTCCCACGAAGCGCTTTGTTTTTTATAACCGAGTCACTTAGCTTGACTCGATCCCCGAATTTATTTGTCCATGGGGAAAGTTTGGAGATCCTGGACAACCATGGATGGTATGTCCCTTCCAAAATAGTGCTTCAACCTATGACCATTCACCTTAAAGTTTGGACCGTCACTTTGAGCTAACTCGACGGTTCCATATGGAAAAACTTGAGTAATGGTGAATGCCCCAGACCAGCGGGTTTTGATTTTGCCCGAGAAAATCTTTAGCCGAGAATTGAAGAGGAGGACTCGATCACCAACATTGAAAATGCGGTTCTTAATCTTAGAGTCATGAATCCTCTTTGTTTTCTCTTTGTAGATCAAAGAGTTCTCGTAGGCCTGATCCCGAAGCTCATTTAATTCATTAATTTGGAGCTTACGGTGATCACCCGCGGTCTTAAGGTCAAAATTGGCATGTTTCAAGGCCCAATATGCCTTATGTTCGAGCTCGATGGGCAGATGGCAGGCTTTTCCGTAAACTAGCTTGTAAGGAGTACACCCGATGGGTGTCTTGAAAGCGGTTCGGAAAGCCCATAAAGCATCATCCAATTTGTCGGCCCACGAGGCTCGATTTTCACCAACGGTTCTTTCAAGGATACGTTTCAATCCACGATTCGAAACCTCGACTTGTCCGCTTGTTTGCGGGTGATACGCGGTAGAAAGTCGGTGAGTGACACCATACTTGAGCATAACTTTTGCAAATTGATCATTGCAGAAGTGAGTACCACGATCACTGATTATAGCACGAGGAGTTCCGAATCGGGAGAAGAGATTTTTCAAGAACTTAACAACCACTCGGGCGTCATTAGTAGGGAGCGCTTTTGCTTCAACCCATTTTGACAAGTAGTCGACGGCCACGAGGATATACTTATTCCCTCGTGAAGACGGGAATGGCCCCATGAAATCGATGCCCCACACGTCAAAAATCTCGCAGACTTGAATTGCATTTTGAGGCATTTCGTCTTTTTGCGAGATTTTTCCTTGACGTTGGCAAGAGTCACATGACTTCACCAAGTCGTGGGCATCGCGATAAATAGTCGGCCAATAAAAACCGGAATCAAATACTTTTTTGGCGGTGTAGCTAGCACCATGATGTCCCCCCGTGGGTCCATTATGGCAGGTCGTGAGGATGTCAACGGATTCTTGGCCATGCACACACCGTCTTATCACTTGATCGGCACATATCCGGAATAAGTAGGGGTCGTCCCAGAAATAATGTTTAACATCTTTGAAAAACTTCTTTTTCTGCTGGGACGACATCCCTTTTACCACAAAATTCCCCGCATGGTAATTTGCATAGTCGGCAAACCATGGGGTACTCGAATCATTCTTTAAAGATACCATCCCAAGTGTCTCGAGAGGAAATGTTTCGGTGATTTCCTTTTTCTCGAGATCACTTTGATGGGGATTTTCAAGTCTGGATAAATGATCAGCGGCTAGATTCTCTGCTCCTTTTTTATCACGAATGATAATATCAAATTCCTGGAGCAGAAGAATCCACCGAAGTAATCTCGGTTTAGCATCTTGTTTTGCTAAGAGATACTTGAGAGCAGAATGGTCCGTATACACTATGCATTTGGATAAGACAAGATATGGTCTAAATTTCTCAAAAGCGTAGACAACGGCTAACAACTCTTTCTCAGTAGTAGTGTAGTGAGATTGAGCGTCGGTCATTGTCTTGCTAGCATAGTGTATCGGTTAGAAGTATTTTGACTTGCGTTGCCCTAGGACTGCACCGATAGCATAATCGCTTGCATCACACATTAGCTCAAAGGGCAAGTCCCAATCGGGGGCAACCAAGATCGGAGCTTCAGTCAGTTTCTTTTTTAGAACCTCGAATGCTTCGATGCATTCGGGAGAGAAGAAGAACGGAGCATCTTTTTCAAGAAGATGGGTCAGAGGCCGGGCGATTTTAGAGAAGTCTTGAATAAATCGTCTGTAGAAACCGGCATGACCAAGGAAACTTCGAATTCCTTTAACGGTAGTGGGATGAGGTAGCTTAGCGATAACATCAACTTTAGCTCGATCGACCTCAATCCCAGATTTGGAAATCTTATGGCCGAGGACTATGCCCTCTTTGACCATGAAGTGGCACTTCTCCCAATTTAGAACGAGATTGGTGCTTTCACACCGTTCAAGCATTTTCTCTAAATGGGAGAGGCACGAGGAGAAAGAATTTCCATATACGGAGAAATCATTGATAAAGACCTCCATCGTTTTCTCGATCATATCATGAAATATGGCCATCATGCACCTTTGGAACGTGCCCGGAGCATTGCATAAGCCGAAAGGCATGCGTCGGTAGGCAAACGTACCATAAGGGCAAGTGAAGGTGGTATTTTCCTGATCTTGGGGATCAATTGGTATTTGAAAATACCCGGAAAAACCATCGAGAAAACAATAGAACTCATTTCCCGCTAATCGTTCTAACATTTGATCCATAAACGGTAATGGGAAATGGTCTTTACGGGTAGCATCATTGGGTTTTCTATAATCGATACACACTCTCCATCCGGTGACGAGACGTGTGGGAATTAACTCATTTTCTTCATTTTTCACAACGGTCATTCCACCCTTTTTGGGCACACAGTGGACTGGGCTAACCCATGAGCTATCTGAGATCGGATAAATCATCCCTGCGTCAAGGAGTTTAAGAACTTCCTTTTTTATGACATCATGGATTTTTGGGTTAACCCGTCTCTGTTGCTGAACAGCGGGTTTGAAATTATCTTCCATCAAGATCTTATGGGTGCAGAATTTAGGGTCAATACCCTTTATATCAGAGATCTGCCAAGCAATGGCACTCTTATGCTTTTTAAGCACGTCTAAGAGTTTTGTCTTCTCCTCATCTTTGAGAGCTTTTGAAATGATGACGGGAAATGTATCGGAATCTCCCAAGAAAGCATATTCAAGATGCGGAGGTAAATCCTTGAGCTCAAGCTCCGGAGGATTCTCAGTAGACGGCTTGATTTCTTTAATTTCTTCTTTTTGAATTTCTTTTGTCGGAGGGAGAGAAGGTGACGGGTCTTCATTCAATAATTTTTCTAGTAAAAGAATATCTCCCTCCGGATCAAGATAAGAATCATCAACTTCCGGTGAAGTTGGTGTTTCTATAGCAAGAAAGTCATCGACCTTTTCCAAGAAGAAATCACCTCCCTCAAACGGAGTGAGGGACGGGGAAGGGTCGGAAAGAATGGGTTGAGAAGAAGGAGTGGGATTGCCACTCGAGGATTTATCGGAAAATCCAAGAACTTCTTGAGAATACTCCTCCGAGGCAACATCAATCACATCGATTCGATTAACCGAGACGGAATCGTGACTGGAGGAGTATTTGAAAGTTCAGTCGAGGTTAAAGGTCACGGCCTCATTATCCACCCTCAACGTAATTTCTTCACCGTAAACATCAATCAAAGCCCGCCCGGTCCTCAAGAATGATCTTCCGAGAATTAGAGGAACCCGGGGGTCGGCATCAAAGTTAACAACCACAAAATCGGCTGGGAAATGGAACTTCCCCACTTTGACAAAGACATCTTCGGCTATGCCAAGCGGAACAGTCGTAGTCCGGTCTGCAAACTCGAGGGTCATACAAGTTGGGGTAAGTTCGGGCAATGAAAGTTTTTGCCAAACGGATAACGGCATTAGGTTGATGCTCGCACCTAGATCAGCCAAGGCATGACATTCAACCAACCCCGGGAAGTCACAAGGAATGAGGAATCTTCCCGGGTCTCCAAGCTTTTCTGGAAGCTTTTTAAGGAGTACCGCTGAGCAGTTTTCGTTTAGAGGGGTCTTTGCGAGCTCAAATAATTTTTCTTTATTGCTCAATAAACTCTTGATTGTGGAAGAAAACTTTGGCATCAAAAGCAAAGCATCCGCGAAGCTTATATCAAAATGCAAATCTTGGAAGATTTGGTAGAATTTTTCCATTTGATTTGAAGCTTTTTCGCGGAGCTTTTGATCATTTAATCGCGAAGGATATGGAAGTTTTGCTTTGATGGGAATTTCTTTTGGCTCAACGTTCTTTGGTTCAGATGGATGGACAACCGTAGGTTGGACGTCCTTGGTTCCTCCATTGTTAGTAGGAGGTTCCATGTCCTTGGTCACCTCGGGTTCACGGTCGACTACCTTGGGAGGTAGAGAAGAAGAGGTAGACGGAGCCGTGGGTCCATTATATGAAACACCGCTCCTTGTAGTGATTGCCTTAGCATTACCCCTCGGGTTAGCAATTGTGTTGCTAGGAAGAGAAGATGAACCCGAGGTTGATGGTTGATTCATTTGGAAAAATCCACTCATCATTTTCTTAAGCTCGTTTGTTTGTTGAGATATCGTCGTATCGATCTCCTTCTTAAACTCAACTTTCATGTTATTGATCTGATTCTGCATGGCTCGTATGGCAACATCGCTTGTCTTCATGTAGTTCAAGACTTCCGGTGAAGTTTGAACTTGCGGAGGAAGAGGTTGTTGATAAACTTGTTGCGGTGGAGCTTGATAATTGTTTCCACGATTTTGGTTGTAGCTTTGATTTTGATTGTAACCTTGATTGGTTTGAGGAAAACGGTTTTGGTTGTTTTGAACGGGTGTAAAACCGGGTGGTCCCATTTGGTTACTAACTCGGTAGTTAACTTCACCTTGAGGACGAAATCCTTGATTCTGATTGTAGTTCGCAGATGCTACGGTAGGATTGCAAACTTGGCTATCGGTAGCTTGACAATCATAATAAGGATGGGGACCACCACATATAACACATGTTTCTGAAACTGCTTTGACGGGCTCCGGTTTCTGATTCTGGAGTTTAAACTCTTTCATCATCATACGAATAGCATCGGTAAGTTCGGCCATCACCGATGGATGGACCGATGAAGAAGAAGGGGTGGAAGAAGACACTTTTGAAACAACCGGTTTGTTTCGTGAAGTGGGAACTTTGGATTTGTTCTCGATAATCATCAAAATATCTCCCGGCATTCGACTCAAAATATTGCCACCGGCGGCTGCGTTGAGTGAATCTTGATCCGTTTGAGTTAAAGCATTGTAGAACGTATCAATCTGATGTAACTCCGAGAAACCGTGGTTTGGTCATTTCCGTAGGAGATCCTTAAATCGTTCCCATGCCTCACCAAAATTTTCATCAAACCGTTGTTGGAAATTCGTGATTTCATTCCTCAGATTAGTCATTTTAGATGGAGGAAAGAAATAATTCACGAATTTGTTGACGAGATTTTCCCAAGTATGAATCGATTGAGGGGGTTCTTTTTCTAGCCAAATCCGGGCTGACCCCTCGAGGGAAAATGGGAATAACATCAACTTAATGGTATCATGAGGAACATCCTTGTAATTAAGTGTGGAGGTTAACTTGTTAAACCAACGGATGTGTGTGTGAGGATCCTCTCTCTCAAAACCGTGAAATTGATTCCCCGTGACAAGTTGAATCAAACCGGTTTTGAGCTCAAAATTGGTGTTAGCAATTGGTGGTACAACAATAGCATCTCCATATCCCACGGTGGGACATTGGAGAAGCTCTTGCATAGTGCGGAGATCGGGAGCTTGCCCGTGGTTGTGATTATCTCCACCCATCAGCGGGTGTTGATCGTGTTGATCCATTTCCTCAACGGTTGAGAAATGAACACGGTTGTTTTGACGGATAATCCTCTTGGGATTTGAAAGTGGTGAAAGAAGAGGGTTAGAAGAAGAAGAACGGGTGTGCATACACCAAAATGAAATCAAAAAGAAAAATCAAAAACAAAAGTTGAAAATGAAAATATTTTTGGATTTTTATTTTTTTAAATTTTTTCTTATTTATTTTTGGTACCGATCCGTCAATCAATATTCGTTTCTCTTACGACTACGCGCAGAGTGGCGGAGAAGCAAAGGTCTGCCGAAGCTAATTAAAAACCCGCCTCTTTCGGTCTGCAATTTAATGTCAAGACCATCCTTAAACCACTTGTATAGGTTGTAATCGAAAAAATAATCCGAAAATCAAATGATTTCACGATTGTTTTGTTGTTATTTCGGAATGGTTTACAACACTTTTGAAGAAAAGTGAGGATTTATTTTATTTTTGTATTTTTGAAAACACTTTAGGAAAAGTGTTTTATTTTTTTTTTTTTTTTTTTGTATTTTTATTTTTATAAAACGATAACTTCCGAGGAAGGGTCTTCACAACACGTATCGAAAAACAAAATCACAAATTCGCGTCAACCGTCCCCGGCAGCGGCACCAAAAATTGATATGTGGTCGAATTATAGTCTAAGGAATTGCACAAGAAATATGCAAAACCCGAGTCGTAGTCCCGATGAAAGTTGAATGGAATTTAGTGATTCGGGATTTGTGATTCGTGTAGTGAATGTGAATAAGAGTGATTGATTTTGGATTACACTACTAATATTAAAATAACAATCAAGATTAACAATTAAACTAAGCTAATAGACATTTAAACTAAACATTTAAACGAAAATTGAATTTTAAAAACGAACGCGACGTAATTTAAAAACGTATTTAAAAAGTGAATTTCTAAATCTAAATCCTAAATTTATGAAAATAATTTTCCTAAACTCTAAATATTAAAAGATAATTTTTGGAAAAAGAAAAATATTTTTTTGACTTTTTATTAATTTTTTATGAATTAAAAACTAATTAAAACTATTTAAATGATTTAAAAATAGTAAAACAAGTTGGAAAAATCTGAGTAATTCTAAAATTAAATGACTAATCTAGGAAAAATAATTTCAGACCCTGAATAAGCTCTAATAAGCAAAACAGCCCAATAAGCAATATGAAAATAAGCACAAAATAAGCAAATGATGTCCAAAAATCACAAAAAGCTCAGGGATCAAGCAAAGTACTAAATCAAGCATAAAGCAACTCAGAATGAACAAATAAGCCAAAGGAATAAGCCCATAAGCTGCTGCACAGCTTATTGGCCAAACAGATTCTCAACAGCTTTTATGTCCTATTTGCAGCAGAAAAATAAGCCAATCCAGACCTTAATTGGGGAATCCAGAGGTAAAGCTAGAAAGCTTATGTGAAAAAACTATGCTCAGACCAAAAATGCCCAAATTCTGAGTCCAATTACTATCCTAATTAGATGCTTAAAACAGATAGTGACTGGGACCAAAAATTTGCAGGCCTAGATTAGTGATAATTGCTGAATTTGCAGACCACAAATAAGCTATCTAATAAGCACAAAGTGTGGATCCCAGATGTTATACTCAAAACTTGCTATATGAACTTACTATAAACCACAAATGAGGTCCTTAACTTATTTCAATAAGCCACAATAAGTTCTAGATCAGCAGCTAAGAAAACCCAAGTCTGCACTAAATGGACTCTGTGACAGCAGACTATATAATTTTGGTGCAAAACTTTTGAAAACTAATCCAACACTTGAACACTACTTGAAACACTATTCTAACCACAAGAACACCAACTAATCACCTCAGTTCATGATTAGCTTATAAAGAGCTTAACCTAGCAGCCTATGCTTCTCAACTTTTTGCTCTAATGATCAAAAACTTCAAATGCACTACAAAACTCTTATCAACTAATCTTAACAGCAACAATAACCTCAACTTTGATCAATCAAAACTCAGATAAATGACCAATGAACAGTACTTTATCTGAGCTTTAAAAACAGTCCCTATAGAAGCTATTAAATCCAACTGCTAAGCACTAATACACTTATAACAAACTGAAAATAAGCTTAACCTATCACTAATCTATGATTACCTAATCTATATAACTAATAACAAGCAATAATCAACAATCAAACAACACTAAATCTAATTAAACTAAACTGATGCAGAAAATATAGAACAAAATATGAAATTGGAACTTACAAAGTACTTCTCCCTCAGCAAGAACAGAGGGAGTTCACTAAGCTTGCCTGTCTTTAGACAGGCTAGAGGCATCCATTTCCCCTCCTAGACCATCACTCCAATCAGCAATCATCATGGAAATTGAAACAGTTGACTAATATTGACTTTTTGATTGACTTTTGGTATTTGTGAAGCAGAGACTGAATTGAACTTAACTATTACTCACATTAAGCTAATCAGCTTATATGAGTCTCAACTACTGTAAATAGCTTATTTGAAAGCTGATTTGAACATATTTTTGTATTTTTGGAATTTTTCAATGTTTTTGGAATTTTCAAATTAAATAAAACAACATATAAGAACTCAAATCTGAAATAACTAAATATTACTTAATGTAAGCTATAATCAAAATAACAAAACTGAAATCAAAAAAATTAAATCAGATTAGGCAGAATCAAAAATGGACTTAAAATAAACTTTCATTAATAAATCTTCAAAGGTTACAATAAGAAATTTAAAAAACTACAAAGCATAAACATAAATTGACAGCATAACTTTTAATCTAAAAATTACATGAAAAATGAGGAGAAATCCACTCCTATTTATAGACCCGAATTGAAGCTTCTAGGCTGACAAGCTGGCGATCCGCGTGCTCCATGAGCTCATTTCCACCCTTAGATCTTCCTTGAGCACCAATCCATCAATCCTTAGCCGTTAGATCAAAATCAATGATGTGTTCCATCCAATAGCATCGTGCCACGTAGCCATGCGTGCGTCTGACACCTCTGACATGCTTGACAGCCAATGATTGGACGCTTATGCCCTTAATCTCAGTGAAAAAGTATACGGTGAAATCTAGGGTTCTTGGGTAACAGTAATTTTCTGGGTTTAGTGTATTTGGGGGGCGCGTTTTTGGTGTGGGAATTTTTTTATTTTTTTGACTTATATTAAAATAGTTGACCGGGTAATGAGTGGGTCGGGTATGGGTTTATGGCTTGTGGGCTGGGTTAGGATTATAGATTGGGCTGATGGGTTTAATATTGAGGTGGGTTGGGTTAAGTTATGGAATGGGTTGTTCATAAATCCGGGTATTAAAGGTTTTTAAAGTTTAAGGCTTTTGGGTTTCAAGGACCAAAAATGTACATTCTGAAATTCAAAGGACTGAATTTGACAATATTTCAAAGTTGATCTAAGGGTGATTTTTGACTTTTGGCCAAACATGTCTTTCCCGGCATCGGCTTTGAGTCCATTCCATATCTCGTGCTCGTTTTCCCGGTTTTTCTTCGATTTTGTCCTTTTTCTGAAATATCCTTCCCTGCATAATAAAAAACACAAAAACACAATATCTTTTGGCATTTTGGTTAGTTTTTGGTCGTTTTGGTCTTAATTTGGTAAATAAAAGGTGTGTGTTTTAGCACATACCAAGTACCCAACTCACAGAAACCGATTTAATACATAGGTAGTGATTTATTAAACTCCAACAACGCCCATTGCCGATTTCAAGTATATGACTATATCCCTTTGCACTTTGCGATATTTTAGAAAGTTCTAGACATGGATATGTTAAACTGGAAATACTTTCGTCTTTTCTTGTTACTGTGAATCGATTTGTCTCCTATAGTGTTCCCAGACACTTTGTCGCATGGCCATGCTTTCACAAATCTTTTCACCACAAGGGGACCGGAAAAATATCCTTCTACATTTTATTTCAACTTGGAGTTTCAAACTGCCATCTATCATTAAAGTTTTTTCCTTACCTCTCACTTAATCCAGCATTAGCACACAACATTACGCTTTTACACAGTAACCAGAAACTAACTCAAAACTCAGTGAGAAACAAAATCAAATGACCTAATACCTCAGTTCATTGGGATAGTACGCCATGATCTAATAATGCCAATAAAGTATTAATCCATGTGGTCACTTCTCAATCTTGGCCACGTCCAATACTTTCCCCGCATATGCATGTGCAATTTAATACATTCCCCGAAGTATCACACCTTTCACAATAGTAGTTAACGTTATCTCGATCTGCCACCATGATATGCAGCTATGGACCTTGTGAAAACGTAGAGGGGGGTGAATACGTTACCGTTTTAAAAAACTTAAAACTTGTTGTATCAAATGTCCATTTAAGCTTGTTCTAATATGAAAGATGTTTCTAACTTGCATAAGTTAAAACATGTTGTCACACAAGTATTATCAACAAGTCACGCCATAATCAATCACATAACGCAAATATAAAAGTAAAAAGATAAGTAAAAGAAAGCTCAAACCGAACACGATGATTTATAGTGGTTCGGTCACGGAGCTCCTCTCCGCCCTACTTCACTCCCCGAGTACCCAACTCGAGAGTTACTTCACTAGATCAACAAGCTCCCTTCTCGGCGGAGAAAACCTTACACACGTCGCTTACACTTTTTCCGGTACAAAGCTAAATATCGGGTTCTAGTTCGAGGTAGAACCAACCTAACGTCGCCTATACAATTTTCGACACTAAGCTAGATGTCGAGTTCTTTTACATGGGTACAACCACTCCCGTCGTCGCTTAACCTTTTTCCGGTACTAAGCTAGATACCGAGTTCTTTACAAGGGTACAACCACTCCCGCTATGTTTTATGGCCCAACATAGAAACCATGTGTTTTATTGAACAAACACATAAACCACCTAATCTAGTATGAATAGATTTCAATGATGATCCATGACATAAATGGGTCATGGATATGAATGCCTAATCTAAATGAACTTCCAATGTTAGGAAGCCTTCAATGGATGAAGATCACAAGCTCCCTAAACTTGTTGTGATGGATCTTCATATATGCATATGGAATCTACATGAACTTCTTGAATAAGAAGTCTTCAATCATTGAGGATGTCAAGTGCCCTTGAATCTTCATATGTTGGAATGCTTTGGTGAATGATAACTTCAAGATCTTCTAACCTTCTTGGTGGATCAGGAAGTATGTAAGCTTATGATGGATGATGACATACGATCTCTAAGCTAGCTTCACAGGATCATTACGAGTGTATGCTTACAACATAATGAAAGTTAGTAACATTATGATCATTATGTAAAGGGTGATTAATGTGTTTTTCTGCATGATAAACTACTGATCTAAATGTATGCAAGGGGTAGAGGAATTGTGTGTTCTAGTTGGATAAACAATGGGCTGCTATTTATAGCCAACAAGAATTTTTCCTGGCGGATTTGGCGGATCCCAAAAATTGGATCCGTCCTTTATACCATTTGGATCCGCCGGTGTCTGCCAGTTAATAGATTCTCAAATCTTTCCATATCTTACCATATCTTGCCATATCTTCAAAAGTCAACTTGTTAGCTTGAAGATCTATACAAAATATATTACAAATCTTCCAAGATATGTAAGTGATGCATGCCATGATGTCAAGTTAAATATTTCTAATTTAAGAAATAAACATAAACATGTAAATGTATATATGTATGTAACATGTATCCTAGTGATCATGTAGCATGTATATACTAGCTTAACTAATATATGTTTACCAAGATGTATCATGTTAGTTTGACACTTAAAGTGTACTTATCCTATTAGACTTAGGAAACATGATGTACAAGTAAAAATACTTGTTTATGCAAAGGTGTAAAATGAGGTTCTAAGTAGAATGATTAGCCTTTTAAAATACTTAATTTCCTAACCGTATTTTAAACATTCTAAATGGTTTGTTAAGGGTTTGATCATAATGCCGCATAACAAACATGTACGAACATGTGTTGTATCATACGAGGACTCGAGAGGTGTTGAATGTATGTTGAAACAAAATAAGATTACAAGTAACTTGTACATTTTACGTTATGTATCAAGTTACATGTTTGTCATCAATCAAAACAAACGAGACTGCTTGCACTAACAATCTCCCCAACGAGACTGTTTGCACTAAATGAAATTAGACTTAATTCCCTTCAAAATGATAGGTGGCGCGACTTCTACGGACTTACGGTTAATTAGTTATGAATTTTTGAAGTTGGACAAAAACTGCATACTGTAGTAACGGATTTGGCGGATCCTTTTTGAGGGTTCCGCCCTTTGTAACAAAGGGATCCATGGGTGTCTGTGACAAATTCTCCTAAACTCGTATTTTGACACAGAGAAAACATGTAGGACTTGCTAGACTTAATATTAAACATATATTACACATATTTAACAACATTTCTACTTATGTGACTTATCTAAACATTACGGAGGTGATTTTTCAACTAAATTAATAGTTATCCCAAACGCCCCTTTAAAACCCGTGTTTTTCGTAAATTAGCTTTACGCACACAATTTGACACTTAATCTTTTTAAGAAATATTTTCTTTTGATTTTCCAAAGACATCTTCAAACTTGTATACAAAGTAATATTTAACAACAAAATTTCTAAGTATACTTAGCGAAACATTTTTCATATTATGTTCTGCTTCAATGGTAATTTGATACATGGATCGTACTCCATTTTAAAAACCATTTGTTTTGAAAATAAGAGCCACGAGGCTCTGATACCAATTGTGAAAACGTAGAGGAGGGGTGAATACGTTACCGTTTTAAAAAACATAAAAGTTGTTGTATCAAATGTCCATTTAAGCTTGTTCTAATATGAAAGATGTTTCTAACTTGCATAAGTTAAAACATGTTGTCACACAAGTATTATCAACAAGTCACACCACAATCAATCACATAATGCAAATATAAAAGTAAAGAGATAAGTAAAAGAAAGCGCAAACCGAACATGATGATTTATAGTGGTTCGGTCACGGAGCTCCTCTCCGCCCTACTCCACTCCCCGAGTACCCAACTCGAGAGTTACTTCACTAGATCAACAAGCTCCCTTCTCGGCGGAGAAAACCTTACACACGTCGCTTACACTTTTTCCGGTACAAAGCTAAATACCGGGTTCTAGTTCGAGGTAGAACCAACCTAACGTCGCCTATACAATTTCCGACACTAAGCTAGATGTCGAGTTCTTTTACATGGGTACAACCACTCCCGTCGTCGCTTAACCTTTTTCCGGTACTAAGCTAGATACCGAGTTCTTTACAAGGGTACAACCACTCCCGCTATGTTTTATGGCCCAACATAGAAACCTTGTGTTTTATTGAACAAACACATAAACCACCTAATCTAGTATGAATAGATTTCAATGATGATCCATGACATAAATGGGTCATGGATATGAATGCCTAATCTAAATGAACTTCCAATGTTAGGAAGCCTTCAATGGATGAAGATCACAAGCTCCTTAAACTTGTTGTGATGGATCTTCATATATGCATATGGAATCTACATGAACTTCTTGAATAAGAAGTCTTCAATCATTGAGGATGTCAAGTGCCCTTGAATCTTCATATGTTGGAATGCTTTGGTGAATGATGACTTCAAGATCTTCTAACCTTCTTGGTGGATCAGGAAGTATGCAAGCTTATGATGGATGATGACATACGATCTCTAAGCTAGCTTCACAGGATCATTACGAGTGTATGCTTACAACATAATGAAAGTTAGTAACATTATGATCATTATGTAAAGGGTGATTAATGTGTGTTTCTACATGATAAACTACTGATCTAAATGTATGCAAGGGGTAGAGGAATTGTGTGTTCTAGTTGGATAAACAATGGGTAAACAATGGGCTGCTATTTATAGCCAACAAGAATTTTGCCCGGCGGATTTGGCGGATCCCAAAAATTGGATCCGTCCTTTATACCATTTGGATCCGCCGGTGTCTGCCAGTTAATAGATTCTCAAATATTTCCATATCTTACCATATCTTCAAAAGTCAACTTGTTAGCTTGAAGATCTATACAAAATATATTACAAATCTTCCAAGATATGCAAGTGATGCATGCCATGATGTCATGTTAAATATTTCTAATTTAAGAAATAAACATAAACATGTAAATGTATATATGTATGTAACATGTATCCTAGTGATCATGTAGCATGTATATACTAGCTTAACTAATATATGTTTACCAAGATGTATCATGTTAGTTTGACACTTAAAGTGTACTTATCCTATTAGACTTAGGAAACATGATGTACAAGTAAAAATACTTGTTTATGCAAAGGTGTAAAATGAGGTTCTAAGTAGAATGATTGGCCTTTTAAAATACTTAATTTCCTAACCGTATTTTAAACATTCTAAATGGTTTGTTAAGGGTTTGATCATAATGCCGCATAACAAACATGTACGAACCTGTGTTGTATCATACGAGGACTCGAGAGGTATTGAATGTATGTTGAGACAAAATAAGATTACAAGTAACTTGTACATTTTACGTTATGTATCAAGTTACATGTTTGTCATCAATCAAAACAAACGAGACTGCTTGCACTAACAATCTCCCCAACGAGGCTGTTTGCACTAACAGACCTTTTCGAATAAAATGTCTTTCATTCATTGATTCAAAACATGCTAAATGAAATCTCATAGTAACGTCTCGTCCTATTTACACAAGTCAACGACATTATTTCCGATTTCAGGCGATTGATTTAGCTCATATCAGAAAGTTTTAGGAGCAGTCATTGCATTTGTCTTTCTGACTAATCCTTTTCCTAGGACCCTTGAGCCTCACTTCTTAATATTTTTATTATTATTGTCTTCCTGTCAATGAACCTAAGTGAGTTTGGTACTAGTGATTTAGTCATATTGGATATATACTTAACTAAATCACGACACACTCGAACTTAGCGTTTAACATTGCACTTCATTTTACAGTTGAGTAAAATGGAATTTTCTAATAGATAAGAACCGTGACTCCTCGTTACTGATTCTCCTAAGTCCATGAGAACTTCAGTACAAGCCCCTTGAAATCGCGATATAGTTGCGCGTTTTCTGATTTGAAATCCCTGACTTCAAATCTTTTAAGTCACATGGCTTCTTTATTTTTTACAACAACTCAAGATCAACCCCTCTTACGTGCCAAACTATCTTGCCCCATCAGGCAATGTACGTTTGTCCCAGATCTTGATATCCTCCCACTTAATCTTGCAATACTATGAATTATCCCATAGATCATCCCAGATCTACAATTCCTATCATGCTTTGTACTTTTAGTTGAATGATCTAAAATTAACTTTTCGTGCTCTCGTTTCCGTTGCCCAACTCTGAGCTCCTCTGATTAGGTCCAGTTAAGGACTTTCGGCTCGAGCACATTAATTTTGATCTTTATTTAACAAGTATTAACCCAGTTAATTGTTATTCCCATAAAGCATCTTTCAGCCTTATCAGAACATTCCAAAGTAGCACGAGATTTTAATCATGATCTACAAACTCATTCTCTTCCGATTTTGACTTATGGATCTAAAATGCTACCTTTTAGCATATGGGCTTTACTCATTCTCTAGATTTCTAGATATACCATCATTTGAGTATTTCTCTTTCACAAGAAATCTTCTTTATCAAATGTTTAAGATATTTGATTGTATTGCTCGTGGGGTATACGTCTTGATTCCATCAAGACTCGAGATAGCCACGATCTTCAAGTATTAAGAGTTCTATATTATTCAGATTCTAGTAGAAATGTTTACTTAGCCATTCTATGACTTAATTTCATAACGACGAACAACAGCAATGATACTACACGTGTTTGACCTAATTTCATAACAAACTCGCTTTATTTAAGTTGTGGTAGGGCCCGCAATGGTTTTAATTCACACAGTATGGTTGTATGGGTATGTGTGTTTTGGTATAGTGGAATCTAATAAAATGATGACTTGGGGAGGATTAGTTACACATATGTATGTATGTAAATAAATAAATAAATAATAAACTAAAAAAAATCTTTTTTTAAGTATCAATTACAAAAATCGTCCCTGTGGTTTAGTATGAACTTAAAAAGACGATAATGCCCCTTGCGTGACACTCACGTGCCTTGACCTAACGATCAAAACAGACGGTTGTTTGGTTAAAGGACCGGTCAATGCAAAATGGACAATCACAAGGACGACTGGTATAATTATTGAGAGTTAAGGACGAAATGTGCAGCTTTAGGTAAACCAAAAAACAATTTATATAATTAACTCTTGAATTTATATTTAAACTTCGTGTGCAATATACTATAAAAGTTAGGGGATATGATGGCTACTTTATAAAGTAGGAAAGTTACCTACTTTCTTTTATAAAAAATTAAAAATATTTACAATTAAGCCCCTTCATTATATTAAAAATATATGTTTTCCCCTTTTTTTACAAAGAAAAGTAGGCAACTTTCTTACTTTATAAACTAGGCATCATTTCCCCTAAAAGTTATTACGTGCAAATAAAGTAATTATATTTGTTAGCAAATAAAGCCGATCTATTTGGTATCTAAATAAAATAAATGATATTCATGAGATATATTATTGACCAAATTAAATACTACCTCCGTCCCATATTAAGTGTCCATAATGGAATCTTCAAAGTCTTTGTTTTTCACCTTTGACCGTAAATATTTTTGTTTGTGTTATATAATACTTGATGAAAGTTATATGAATTGATTTAGTTTTAGATGTGTTTTCATTGGGTATACTTTTCATCAAGTATTATATAACACAAACAAAAATATTTACGGTCAAAGTTGAAAAACAAAGACTTTGAATATTCCATTGTGGACACTTAATATGGGACGGAGGAAGTAATTAATTAAGGTAATAAAATCAAGCGTAGAATTGCCGCGTATATTTGAGTTGCCGCCTTTTACATGTGTTTGTATATATATCTAAGATACATGCGATACATAGATTAAGAAACCCAACAAAGTTAGATCGACTAACAAATTTCCAAACAAATTTCACACAAAAAACAAACCCTACACACAAACATGATGATAGCATCGCATGTTGAATCAGCCGTAACAACAATGGAGAAGATGACGATGATGATGACCATGACAGAGCAGCAGACCCAAAGCAATGTCATGTGTTCCCTTCAACTCAATTTACATCTCGAAGACGTAGTCCAGATTTCTGATAAATCAAAATCGGTAAGTTCTTGTTTTCTTTAGTTACTAAGTGAATCATTAGAGTTAACTTGCTAAAGTTTTTTTTTTTTTTTTTTTTTTAAATATCTTTAGTTATGTGCTACTTCTCTAGTCCCCATACCTGGCCTTGCTCTCGCAACTCGCAAGATTGGGTATAGTCGTTGTTGTTGTTGTTGTTGCAGCAGAGCGAGGTTTTCTACATTTTATTTATTGCTTGAATATGTTCTTGTATTATCACATAGACTAACGTTTATTTATTTTATTCCAAAGGGTGCAAACAGTCCAAGCATACGCTCAGGAAGTCACACGGATATTGGAGCACGTAGATCAAATGAGGACCAACACATTGGAATCGATGATGTATCTAAGCAACTGGGTGATATTTATAAGTGGGGTCTCCCGAGTTCCTTTTATGCAATTTTTGATGGTCATGGAGGACCTGAAGCAGCTTCTTATGTTAAAGATCACATCACGAGATTATTCTTTGAGGATTCTGATCTACCACAAACACAACCAGACGAATCACTAGATGAGTTGTTTTTAAAAGAGTTGCAAGAGTGCCAATCAAAAGTGTTTTTACAGGCTGACAAAGCTCTTCTGGACGAATGTAGTATCAGCGATTATTGTGGAACCACAGCTTTAACGGTTTTCATACTCGGTAAACATTTACTAATCGCAAACGCTGGAGACTGCCGTGCGGTTATTTCAAGGAAAGGAGTTGCAAAACAAATGACTCAAGACCACAGACCGTCTTATTTACAAGAAAAGAAGAGAGTGGAGGAATCAGGCGGTTACTTTGAAGATGGGTACTTGAATGGTGAACTTGCTGTGACACGAGCCCTTGGAGATAGGCACATGAAATCACCCAGTGGTAGCAACTCAAAATCACCTCTGATTGCTGAACCAGAGATGACCCAATGGGTGTTGAGCGATGATGATGAATTTATGATAATTGGATGTGACGGGATCTGGGATGTGATGTCTAATAAAGAAGCGGTGGACCTTGTTCGTCGTCAACTAATGCACCACAATGACCCTGAAAGGTGTGCAAGAGAACTCATAGATCAAGCACTACGCCTACACACAAGCGATAATCTCACTGCTATCGTGGTTTGCTTCTCTTCTCAATTAAAGCCTCTTCAGGCTTGGCGTCCAAAATTCAGAAGAAGCGGTCTGTAGACAAGCAAGTGCGTTTCAAGACAACGAAGACTGGTGTTACTTAGAAGTCACAATTATTCAAAGTGGCTACTGGCTATAGTAATATAAATCTGTTTACGACTACTTCAGATGAGTCAGAAAAAGTAGTCTGCTAGACTGCTATGATTTTGTAATGAATGAATGAGTTATTTAGTTCCAATCATATTTCTTGTTGATGAACTTGTTAGCTTGTTTTAATTTTCCCCTTACAGCATTATATTGTGATTGAAATTACGTCATCATGTTGAAAATACTAGTAGTAGATGTAGCTTGTAACCCATGAGACTGTGAGGTCAGACAGTTTGTGCATAAGATCTATATAAGTCTTTCAAATATGACATACAATATTGTATCATGCATTAAGCATATTTTTCACAATGAGTAATTTGTAATTTTTTGAATATGATAATACAATCTTGTGTGTGTGATAATTAGGACAGGTCAAAGTTGTATGTCATATTTCTCTTCTTTCTAGCTATTCAAGAAAGCAAGTGCTCGTTCAAATCAAGTACGGACAAGCAGAAAGAACACTCTGTTTAAGTGCTTGGCGTATACGTGAATGTGTCTTTTGTTGATCATTCTTGATAGTTTCAAGTGACTACAAAGATTTTCTGTTACAAAAACTATTGTAGTTCCAATGGGTCACCTTTCTTTGCTGTTCGTTACAATTTAGCCTTGTATTGTTTGGAATATGTTGTACATGTATGTCCTCTTTTTCCAATTAGATTCTGTAAAACAGTGTTTAATCGAGTTAACCTACATGAACCTGTAAGATCTTTTACCTGCGTTTGATACATACCGTCACTAAGCAACATATCAGTGACCCTTCCATTTATTCGTTCTTTATCTTCTTTGACCTCGCTTCATCTTTAGGAACATTCTACATTCACAAAACTCACAACAATCTTTATATGCTTCAAAAGCACCTTTAACCACCTCTAATGCATTGTGGAAAAATCCAGACATTTTACATCTGAAAAACACCTAAAAGTCTTGCACACGATTTGTATATTCTACAGCATATTTGATAACCATAATCTGTAAATCCATGACATAAACCACTGGTGTCATTACAATTAGATTGTTTCAATTTCATATGCCAAAAACTGATTCAGGAACATAATACAGTATGTCATAGCAGATGCAAAATTTCTGGATTATTTTAGTTCAAACCAAGACAATTTATGGTTAACCTCTACCCGGGTAAGTATTCAATTTCTGTATTTATTTCCAATCAAAAATTGTTCTTTCCATCTTTCTACACTCCAAAACTCTCAATGATAAACGAATGGTCCAGCATCCAAAAGAAGAATATATATCAGAATGACAATTATAACCCTACCATCTCAATTCATTGTAAGTTAATTATGGAGAAAATGTCGCTCAGAATTGGCTTCCATAGCCACCCATGCCGGGCATTTCCGGTGCTTCTTTCTCATCTTTCGGAAGTTCAACAACCACAGCTTCCGTTGTAGTCAGTAAAGACGAAACACTACAAAGATCAAGAAAGACATGTCAATAATTATAACCACAAAGGGTCACTAGGACCTGCGGGTTGATACTAAGGTTAACTTACCTAGCTGCGTCTACCAATGCCGTTCTGATAACCTTAACGGGATCAATGATTCCTTCCTTTACCATATCAACATACGAGCCTGTACCCAATAAACATCAGTATTAGCATTTCCATTCTTGGGTCATTCCGTTTATAAATAAGTCATGTAACGAAAAGAAAAAAAGATGGGACCTTTAGCAGCATCATATCCAAGATCAGTGTTATCCTGCTCCAACAGTTTGCCGACAACAACAGCACCCTCGACTCCAGCGTTGCTAGCTATTGTGTGCACAGGAGACTTCACATACACAACAAATATACTGTGTTAGAAACAAATGTTCTAGAGAAAGGGATGAACTAAATTTATGATACTAATAACGGGAAAGAGAAAGGTATACCTTGAGAGCATTTTGGATAATTTGCACACCAATCTTCTGATCAAAATTGGCAGTGGGCAAATTTGACAGCTCTTTTGATGCATATAAAAGAGCAACACCACCACCTGCATACATATAGAATTACAAACATGTTCATAAAAATTGGTGAAAGCAGTATACGTGTGAAAGAGTTTAACTTACCAGGTACAATTCCTTCCTCTACAGCTGCCTTTGTAGCATTTAAAGCATCAGTAACTCTATCTTTCTTCTCGCCAACCTCTGCTTCGCTGGCTCCTCCGATCTGATCAAAAACAAAATTTATTCATTATTTCTAATACAAACACAAAAACCGTCAAGCTTTGCGCTAAAAGTTAACCTTTAGGACAGCAACACCACCAGAAAGCTTCGCTAATCTCTCTTGAATCTTTTCCTTATCATAATCAGACGTGCTTAATTCAATCGACGATCTCAACTGTAAACAGCACTTGTTAGGTGTGATGAAAAATACAGACCGAAAACTGCGAACCAACTACTTATAGCAAAAATATTAAAGAATATTACCTGCTCGCACCTTTCTTCAATGGCTTTCTTGTCACCAGAACCATCAAGAACAACCGTATCATCTTTTGATACAGTAACCTAGATTTTAATTTCTCAAATTAGCATAATTATAATTAGCATTCAGCTTCGTACAGCTAGCAGTGAGCAAGGAGTAGTTGTAGGAAGGCGGAAGCCAAGGTTTACCTTTTTGCAGGTCCCGAGCATTTCTACTCCCACTTTCTCAAGGTTCATACCAAGCTCTTCTGTGATTACCTATACCCAATTTGTTACAAAAATATAACACACCAGAACACCATCATTAGGATAACAAACGATAACAAATGAGCAACACATAAGAGCCAATATCAAGACAAAGAAACTACCTCCCCTCCGGTCAGGGTTGCAAGATCTTGCAAATTTGACTTCCGGTTCTCTCCGAATCCTGGGGCTTTGATGGCACAGACCTATAGAATAATATTTCACATTAGATCAAATGAGTATTATGAAAACAATACAATTCTCATCACAAAATGATACCTTAATACCAGCACGAAGCTTGTTAAGAATGAGGGTGGCTAATGCCTCACTTTCAATATCTTCGGCAACAATCAGCAATGGTCTCTGCTTCTGAAAACGCCACACAAAAAAATGAGCAAACTTAAGATACACAAGCAAGCACTTATTGTCAGTTACAAGAAAATATTACTTACTTTCAAGGCCAACTCTAGAACTTTGACAATGGAATTCAAGCTTGAGATTTTTTTTTCGTGTATTAAAATCAAAGGATCATCTAATTCCTGTGGAAATATGGCACGACGGTTTTAATACCGATAAGTTGTGTAGCATAATATGTAATGATAACAGAATGGATAACTAGATCAGGTAGTGTCAGTCCTTACACATTTTTGGTTCTTAGGATTGGTGACGAAGTATGGTGAGATATATCCTCTGTCCAATTTCATTCCCTCGACCACTTCTAACTCGTTGTGAAGTGTTTTCCCATCCTACAGAAATCATATAGCCATATTGCATTCAAGAATCAAGACCATCACAACATCTGAGATAACGATATACAAATATGCAAACTTCACAACACACTCACAGAAATAGTAATGACACCCTCTTTGCCAACTTTCTCCATGGCCTTGGCAATAAGCTCACCTATCTCTCGATCTCCATTTGCTGATATCGTCCCAACCTATTTATCAGATGAAAAAGACCATAAATCACATACCAGTCTGACCCACTATACTAATGATGGATATTCAGTTGTACACCAGACAAACCTGTGCTATTTCTTCAGATGTACTAATCATCCTAGCTTTGCTCTTCAAGTGTGTGACAACCGAATCAACTGCCATGTTGATCCCACGTCTAAGATCCATGGCATTCATTCCAGCTGCAACTGATTTGCAGCCTTCAGAATATATTGCACGTGTGAGGACGGTCGCACACGTTGTACCTGAAAATTTGTAACATTAAAGCTTCGTGTTAAAGTCCAAGTAAACAAAAGAAGTGAACAATATCAACAAAACTTTCTACTTAAACTTATGAAAACCTTACCGTCACCGGCAACATCATTAGTAGCATTAGCAACCTGCTTGACTAGGCTAGCACCAACATTCTTAACCCTGTCTTTGAACTCGATACTTTTTGCCACGGTGACACCGTCCTTTGTCACCTTGGGGGCTCCATAACTTTGCTCAATAACAACATTACGACCCTTTAAAAAAACAAACAGAATTAGCCAAAAAATTCCAAACATTCAGAAAATGAAACAAACCGAGACGCACAAATATTACACTATTCCTATTTCTCAAAACTTAGTGTTTTTCACAACGTCCCACAAGGGGAAAAACACAACACTTGCAAGCTTAAGACTATACAGGGGTGTCTGCTCATTGCAACGGTCTATTTGCTCATTGCATTTGAAAACAAACAGTTTAGAATAAACAACTTTAAATAGCTTATTATTATCTATTGTATTAAACACAATAAGCAAATAGCAATTACAGTAGGCAGCCTAAACCAAGCTAGTTAATTATGCAAAGCATCCCACATTCATATGAGCATCGTTTAAATGTGGTTATCTTGCATTATTTTGCGTAATTACCAATTTGATTAAGGCAAGAGATTTTTTATAAGTACCAAATCGCAATTCAAAAACGACTAACACACAAAAACATAAAACTATAACAAAGCGAAAGCGAAAGCGGAATTGGAGAATACTTTAGGTCCCATAGTAACTTGAACAGCATCAGCAAGATCTTCAACACCTCTAAGCATCATAGCCCTTGCTTCAACTCCAAATCTAATATCTTTCGCCGCATAGTTTCGACTCCAACCTAACCTACTACTTATCTGATAAATAAATAAAAAAAAACATGCAATTAACTCACAATGCATCATAAAAACAAACGTTACTAATTATAATTATATATACCTGTTGAGAATTGTTCCTAAGTAGCCTGCAAAACATAAAAATGAATTAATAAAAATTAAAAAAAACTTAGCAAAATTGTGACATTTTATATAAAAAAAATGTTACCGTGATTTTGAAGCGAGATTGACGGCGAAGCGGTACATGACGGCGGTGGTGGTGGTTTTAGAGAGAGAAAGTGAAAATGGTCAAATGAGAGAGAGAGAGTGAGAAGGGGGTTGGTCAATAAAAAGTCGTTGAAGGGTTTAGGGTTTACTTTTACTATGGGTTTGTTTATTTCTTGTAGCCGAAGACAATAATGGTGGCTTCATTTTCGGTTTGGCTTGGCTTCGGCTTCGGCTGTGTTTGGCTTGGCTTCGGCCGAGACGAATTAAGTAAATGACGAGAATGACGAAGTGTGTTTCGGTTCTGACTCTACATGTAGGACGCATTCGAAGAAGAAAAATTAAGTGTTGGTAGTTGGCACACATAATCAAGAAACAAGAAGAAAACAAATAGGGAAGTCCATTTAAAAGGTGGATAACGCAAAAAACAAGAATGTACATCAAGCCGAAGTGGTTCGGTTCCAAAAGATCGGACTCTACTATGTACGAACCGATCCATTTCGAAAAGAAAGAAAATGAAATTATATAGTTGTTTGTGTAGGTTTTGGCACTCATTTACATTTAAATCAATAACGTATAACAAGTAAAGCATAAACACAAATAAGCGGTATTTTATTGGTTCCCAATTGTTCAAATTAGAGGTGGCCATAACTTGGATCCAAAAAAAACCGAAACCGGTTCCAATCCGGTTCACAGTCAAAGCCCAAGATCCGGTTCCGGTTCCAAACCAGATCGGATCCTAATATCCGGTCGAA